>SIJG01000007.1:2422635-3022635 GCA_023374025.1 Heterodera schachtii | reverse complement strand
ATATATTTAAGAAATCTGAACAATTTTTGGTCACTACCCCAAAATCAGAACATTCTTATAAATAACGCACTCTTGTTGGCGCTAACGAAATCAGATGATTAAAGTGAAAAAAAAGGAAGATTTACGAGCATTTAAAAATAAAAATTGAATTTTTCGTTAAAAAATTTTGTTGATCACTACCCGATCGGGGTCCCGGACCCCCGACAATTGAGCTCCCCTCCCCCGACCCGGCCCCCGACATTTTGCCCCCCGAGGGCTCGGGGCTTAACCCTATGCTGAACAATGAAAGTGTGCCCCCGATTTAATCATTTTCCCACTAAATTTACCAATCTTCCGTTATTTTTGATACTCTTGGTCGGATACCTCCTATTAGGGTTTTCGAGTTAAAAACAAAAATTTGTTTGTTCGATTTTTTATCCGAATTTTTCTCTCGTTTTTCCTTTTTAACCCCTTCAGCCGTATTTAATATTATATATTTTGATGAGTTTTTGCTCACACTCTTTCTTGTTGCTTTCGCTAATCCACCAAGGTATTCGACAATCTTTTCCTGCATAATTTTGAACCGTGCTTGCTGCCATTTGTTCACTGCTGCTTTATTTTTTGTTGGTGTTTCGGTACCGTTGCCGCCACTACTACTGTAGCCACCCTCTTCCTCTTGAATCTCTTTAAAATGGAAAAATTAATTGCAAAAAAAAAAAAATGGTATTTGGCGTTTTGTCATGGTATAAAGCCAAATTGCGGTGTCATGAGTCATGACAACGCGCGCGTATACAAAAGGCAACTCGTACAAACTCTTACAATTGGTTAGGGTAGGTCTAAACTTTAGGCTAGGCCTAGGCTTAGGCTGAAGTTTTCGGCTTGGTCAAGGCTTAGGCTTTATTTTGATGTAAGTTACTTTTGTACGACGAGTCGCCTTGACCACCCAGCGAACCAAATTTTGTTTTCGCCCCCATAACTTTTTCATAGATAACCCCAAATTTAATCATTTGTGTGTCATTTGACAGCCCTAACTTTTCTTTATTACCCCGCAAAATTAAAAAAAAAAAAAAAATTCCGTTAAATTTCAAGAAATCATGAGCCTCGTCAATCTAATGGCCGTTTTAAAGTGGGCCACTAACGGACCTAGGCTTTTAAATGGTTATTTTTTGGAAAACTTCTCCGTAAAGGGTGAAATAGGCACAAAATACCATAAAAATGACCTAATAGTCCTTAAAATCACATTTTTGTATATTTAAAAATTAATTGTTGGTATCTCTTTTTTGAAAAACAAAACAAAACGGTTTTTAGGGGTACATTTTCAAAAAAAATTTTTTTAACTTCACATGAAATTTTTATAAATTCTTAAAAAAATTTAGAAAAAATGCTAAAAACTCCAAAATATGTACTAAAAATGTATAAAATATGTAAATAAAAGTCCCAACTTTTGTTCGCATACACACAAAAAGAAATTGTTTTTCCTACTAATTAGAGCATGGAGAATCCAGGAAAAAATATGTGTGTATTTACATAAAATTGCCAGCCCTAATTATTAGCATCGCAAATTAGTTGCTTGAAAAAGTTTAGAGCCATTGAATGAGATGGCACCAATTTGTTGAAATTTAAAAAAAATATATATTTGAGTTAGGCCACCGCTCCGCTGGCCAGGCCCATTGTTTTTGTTGTTGTTTTTTTTTTTGATTCGGCCGGTTCGGTTTTGGCCCCGGAAAAAACAATTGATCGAGCCTGGTCCAGTATTACAAATGTGAGAAATCTCACCAGAGATCACTCAATGTCAAGGGATTAGCATGGCGCAATTTTAATTTTTCAAAAAAATTCAAAATTTTTTAAAATTGTTCATTTATTTTTACCTTGCACTCGGTCTTTTTTTACTCCATTTACATGTTGGACCAGCAGCAGGAGAAGAATTGTTTGAAGAATGACAGAAAAGAACAATGGGGTAAAAAGGAGTTTCATTTCGGACAAAAATAAAAAAAATTTTGCGCAAAATGATTTTTCAAATAATAGTGAAAATGTGGGGATTTTGCGGGGACTTTTAAGCAGAAATTTCCACCGTGGCAACAGCAGAAGCCAACACAATGGGACGCACGCATAAGAAAGTGCCCGATTTTGGCATGGCACTGCCCCACAAGGAGGCAGAAATTGACCGTTTTTAGCATGACAATGACAATTGGGTTTGCCAATTTTTTTGGCATTACATTGATGAGAAACAGGAGGAGAAATTGGCCAATTTTTTTTTTTGGCCAATGCCATGACAAGCTTCTATGCTTTTGGCAAACTCATTTTCATGTGGATATGCCTGGATATTTGTGAAGAATTGCTGCTAATTGATTGATTGTAGCGGCCGCCAAAATTTAGCCCTGCCAATGAATTGGCACCAATTTTGGGCCTCACGGCACAGAGCTTTAAAAAATATATATTGCCCTCTCTGCCAATGAAATTGGCCAGCATTTTGGGCAAGTAACTGTGGATTAATCAAAAAAAAATCCATCTTTACAGGAAATGTGCGCGAATGATGCAATTGATGAAAATTGATTTTTTCAATATTTTTATGTAAAAGAAATTATTATATTTTATATATTATATATAATTAATAGAATGGATTTGATTTGATATAATCGCCGTTTCCCCCCGTACCGTTCTTCTCCCGCATATCTTTTTCCGCCGTTTCCCCCTGTACCGTTCTCCGCCGTTTCCTCTGGCATCGGTCCCTCCCCCCTTCCACACCGTTTCCCCCTGTACCGTTCCCCGCCGTTTCCCCCGGTACCGTTCTTCTCCCGAATATCGTTCTCCGCCGTTTCCCCCTGTACCGTTCTCCGCCGTTTCCTCTGGCATCGGTCCCTCCCCCCTTCCACACCGTTTCCCCCTGTACCGTTCCCCGCCGTTTCCCCCCGGTACCGTTCTTCTCCCGAATATCGTTCTCCGCCGTTTCCCCCTGTACCGTTCTCCGCCGTTTCCTCTGGCATCGGTCCCTCCCCCCTTCCACACCGTTTCCCCCTGTACCGTTCCCCGCCGTTTCCCCCGGTACCGTTCTTCTCCCGAATATCGTTCTCCGCCGTTTCCCCCTGTACCGTTCTCCGCCGTTTCCTCTGGCATCGGTCCCTCCCCCCTTCCACACCGTTTCCCCCTGTACCGTTCCCCGCCGTTTCCCCCGGTACCGTTCTTCTCCCGAATATCGTTCTCCGCCGTTTCCCCCTGTACCGTTCTCCGCCGTTTCCTCTGGCATCGGTCCCTCCCCCCTTCCACACCGTTTCCCCCTGTTCCGTTCCCCGCCGTTTCCCCCGGTACCGTTCTTCTCCCGAATATCGTTCTCCGCCGTTTCCCCCTGTACCGTTCTCCGCCGTTTCCTCTGGCATCGGTCCCTCCCCCCTTCCACACCGTTTCCCCCTGTACCGTTCCCCGCAGTTTCCCCCGGTACCGTTCTTCTCCCGAATATCGTTCTCCGCCGTTTCCCCCTGTACCGTTCTCCGCCGTTTCCTCTGGCATCGGTCCCTCCCCCCTTCCACACCGTTTCCCCCTGTACCGTTCCCCGCCGTTTCCCCCCGGTACCGTTCTTCTCCCGAATATCGTTCTCCGCCGTTTCCCCCTGTACCGTTCTCCGCCGTTTCCTCTGGCATCGGTCCCTCCCCCCTTCCACACCGTTTCCCCCTGTACCGTTCCCCGCAGTTTCCCCCGGTACCGTTCTTCTCCCGAATATCGTTCTCCGCCGTTTCCCCCTGTACCGTTCTCCGCCGTTTCCTCTGGCATCGGTCCCTCCCCCCTTCCACACCGTTTCCCCCTGTACCGTTCCCCGCCGTTTCCCCCCCCCGGTACCGTTCTTCTCCCTAATATCGTTCTCCGCCGTTTCCCCCTGTACCGTTCTCCGCCGTTTCCTCTGGCATCGGTCCCTCCCCCCTTCCACACCGTTTCCCCCTGTACCGTTCCCCGCCGTTTCCCCCCGGTACCGTTCTTCTCCCGAATATCGTTCTCCGCCGTTTCACCCGAGTATCGTAAGTCAAAAAATCGGGGGGCCGAGAAAAGAGAAATGCCGTTTCCATCACAGACATTATACATGTGTGATGCCAGGAGGAGGAGGAAGCGGTATTTGGGAGAAAATGGGATAAAGGATATGGGAGGCTAAAAGGACCTACCGCGCCTAGTTCAGTCGGTTAGAGCATTGCACGGTATGGAAAGGCAGTGGGTTCGAATCCCACCGGGCGCGTTACCTTTTATGTTCTCACGCGACATATTGATAATAGAGACTAGGGTTGCAACCCCGACCCCGCCCCGACCCCGAACCCCGACATTTTTGGTCATTTTTCGGGGTTAACCCCGACCCCGACCCCGACGCTTCCGACCCCGACAAACCCCGACCCCGACCCTTAACCCCGGCTCGGGGTCGGGGTTAAATATACACCCCTAAGAATGCCATTTTCGTGAGAGAAAAGGCAAAAAAATTATAAAAAATTGAATTTTTTTTAACCATTTTGCCAAATTTTTATTAAATAAAGTAATTTGCTTTTATTAGTCATATGTGGTGGTGGTGTAGTGGTTAGTGCGTAAACACTAACACTACTTTTGTCACGAGTTCAATCCTCTGGTTGACTTTTTCTTTTTTAATTTATTTTTTTGTGATTAATAGGGTTTTTTAAATAAACATAAGGTGCTATGACGAAGCGAAAAAAGTATGCGTGTGGCGAAGCGAAAAAAGTATGAGTGCGGGGTGATCGGAAGGGGCGGGTCATTTCAGTACGGAATAAATTATTTTACTTAATTAATAATATAATTATTTTAATCATTAATTAGATTTGCTTACTTTAATTATAATTTCGATTTATTATTTAATATTTCTCAAGCAAATTACATTTTTATGAGATAAAATATAATCCCAAAAAATCTTGACTCAAACCTGAGAAACTATATTATAGTTCATTTAAAAACTTGAAATAATTCATGCTTGCATAACGTTTGGTGCTGATCAAAAAAGTCTCTTACACCAACTTGATCAGATCACTCCTTCCTAGTGATCGGGACACCTAAAAAACACTGAAAATTGTGGAAATTTTCGATCCCGAGGGGCTGTGAAATTTTTTCTAGAGAAAATGGGCAAGCCTACTGGAAAGGGCACAAAATTTGTTACCTAATTGCTTTTGTAATTGTGGTTCTACGATTTGTATATAGAAAGTTATACTTGGTTGAATATTTGATCACCATAAAAATGAGTCCTCTATTTACCCGTAAAATTTCAGAAAATTTGGTTGAATTTCAAAAAAATTCTGGTCAAAAAGGTTTACTAAATTAGTTTCTGAAATTTAAAAGCCACAACTTTTTTAAAACCCAATGAAATTTTTTGAAATTTTAAAGTAAATAAAGGACACTTAGGGCTATCAAATGATATCAAGAATGTTTAATTAGGATGCTTCTTGTATGGTGCATGGAATTTGTCAAATTATTCTATGGTCGTGTCATGTTTTTATGGTCGTGTAAACTGAAATAGAGGACAAGTATATTTATTATTATTAGTTTATTATTCAATTATAAATTTAAATAATTAATTAAGTAAAATAATTTATTACGTACTGAAATGACCCGCCCCTTCCGATCACCCCGAACTCATACTTTTTTCGCTTCGCCCACACCCATATTTTTTTCGCTTCGGCTCACCACGTAAACATAACTATAAAAATTGGTCATCATTGGCATAATTTATTGACAAATTACCTAAACCCAATTTTCCTTTCATTGAAATTAAAAAATTTAATTTTCCTTGACTAAATCATGAAAAGTTAATATTTTTCAAAATATTTTTAACCAAAATATAAAAAAATAAATAAAAATTTCACGGAAATTCATAAATTTTTTGATGAAAATCTGTTAGAAAATAAAGCTTAAATTTTAAAATTCGCCCGGCGCTGCCTATCGGCATCGCCGGCATCCAAAAAAAAACCTAAAAATATTGCTCAAAATCGAATTATAATTTTTGGACAAAATCTGTTACATATCTATCCAAATTTTCAAAAATTTTTCCCGGCGGAGCCTATCGGCACCGCCGGACCCCTGCGGGGCTCGAACCCTAGTCCGTCCTAATCTGTTCCATTGATTAGAATCTGAATACTACCATTTATTTTGGTGCTATGTCGTTATATAAAAACCATTAAACATTCATGTTATTATTTGATAGCTCTAAAAAATTATTTTGGCGAAATAACTTTTAAAGTTAGAACTTAATGGGTTTTTTGAAACTTGTAGTAATAAAAAGTTCCCAAAAAATACATAAAATCTTCAAAATTTGATTTAAATTTTGCATTTTTTTAGAAAATCTCTTAAAATGAATGAAAAGCCTATCGGCAACGCCGAGCTCCCCCCCCCCCCCCCATTTGCTGCCCAAATTTTTTTTTTAAAAAAGCGCGCCCTAAAAAAGTGCTTTGAAAACAAACAGAAAGTTGATGCTTTGTTTGGCCTATTCCCAAGCGAAAATAGAAGATTACCAAGTTTTTTTTTTAATTTTATTATCAAAATTGCACAACTTTTGAAAAAGTCCCGGTCCCGGCGGGGCCCCGGCCCAAAAAATGGGGCCGGGACCGGGAGTCCCAGAAAAACGGGAGTCCCGGACCCGGAATCCCGTCCCGGTCCAATTCCCATGTCCCGGTCCCGGCCATTTCAAAATTCCGGTCTCTAGTTGCTAGTAACTCAAAAAGTAGCTTAACAACAGGCCAAAAAAACATGTTTTTTTTTCGTGCCTTTCAGGCCACGGGGAGCTCAGGAAAAAAAAATAGATAAAAACCTAAAAATATCATCCCTATTTATGAAGTGCAAAAATTTGTCATTTTGTTATTTTTATGAAATTAAAATTTAATGCTTTTGCTATTAATTTTTAAATGAAATGCAGTGCCAACATTGACGCCTAATGCTAAAATATGGGACAAAAACATGGACATAACAAATCGACAAAAATGGAACTATGCAAAATTGTGGACATAAGATATTTAGTACTTCTCGAGACCGAAACTTTCCAGAGATCCAAAAAGCTCGAGACTTTTCTCTAGTCGTGACTAATAAAGCCTAGAGCATTATACCCAAAAAATTTTCGGAAATCAACTTCCGAGGCCTAAAAATTTTGGAAACCGAAAAATTCCGAGGCTCAAATAGAAATCGGAATTCCGAAACCCAAAAAAAAAAAAATCCAGAAATCAGAATTGCGAGGCCCCAAAAATCCCAGCCTCTATTATAATAATGTTATTAAATATTTTTCTTCATTTTTAGAGCACATACCTATGCGCTTTTTCATCGGATCAATTATTTTTATGTTGAGTTTTTGCTTAATTTTCTATTAAATAATTAAACTTAGGGAGAGAAGCAATTAGAATCTCTATTTAAAGATTTTTAATTTCGCGAGAGAGGCAATTAGTCTTTAATTATTAATTAATAATAATTTGGTTGATTAATTATTTTGAGTTGCAATTTTCGTTCTTCCCACAGTTCGTTTTGGATGAGTTAAATGCCGATCATGGATCAAAAGAGTTGCCGCCTTTATCGATTGATCAGACTTTTTTGCTTCAACACACTGATCAAGTGCCAATCTCCATCGCTTTCACGGCATTGACCGATACGAATATAAAAAGCATGGTGTTGGAGTTGCTAATTTGCCAGGATGATGGTGGGAAACAAATTACTTAATTAACTAAATTGAGTCAAAAAATTGGCCAAAAGAATGGTGGAACGAATTCCAAATTTTTGCGTTTTTTTATAACTTTTTTTTTAATTTTCAGATGTCCATTATAATTATAAAAGATTTATAGCGAATTAAATTTTGCTAAGAAATATACAAAAACTATTATAATTATTGATTCATTGTCATTAAATTGCCCAACTTTTCAACATCGAAAAATTAAAAAATAATTTAAAGAAAGGATTAAGAATTTTAGGATAAAGAAAATTAAATTTATACACAATCAAAAAATTCATTAAAAATTAAGTCAGAAAAATAAATAAATGATTTATTTAATTAATTAATTCTTTTTTTTAAATCCTCCTCATTCATTGTTTCAATTCAAAAATCGCCGGTTAAGCACTGTAAAAAGCATCAAATTTTTCCAAAATAAGCATGAAAAAAGCATCAAAAGGCAAAATAAGTACAAAAAATTGGAAAAAAGCATAAAAACTAAGGGATTAAAAGCACAAAAAATTGAAAAAAGGCAACAAAATTTTAGCGTATTTGCAGATTTTATCAAAATAACCAAATATTATTTCTTTTCAAATTGACAGACCAAATATATCAAATATATTTCGGGATTTTCAGGGGGTTACCTCACATTTGCGCCTCGGGCATTTGCGCCTTTGTCCAAAATCGGGTTCAAAATTAAGTTTTTTAAATCATGGACTTTAAATAAGCTATTGAAAGTGATTGTATCCATCCGATCATTTGATCGTCAACAAATTTTTGAAAAATTAAACAACAGAATTATTGTTCCTAATCAACTAAAAAAACAAGTTTTCTTAAATTTAATGCTGTTTAAGACCTCTAAGATTGAAAAAAACTTAATTTTGAACCCGATTTTGAACTAGGCGCAAATGTCTGGACTCGTTCAGGGATGAAATAAGTTCTTTTGTCGGACAAAAACGGAATTGTTTGCTCCCTGATTGCCACTCAAATCGGTGAACATTTGCCAAATGTTTAGCCACTTCATTATATTGTTTCCATATATTTATGACTAGATACCATATTTTTTAGGCGCTAAAAACTGCCAAAATAGTTAGTTGTTTTTAACTTCTAAAAAACTCCCAAAAATAGGAGCTAAAAATGAGAAAATAGGTAGAAAAAATTCCAAATTTAAGGGGTGTAATATGAAAATGTTATTCAAAAGCAAAAAAATTAAGCTAAAGCACTGATTTAAAACCAGTATTGAGACACACGATTTTATTCTTGTCAAGAAAATAAATAAATAAATTTTGGAGATGCATTTTTCATAAAAATTTTCCATTTCTTAGGGTGGTGTATTTTTTGAAAATCGCTGAAAATATTCTCGAAATTCCTCAAAATGACGAAACAGCACAACAAAAAAAAAGCACCAAAATGCCAAAGTCAGCAGAAAAATTTAAAAAAATCGAGAAATCATCAAAAATCAGCATTAAAAATATAGGTCACAAGTTAATTTTGTCAATTTCTAAATCATTTAAATAAATACTAAATTTTCAACAAAAAAAAAATCGTTTCCGATTTGCCCGCCCCTCTCATCGAAAATTTTTTAATTTTTATTAAACCTACAGTTTCATATTACTTCAATTTTTTTATTTCAAATTTTTTGCCCATTTGCTAGCCTGTCGATGAAGAATGAATGTACATTTCGGACTTCTCTATAATTTTTTTAGTTAAATGCCTAAATATGTAATTGATGTTCCGCCGGTATTTAATACAAAATGAATAATTACCGTACCCAAAATTAGGACCATTTGCTCAACCTAAATCTTCGGTTTCAAATTGTCGGTGTGTTTATTATTTTTTCCATCCTCGCAACCGTTTTGCGGGATTGGGACCTAAAATTTTGTGGTACGCGACCCCGCGCGATTAATCCCGCAAATTACGCATTTTCCAAAAAAAAAAAAAATACGGAATTGCGGACAGGGATCCCGCAGAAGCCCCGACCGTCTCATTAGGGTTGCAACCCCGACCGTCGGGGTTGGAAAAGTCGGGGTTCAAGGGATGATCCCGAAGCACTGAATTTTACGATTTGCTTATTTCCTCCCCAAAAGAACGAATAAATTGTAAAAATATTTGAAGCAATTTTACAACCCTGGATTAATAGACAAAAATACCCATAAAAATTGACTATTTTTGGCATATTTGTAATCCCTAAATTTGGTCATTTTTTAGACAAAATCTGTGCAATTATACCAAAAATAATTAAATCGAGGTGATATATTGAATAAAGGAATGTGGAGCCAAACACACCATTCAAAAAAAAAAAAAAAAAAATTAATTTTTGTGAAATTTTTTGGAGCTAATTAAACGCAAACCCCCGCCCCCGTCCCCGGGGGCGAGTCATTTAGTCACCCCCGTCCCCGCCCCCGCGACTCTGACCCCCGCAATCCCCCGCCCCCGTGAAAAGCCACCCCCGCCCACGGGGCTCGAACCCTAGGACGGACCGATCATTGAAAAAATGGGGATGACTAATAAAAAAAAAACATCTGCCACTATAATATGATAATCATCATTGGGAAAACGATCATTTTCCGTCGTTTATTCTCCAAACAAATAAAAAATGGTTTATATTACTTTTGTAAATGTACAAAAATTAACAATAATTATTTTTATTTATTTTTTATTAAAAATGGATTTGTAATAATTATTAATTAAAAATGAATTTTCAGAAAATTGAGATTTCAAAGAAAAACTTTCTGTGAAATTCAACGAAAAAAAATAATTTATTTATTTGTAAAGTAGAAAAACATAATCTGATTCAAAAAAAATTTTTGGAAACCGAAATTCCAAGGCCTAAAAATTTTGAAAAAAATTGAAATTCCGAGGCTCAAAACAAATTCGGAAATCTGAATTCCAAAGCACAGAAAATTTTTAGAAATCGGAATTCCGATGACCAAAAAATCCCAAGCTCTATTTATAATGTAAAATTAATATTTTTTTAAAATTTTTAGAGCATAAATGCGCTTTTTCGTCGGATTAATTATTTTTGTGTTGAGTATTTGCTTAATTTTCGATCAAATTTTGCGACAAAATTTAAATTTCCAATTTACTAAAAGAAGGTTCTTCAATTCGGGGGTGTTAAGTGCCGATCATGGATCAAAAGAGTTGCCGCGTTTATCGATTGATCAGACTTTCTCGCTCCAACGCACTGATCACGTGCCAATCTCCATCTCATTCACGGCATTGACCGACAAAAACATAAAAAGCATGGCGGTGGAGCTGCTAATTGCTCATGATGATGGTGGGAAACAAATTAATTAATTACAAAAGTTCTTATTAGAGGTCGGTTTTTAAGAAAAAAAAAAAAGCTAAATAAATTTTGGATTGATTTTTCGATTCAGCAAAATTTGCAGGAAATATCAAAAAAATTAGAATTATGTAAATTTTTTACAATTTTTTAAACTAATTTTTTTCTTAAAAAATTCAACCAGAAAAACACAAAAAAAATTTTTTTCCAAAAATGGCAAAAATTGGAAAACAATTGTTTTTTTTTTTTTCTTCAATTTTTTCTTGAGAAAAATTAAATATTTTAAAGAAACAATTATTTAAAAAAACTGTACGAAACTCCATTGTATGAAGGAACAGCCATGACACCCTTAATTATTATCACAAAATAATTCAGGTGATAGTGTTCGGCAGATTATGCGCTTTGAAATTGGCACGGACAACGATTTGACAGTGAATATGCCAAAGGTGAACCATAAATTTTGATTAATACGAATATTTGCATGACAGGGTGCCAGTTTTTTATTTTGAAATTTCGCATTTTGAATTTCAAATGATACCTCCTGTCACAGAATGGCAAAAAAAAAAAATTTTAATTTCACAAATCCAAATTTGGGTAATCCTTCAGAATTGCGGTCCCGACGAAAAATTAATTTAAAAATTTTATTTTAATTTTTTCTAGGGTGAAAAAATGTGCTGATTACGAATCTGAGCTCAGATTTTGCAAAATCATTGATTTTATCTATGATTTTTCATCAAGTACTTGATTTTTTCCAAAATTTTAAAAAAATTAAAGAGCGAAAAACTCATGCATAGATGTTGTAGAGTTTAAAAATAGCTTTCGAATGAACTATTAAATTTAGGGAGAAGGCAAATTTAAAGTTTTATATGATTTTTGAAATTTAATTACTGGCCCTTACAAATTAGGGGTCTATGAAACGGGTCTGGGGTTCAAATCCGCTTGGCTGCGGATTATTTTTTATGACAGCCAATGACCGTTCGTGCCTTTCATATAAAAATAAAGGTAAACAAATGGTGACGAAATTTGAGCAATGTTTTTTGTTGATCATGTGTGTGGTTATGTGCTTCCATTGAGTACTTTATTTATTGCCAAATGAACCCAAAAACTTCCTTCAAAACTTACTGATTTTCTACGAACTAAATGCATCTTATTGACCTTATTAAAATTCATCTCAATTCGAGTGAAGCGGCCATTCAATTTCTCCGTGAGCATGAAATTCTTCGATGTCAATTCGTAAAGGTGTATATGTAGTGATTAGCAGAGATATTTGATGTTTAATTTAGGATCTTTTTTGGAAAATAGCAACTTGCCACCACAAAAATTTATACTTTTTGTGTACTTATGGGCACATGGTGTCTCTTCTTCTTGTCAAGAATCTCTTTGCGAGATGTCATCAAGCACAATGTGCGACTGGTCAAGTTTCATGCGCGATATTTGTTCGCGATGGCTCGTTGAACACCCAATTAAATTGGGTGGACCGGGAAGAGTGGTCCAAATTGGTAATTTATTAATTAAATGGGCTTTCCCATGATTTTTTTGTAGATGAGTCTCTTAGGTGTAAGAGAAAGTATAATCGCGGACGAATTGTACCCGAGAGATGGGTATTTGGGATGTATGACATTGAATAAAAAGTTGGTGTCCTTCGGTTTGTCCACAACAGAACCCAGGCAACCCTGTTCCCAATAATTCGCCAATACGTTCGTGGCGGAACAATCATTCATTCGGACTCTGCTGCGATGTACGTAGACAATTCACGGCAACGCAGCCACATAGTGAACATCCCCACCATCCCGATGCCGGCATACCAGCATTTGTGGGTTAATCACACAGAGAATTTTGTGGACCCAAATACTGGTGCATGCACGAATGCCGTGGAATTTTTGGAAGAATGCTAAGAAAAAAATAAAGAAATGAGTGGCACAACAGCCGATGAATTCCAATGGAGACAGATCCATGGGAAAAAGACAATTGAAGCGTTCAATAATATCTTGGCGCAAATTGCGTATTATTATCCGGTTAACAGTTGACCTTGTGTTTCATTACCAAATAAATATGCGCAAATAAAGCATGAACGGTCATTGGCTGTCATAAAAAATAATCCGCAGCCAAGCGGATTTGAACCCCAGACCCGTTTCATAGACCCCTAAGGGCCAGTAATTAAATTTCAAAAATCATATAAAACTTTAAATTTGCCTTCTCCATAAATTTAATAGTTCATTCCAAAGCTATTTTTAAACTCTACAACATCTATGCATGAGTTTTTCGCTCGTTTAATTTTTTAAAATTTTGGAAAAAATCAAGTACTTGATGAAAAATCATAGATAAAATCAATGATTTTGCAAAATCTGAGCTCAGATTCGTAATCAGCACATTTTTTCACCCGAGAAAAAATTAAAATAAAATTTTAAAATTAATTTTTCGTCGGGACCGCAATTCTGAAGGATTACCCAAATTTGTGTCCATTGGGAAGTTTTAATAATTTTTTCGATAAAAAAATAATGAAATTCATCGAATTTTTTTTTGTAAATAAAACAGAAATTACACAAAATTATGCATTATGATTGAAGTGAAAATTTTTTAGTTTTCTAAATTCCTGTAGGTTTTTCTATTAAAAAAATGAAAAAATAAATAATATATATATATTTTTTTTTTTTTAATTTGAAAATTTAAATTCAAAGTAAATTTGTTAATAATAATTTTCATGTGAAATCGTTTGTTGGCAAAGGCATTCGCTTGTCAAGTGGAAGTTACGCATTGGTGGTGGAAATTCAGCTGCTTGAGCATTATTATCTGATCAAAATGAATGGCACTGAATTGGGCCAAAAATTTTGGCCAAAAGAATGGTGGAACAAATTCCAATGGCACGGTGTCAATTCGGTGAAGGTTCTTAGTTTCTTAGAAAATTACGGAATTTTTATTTTAGGGCTAGGATTTTTAGGTTAACTAGAATTAAACATTATCCAGGAAATTCAGGTTTTGTGCCTAATTGGACCTGGAATTCTTCAGAAAAAAATATATACAATAAAATTCATGATTATATTTTCGCCCAAAGGCGTAGCCAGAGCCTTGGCTTCAGGGGGGGGGGGCTGAAGTCAAAAATTCGATTTCTAGGGGTGTATTTTTCGTTTTTCATGCAATTTTTAGGGGTGTATTTTTCGTTTTTTGAAACTCCGAATTAGGGGGGGGGGGGGTGTATTTTACAAAATTTTGCAAAATTTTTCGCCAAAAATTACTATTTTTTGCCATTTTGATCTCCATTTTTCAAAAATATGGTAAAATGGGGGTCAAAATTTTTGAGTATTTTAAGGTAATTTTGTAAAGAAAATTGCTTAAAATTTCAAAAAATTTACTGAAATTTTTTACTTTTTTGGGTTTCGGGGGGGGGGGGGGCTTTAGCCCCCTCAGCCCCCCCCCCTGCCTACGCCCTTGTTTTCGCCACTGTTTTTGCCATTTCAGCATATTTTTTTTTTACTACTAAAATCCCAGCCTTACTTATCACTTTAATTGTGGAGGATTTAAAAAAAAAAAAGTAAATTTTTATTTTATTTTATTTTTTGATTTTCCCCGTGTCCCGACATTTGCGGTCCGACTTTTGCGGCCGCGACATTTGCGGCCCGACATTTGCGGCCCCAGCCAAAAAACGACATTTGCGGCCGACATTTGCGTCTCGGACATTTGCGGCCCATTTCTTAAGGGCTATTTTCGGACATTTGCGGCCCCGACATTTCCGGTCACAGCCAAAATATGGATCATCACCGAAAACTCTTTTTTTTTCCCTTCAAATTTACGCCGAGCTTTCAATCTAGTAATTCTTTTTCAAAAACTGGGCTTGTTCAAAACACATCAGAGCAGGAAAGTTGCTAGTCAGTGTACCAACCCTTACAGAGGCCAAGAGAATATATCAGATTTCCTAGCACTTCGTAGCGCAAAATACATTTTTGATCGATCTGATACTTTCCACGTTTTTCTTTGTATTTTTCAGTTCGCTTCTTGATCCAATTCAGATGGGCGGGATTTGTTTGCCTGATATTCTTTTCCTCCTTTACTGGGGTAGTGGTTAGGAAATTTTTACTAATTTGATTCGGCTTATCAGAAAGAGCATAAAAATTTGCTTAAATTAGATGGATAGGAATTTTCTGAGGTTTATATTTTGGTTGGGATCGAAAAAGTTGGGCCGCTAATGTCTTTTATGGCTGGGGGCCGCAAATGTCAGGGCACCATTTTCCCTGACAAAAATATTTCATATATTTTAAGGTGCAAGGCCAACTGACACTTGTTGAGAAACCTTCTGTTAAGCAAATTGGACAAAAATCTGATGTAAATTATAAGAAGAACATCAATAGCTGATAAATTAAAATCAAATTTAATTAAAAATAATAAAACTAATTTAAATATTTATTTATTTTTTCAATTAACAGCCACCAAATGATCGGCCCATTATTCTCGCGTGGAACAAATTCTTCCGTGAGAGCATTTTTGAGTTTGACAAATTGTTGTTCGGAAACAAAAATTGTTCATTCCAATGTTTGTATACGGAAGACAAAAAATTGTAAGCATATTCATAAATATAAATTGAAAATTTAATTTGAAAAAAAAAATTTCGGAAAATTGGACAGAAAAAATGGGAAAAATTTGAAAATTGGGCAAAAAATACGGAAATTCGAATCAAAACTCAGAAAATTGTTTCATTTATAAAGAGTCAAACGAATTTTTATCTCCATTTGCCGTTGGGTCCAAAATTCCGATGGTTTCCAAATTGGGAGGGGGTCCCAAGCGGTAGGGGTCAACTGCGTCTGGCCAACTGCGTCTGAGACACCTTTGTGAAGCCATAACTTTTTTCAATTTCGGCCAAATCAAACAATCTTGGTATCATTCTGAAGCTCTATATGTTTAGAAGATATTTTTAAGCATTTTCTAAGCGATTAAGGAACGCACAAAAAGTCAAAGCTTGAAAACTTAAAAAAAAGTCCGAATTTTGGTGTATTTGTATTTTTAACTGTTTTAGTTCTGTACTAATCACTTCGAATTTTGGTTAACTGATAGAGCTTATGAAGAGCTTCAGAATGACACCAAGATTGTTTGATTTGGCCAACATAAAAAAAGTTATGGCTTCATAAAGGTGTCTCAGACGCAGTTGGCCAGACGCAGTTGGCCCGTTCCGGTCCCAAGACCCGACACCCCCCCTTCGCTAACTCAAAATTTTTGAAAATTTGGGTTTTTGGTTAGTATATCCCCTGAAAAACTTTTTCCTCTATTTATTTTTAAGGGAAAAATAGTTTTTTTTTAAATTTTTTGAAAATTTTAAACCGGAATCCAATTTATAATTTTCAAAAATTAAATAGCGAAACTTGCGCATCCGTTGTGATTTTTCATCTTGCATTGAATTTGGCCCCTCTACCTCAACATCGGAATGCTGAACAGGTTGGCAAAGAAAAAAAAAAAAAAAAAAAAATTAAATTACAATGTTCCGAGAGAACTACAGTATGACATAAAATAAATTTTGTAGAGAATGCAAACCAAAATAAAAAATTTTCTATTTTTAATGCTTATTCATTTGGCATTCTGATTTGCTTTGCTTAATTCAAAAAAAAAAAAATTCTTCCGGTTGAAAACTCTAAAAAAAATTTTTGGGTGGGATTTCTTCCAAAATGCCGAAATTTATATAAAAATTCTCCCGCCTATTTAGCTGTACGTTTTGATGTCACATGAGGTTGGTTTTTCGGGCAATCCTCGATTCTCCCAATATCATGGCCAATTATGGGTTAATCCAGCAAAAATAAAAGGTCGTCACTAAATTATAAGCAAAAAGGGTGCTAGGTCGAACCGAAAATAGTCTCAGTGTGGGCGAACCGAAAATAGTCTCAGTGTCAATAAAAATATTTAAATTTAATTATTTTAAAGAAATATTTTTTAATTGAAATATAATAATGTTAAATTTTAAAATTAAAAAATAATCTAATTGCGAGGTTCAACTTTCTTCAATGTGTTTTTCTTCAAAAATTCTGCTCAAAATAAATGCTAGCTTTTGTACCATTAATAATGTAAATAATTTTTGAATTGTAACATTAGTGTAAAAAAGAATAGGGATGAAGGAAAATTATGGGAGAAAAACAGCATGAAATTTGTGGAGAAATGAATGAAGATCTTAATTTACGCAAATATTGGGTGAAATTTCTGAAGAAAATTAGTAGATTTGAAAATCCTCTAGTAAGCTTAATTGTCTAATTTGATTTAAAATGAAAATTTTCATTTCAATATAATTTTTTTTGGTCGGAGATGGAATGCTTTTATAATATTTAGTTTATTTTTTTAAATAATCGTCTAATTAAATTTATTATTTTTCGATACCGAATTGTATTAAATTTAAATATTTTTATTGACACTGAGACTATTTTCGGTTCGCCCACACTGAGATTATTTTTCGGTTCGCCCACACTGAGACTATTTTCGGTTCGGCTCAGCACGGCAAAAAGCATGAATCCGAATTTCTTGAAAACGAGACACGGTGTCCGTATGATGGTCTTAAATTTGAAACGAGATTTATTTTTATATGGCAGCAAACATACAATAATCCCCCCCCCCCCCAATTACTGTATGTTCATCATGTTTTACTGATTTTAATACAGGGCTCGTATCGTCCAAGGTCGGGCTTCCAAGGACGGGTATGCCAATTTCCAAGGACACAATGGGGAAAATTCATGAAACCCAAGGACATTTAAAATTCTTATTATATGCAATAAAAAATGGTTAATATTTATTCAAATGGCTTGTATTTTTCACCAGAATGGATTTTTTTCCAACATTTTTTTGTTTTCACTGATCATTTTCCTCATTTCACCGCATATCAGGGCTGTTGCAAGTTTCGCTTTTCGCCTTTCGCTTTTTTTGGGCCTTTCGCTTTCGTTTGGCTGAAAAGCGAAATAAAAGTACACCCCTAAAGATTGCGTTTTTTAAATAAATAATTAATATAAAAATTAAAGGAGAAAGTCTATAGAATTTGTCTTTTAAGCTTTTTTTACGAAATGTCTTTAATTTGGAATTTTTTCAAATTATGAATAATTTTTGGAAAAAAAATTTCGCCTTTTCGCTTTCGCCTTTTCGCTTTTTCGCTTTGTTTAGGCATTTCGCTTTCGCCTTTTCGCTTTCGCTTTTTATTTTGGTTTCGCTTTTTTCGCTTTTCACTTTTTATTTTTCCTTTTGCAACAGCCCTGCCGCATATGTACTTTTTTGCGGTGCATTTTTACAAAACTTTTTGGGAACTTGGGTGGTGGGTCCGGCGGTGCCGATAGAGAAAGAGAGTCAAATTCCAAGGACGTCCTTGGCATCCAAGGACGAATACAAGCCCTGTTTTAATAACTTGTTCAAAATTTGTTCATTTTTTTCAAAGTTTACGAATTCGGAGAATGAGGAAGGTTCTTTTGTAATTTTGACCTTTTATACTACCGGTACTTAATGCGACAGAAATTTTGTTATCACCGACGCATTTTCCGGGCGACAATAATGAATTCTATTTTCCCGAATCCCGACATAAAGCCCGGGCAACCGATATAAATTTTTCCACTCCCGAATTCTGACACAAATTCCCGGGCAACCGATATAAATTTCCACTCCCGAATTCTGACACAAATTCCCGTAAATTTCTACTCTTGAATTCGGACACAAAATTACCGGATATTAATATAAATTTCCACTCCCGAATCTGACTAATGCACGAGTTGCCATTCCCGAACATAAATCCCGGGTCCCCCGATAAAAACTAATCCATGTACACGACACACACAGAATCCGCTCCTTGGCCGTAGTGTGCCCACCAATTTCTTCAACATTTCCATCACTTATCGAACGGACAGCACCATTTTCATGCCGTACGATGCGTTGTCACCGATCAATGCCAAAACAATGCCGGAACAAATTTGGAGTGAAGTGGAGGTAATTTGGTGTGGGCATGGATGGCACCGAACTTAACCTTGGCCTAGACACAGGCCTAAATTTTCAAAGACCCTGGGACAGGAAAAATTAAAAAAATGTTGGCGCCCAAACCAGGAAAATTCAGTTCGCGAAAAACCCGGGGGGCTCCAAAAACAAACTCAGGCTCGAAAAGTCTAGGCTTTCCTTGGTCCAGACTTTTTTCGGCCTCCTAGACTTTTTTAGAGCCTGAGTTTTCTGCGCCTGGGTTTTTTAGGAATTGAAAACTGCATCTGGCCAACTGCGTCTGAGACAACTTTATGAAGCCATAACTTTTTTCTTTGTTGGCCAAATCAAACAAACTTGGTATCATTCTGAAGCTCTATATGTTTAGAAGATATTTGTAAGCATTTTCTAAGCGATTAAGGAACCCACAAAAAGTCAAAGCTTGAAAACTGAAAAAAATTCCGAATTTTGGTGTATTTGTATTTTTAACTGTTTTAGTTTTGTACAAATCACTGCGAATTTTCGTTAGCTGATAGAGCTTATGAAGAGCTTCCGAATGATACCAAGATTGTTTGATTTGGCCAACATAGAAAAAAGTTATGGCTTCATAAAGGTGTCTCAGACGCAGTTGGGCCCGTTCCGTTGGTTCGAGTCCCATCGGGGGCGAGTGACCTTTTCTTTTCTTCACTGTGTACTGTACATTTTCACAACCCTTCAATTTCTCGATTTTTTTGTTGTGAAATGATCTCAAAAGGTCAAAGTACAGATTCGAGAACGTGTGGCACGCAAGAAGCGTTTGGTTGTCCAATTTGTGTCCAATTGTGGTGCAAACTCGGGACGTGATCGGCTGACAGCCGAACTCCAAAAACTGGTCGAATTTGATGTGTTTGGTAGTTGTAATAACAAATTTTGTGACGACAAATGCTACCAGAGTGAACAGGGTGGGACAATTAGAGTAATCAGTGGGACTGATCTAAAACCGTTAAAATTTTTAATTTCATGGGACAATTAGAGCGATCTGAGCGAGGGGCGGGCTGATTTAAAACCCAGGGAGGGTTCCAGCAGGGGGATGGGGCTGATCTAAAACCCAGGTAGTTTCGCTTTTCCTGAATGATACCCCCTCCATGACCTCCCATTATCCAAATTTTCCAAAAAAATTTCGCTTAATTTCTTCAAAAATCTACAAAATTAGCAATGTTGATGAAATTCTGTTTAAAATAATAAAAATTTCAAAATTTTCCCCGTGGAGCTTGTGCCATAAAAGTTGAACGAATTACATTTTTAAGAATTTAACTCCTTTTCGCGATCATTGTTTTAATTTTCCCATTTTAATATGTTTTAAAAAAATTATTATTTTGTGATTCGGCCCTTTATCTTTGTCGGTCCTTTGTCTGTGGACCCTTTGTCTTTGTCGGTCCTTTGTCTGTGGACCCTTTGTCTTTGTCGGTCCTTTGCCTGTGGGTCCTTTGTCACTGCAACCAGGGATGGAATTCCGAGGCACCAAAAAATTTCGGAAGTCGGAAGTCGGAATTCCGAGGCACCAAAAAATTTCGGAAGTCGGAATTCCGAGGCCCAAAAATTTTTCGGAAGTCGGAAGTCGGAATTCCGACCCCAAAAATGTCGGAAGTCGGAACTCGGAAGTCGGAATTTTTCAAAAAAATAAAATATAATAAAAAATTTTTAAAATATTTAATAGGCTAAATTTTTGAAATTTAAACCATGTAAAGGTTAATTTCAAAAAGTTTTTAGTTATTTCTATATTTATTTAAAAATTTTTTTATTTCAAAATATTTTTATATAATTTACATTATTTGGATTTTTTGGGGGAAATTTACACCTTTTTTTTTTGCTGCGCGCTTTATCCAAAGAGAATTTGGGAAACTGTGGGGAATGGTCCGGCGGTGCCGATAGGCGCCGCCTGGAAAAATTTTTATGATTTTAATGCAAATTGTTAACAAATTTTGTCCAAAAAATGGCAAAATTTAGCGATTCTGATCAAATTTTTCAAGAAAATTAAGTATTTTTTGAGTCCAGCGGTGCCGATAGGCACCGCCGGAAAAAATTGAAAATTTTATGCAATCTATTAACAGAAATTGTACAAAAATTGACAAATTTTTTGAAAAAAAAAACTCAAAAAAAATTCCGAAAAATTCCGACTTTTTATCAAAAATTTCGGAAGTCGGAAGTCGGAATTCCGAGGCCCCAAAAATTTTCGGAAGTCGGAAGTCGGAATTCCGACCCCAAAAATGTCGGAAGTCGGAACTCGGAAGTCGGAAGTCGGAATTCCGTGCCATCCCTGACTGCAACCCGTAATCCGGCTGGGACTAAGAAATATGGCAGCTTTTTTGAAACTTTTCATCATTTTGTAGAATCCCATTTTTTCTACGCGGCTTTCGAAAATTCCGTCTGCACGGATTATGTGACGGAGAAATTTTGGATGGCATTGCGCAATTTGATTGTGCCAATTGTGTTAAGCCGAAAAGTGATGGAAGAGGCGGGCATTCCGAATGGCACTTTTATTGCGGCGGATGATTTTGACAATGTGCAAGCATTGGCCGACCATTTGAAGGCATTACAAATGGACACAGACAAATACATGGGGTAATTAATGGAAAATGATTATAATTAGGGATAATTAATAGGAAATGATTGGCAAATACATGGGATAATTAGTGATAAAATGATTGACAAATGGGGATAATTAATGAGAAATAATTTACAAATTCGGATAATTAATGGGAAATAATTAACGAATCTTGATAATGAATGGGAAGTGATTATAATGAGGGTAATGGGAAATAATTGACAAATGGGGATAATTAATCGGAAATATTATAATTAGGGATAATTAATGGGCAATGATGGCGATTTCTTAATTGCACTCTTACATTTGGGATAATTCATTTTTTAGCTATTTTAATTGGACCAAAACTTACCAAAAGTATCGGAGCGGGGACGGCATTCAACCGCCGCTGTGCCAATTGTGCGAAATTGCGCACACACAACGCCACAAGGACAAGTTCAAGCCGTACACCGTCCAATTGGACACATTTTGGGACAAATGGCAATGCAAAAAGAATTTTGTGCAAGAAGAAATGATTTCGGAAAACAGTTCAGTGATGCCCATTTTTAATGTGCCATTCAATTGGTTATTATTCATTATTGTATTTGTTGCATTATTATGTTCCGTTTATTAATTTTAAATACATTTAATGGTTTAATGACTAGAGACCGACTAAAAAGGCACCAAAAATCGCGAAAAAGGCACTATAATAGGCACCCAAAAAATTGAAAAAAAAAGTCATGAAAAGGCACGAAAAAGGCATGAAAAAAGGCATTTAAATTTTTTTTTAAGCACTTTTAGGAGCAAAACACGTAAAACTTAATGAAAAAACTTAGGTTTGGTCATTTAAATGATTATTAAATTTTTTATTTTTCGAATAAGGAAAATTTTTAAACTTAAAATTTTTATCAAGAAAAAAATGAAATTTTGGCGATCAATTTTTGAGAAATTTTTCAATTCTTAGGGGGTGTATTTTCTTAATTTTTTTAAAGTCTTTTCTTAGGGGTGTATTTTTCCGGTTTTATTGCATTTTTAATGGAATTTTTCGGAAAAAAAGGCCAAAAAAAGGCATTTAAGGCACGAAATCCCGAAAAAGGCAAAAAAGGCTTAATAAAAGTCAACGTAGAAGCCTCAAAAAACTAAGTGGAAAATGTGTTATTTATGCTTAATATATCGAAACTAGTGCGCAGAAAAAAAAAGGCATATGCCTCAAAAGTCGGCCTCTATTAATGACTCTAGACCGCGACTTCAAAAATCTACTGACTTCTCTGGGTGAAATTGACCCAAGCACACACTTTTTTGAACACACACTTTTTTTGAAATTCCGAGAAAATGGCAAATGAAAAAGCATTAGGTATTTAGAAAAAAAAATTTCATAAAATAATTAATTTTACCAGCGCCCAAATCAGCAGATGAAATTCACGAATTTTTATGGAATTGATTTTAAAAATTCGCTAAAATACACGTTCAAAAAATCGGATGTTTATTAGCTGAGTGAAATGAATGAAGCCTCAGCAAAGAAGAACTGGATGATGAAAATGAATGTACAAATTTATTTATATAAAAATCAATTAACCAATTAAATTTGGCAAAAAATGGGCCTATATTAAAGTCAGATTTGTAAAATATATTAATAAAACAAATATAAAATTTTAAAAAATAAATAAAAAATATTTCACAGATTTATGTATTCCCTTAAAGCCTTCCCATTGTTTGCGGCTTTCTTTTTCCTTTTGGCAACTGATTGTAAGTGTTAATGAGTTTTAAATATATTTTTAATTAATTTTCAAAAAAAAAGTGGCATTTGGCAACCATGTTTGCTCAATTTGTCATCATGCAATTGGCTATTACAACTACAACACGTTACCATGCGGGGTATCATTTTGTTTATTTATTTTTTGTGCATTTAATTGTGCCGAATGAAAAATGATATTCGAGACTGAATTTTCACTAATCGAGATTTGGCCTCGAGAACACTGGAAAGCAGAAAGTTGAGAGACTTTTCTCGAGTCGAGACTCGATGTTCAACTTTTCAATTTTGATTTAATGAAATATTTTTAAATTTTTACAAAAAAATTCGTCATTAGGGTGGTCTAAAAATTACCGAATCTCGGTTTCAAAAAATCCAGGACATAAAAAAGTCCGAGAACAAAAATCCGAGACTGTCTCTAGTCGACAATAGAGATCGAACTTTTCAATAAATTTAAAAAAAAAATTGCATTTTGTAAATGAAATAACTGATTTTAGCATGTGTTCCACCAGCAATGCCTAGCACCATGGTAAATTTTAAAATGAAAATTTATTTTTAAAAAATTTAAGGTTTCACTGTAACTCTTGCCCAATATGTCGGACTCCAATTCATTACAACAGTCCATGGCCAAATGTACTGGTGATGCTTGAGACTGAAAGTTCCCCGAGACTATTGACCACGACTTGGTCCTCCTAAGACTCGTTATAATCAGGGCTGCACGAAAACTTCAAAAAAAAATTTTCGTATACGAAAACGAAACGAAAAGGGCATTCGATACGAAAACGAAACTCAAAAAGTGCCGAAAAAAGGGGACGACACGAAAACGACACGAAATTTCGTGCAGCCCTGGTTATAATACACAAAGAAAACTCGAGACTTTTCTCGAGTCGGGACTCGAGACCGAGAGTCTTGACTCGGAGATTCTATACTAGACCGAGACCAAATTCTATACTAGACCGAGACCAAAAACCGAGACATTTACTCGAGACCAAGACACGGACCCTAAAAAGCTAGGAGAAGACATTTTTCTAGATTCGAGACCGAGAGTTGGCCCAGCAGAGCCTCAGAACGAGACCCCAGAAAATAGTAGACAGTTTTCACGAGTCGTGGTCAGATGGCACCAAGACTCTCGAGCATCACTATTATATACAACCCTTTTGTACAACAGCAGCCGTGGCCAAATGTACACAATGTGATGCAACATTCTTTGCCAAATGTACACAATGTTGCGCAACATCACTTGGAAACTGCGCAACGATTGCAAAGCGATGCGATGGCCAATGCGCAACGTGTTCAAACAGAAGCAGCGGCACAAATGTGGGAATTTATTTATTTATATTAATTTAAAAATACAAATATTTTCAAAAGAATAACGAAAACAATAATTATTATTAAATAAAAAAAATTCTTAAAATTTTTACTCTCTTCTCAAATATAAATGAGGTATATTAAAAAAGCAAAAATTTCAATTTTCTATAAATAAGAATTTTTTTAATAAAAGGTTTGCTTTTGTATTTTCTGGATCCATAATAATTATTCCAAAATTTATTTTGGAAATAATCGAAATATTAAAAAAAACAATAAAATTAAAACATAATTGAATTGAATATAGGCAACAATATTTTTGAAGAATAAAATAAAGCATCCCAAAACAATCGCTTTGATAATTTAAATTGTATGCGTAAATTGCAATTTTTTCAGTTTGTTTTTGACAGGATTTTCTTGTTTTTCTTCTTTTTTTTTCAATTTTAGCTAACTTTTTAAAACAAATTTGCTAACTTCTCATCGCCCCATAAAAGGGCACATTTATTTACTAAAATAATGGGTAAAATGAAAGTTATTAGGGCAAATATTAATTTTTTATGGATACCGGATTTCACAAAAATGATTTTCGTGTTTTTTTTTTTCAATTTTGGCTAAGTTTTCTTAGAAAATTTACTAAATTTTCACCCCATAAAAGGGCACGTGCCGCTACCGCCGCCAGCAGACGTATGGGCGAAGAAGCACGAGCAGCAAATGATGCGCAACAACCCAGTCATGGAGCAGAAAATCGGGCACAAACTGGCCAAGGCCAAAACAACTGGGTGGTCATCGACGGAGTACGGCACCAAATTGATGGGCCAAACATTGATGCCCGAATTGAAGGCACCGATCTGATTGTGAACGGACAACGTTTTGCCAATGCGGCAACGAGACAATACAGCATAATTAGTGGGGGAAATATTAACCATGGTGACATTGGCTATGGTGCCTTTGGCTATCGGCACTTTGGCTACTGATGAAATAGACGTGGAAAATGTGAATTTGAAAGGGTTGCTTGCTGCCTGTTGCTCTGGAGAATGCGTTTCTGTGATACCGAATATTTAAAGATAGGGTAGTAAACAAAAAGTTGTATATTTCTATAGTAAAATAACATAAATGTTTGTATATTTCTATGGTAAGATTATATAAATGTTCTATATTTGTTTGGTAAGAGAGGGTCGAAATGGTGCCGGCGGGTCATTATTCAAAAAACCATCAAATGGATTTGGAGATTGATTGACGATCAAAAGATAAATAACGGATATGAAAAATTTGATTTTGTACGTAAAAAATGAGCTGAAAATCTAGCTTTGATCACACAAATAGGATGCAGATTTTAGTGGTCAAAAATTCTAAGGTAATTCAGTAAATAGTGGCAAAAAATTGAAGAAATAAGGGCGAAAAAAGCAAAAAAAAAAAAATGCTCTTTTTTATGAAAATAAATTAAAAACAGTAAAACAAGTTGACTTGAATTTTTTTTTATAAAATCTAGAAAAAAAAGTGGCAAAATAGTTGCGAAATGCAAACATGTGGCGACATTATTGTTTAATCAGAAAATTAGCGGGAAAAATTTATTTTTTTCTCATTTTAGTTAAAAAATCATTATTATGAAAAAAAAGGTCGTTATTTAAAAAAAAAAACCATCCGCAACTAATTATAAAATATACTACAATTTGAATATTTACATCTATAATTAATAATATTTTTATTTTCAATGTTATTTCTTTGACAAATAAATTTTCACTAAAATATATAAATAACAATATCTTTGGCACAAATTTGCACCACCGCGTGAGTGATCGATCAGATAGATCACAAATAATATAAAACATATAATATTTGTAAGAATTTTGATGAAAAGGTTAAATATGGTAACATATTTAATATAAGTAATAAAGAAATATTTTGGTTATAAAATTGCATTTATAATAATAATAATTTATACGCAAAAAGCGTGACGCCGCCAATAAAAGGTGAACAAATAAATATCAATAAAAATTAATTGCTTTCAAGGAGTTTAGCAAATTCATTAGGATTAATTAATCTCACGCCTTTAGGTAGAAGAAGCCTATAGAGGCGAGACATTCGCACAAAAAACAGAGATGTATCGAAAACACTGGTTGAGCAAAAAATACATTTAATAGCAGCATTATCATTTCATAAATTAGGACGAGGCAATGCGTATGCTTCATTTTTCTTATTAAATATTTTTTCGATTATTTATCAAAGAAATAACATTGAAAATAAAAATATAAATTAATTATAGATGTAAATATTCAAATTGTAGTAGTATTGTGATGCCAGAAGGAGGAAGCGGAGGGTGGGAGAAAGTGGGATAAAAAGACCTGACATGGACACCAGAAAATTGGACACCGGAAATTTGGACACCAGAAAATTGGACACCAAGCGGAAAACTGGACACCGTCTGAATTTTGGACACCAAAGGAAAATTGGACACCGGAAAACTGGACTCCAAATTCCTCTCTAAAAAAATAAACCCAGGAATTAGGTTGAAAAAATAATTTGTATGAGTTAATGGATTAAGGCACTTAGAGTAGAGCGTTCAATATGCACGACGATTAATTGAGCGTGTTCCGGTGTCTAATTTTCCATTGGGTCCAATTTTCTAGTGTCCAAATTTCGGTGCCCAATTTTCTGGTGTCCAATTTACCGAGAGCCGACAAAGGAAGGTCCCCAGCAGGTGTCCGTGGGGTTTCCGAATGAAACTTGGTGGGTGGATAGAGAGCACCCATAGGTTCTTAAGAAAAGTGATTTTATTTTTTGCGGAATGAGCCCGAGTGCCGAGTTATGACGTGCCAAAGTTTATTTATTTCATAAAAATTATTTTTAATAATTGACTGCACCAAAAAAGCAAAAATAAAAATTGTAAAATGTATTAGCATGCAGTGGATTCGAACCTGTGACACAAAAAAGTTTTGACTAACGCAATATGAAAAATTTTGGCACGTCATAACTCGGCACCGTGCTGAGACGATGCGAAAAAAAACTCAGTGATGATAAAATAATTAAATTTAATTATTCTATTCATTAAATTTATATAGTTAATATAATATAAATTATATGGAAGTATTTTTTCAAATAAATTATTATTTAAAGTTTAAATTTTGGCACGTCATAACTCGGCACCGCGCTGAGACGATGCGAAAAAAACTCAGTGATGATAAAATAATCAAATTTAATTATTCTATTCATTAAATTTATATAGTTAATATAATATAATTATATGGAAGTATTTATTCAAATTAAATTATTATTTAAAGTTTTTAAAAAATACTAAATTTTTATTTACCTATTCTTGAACAAGGAAAATATAATTGAATAAATCATTGTGTATACGCTTATCTTAAGGCCTAACAAGCGGATTTTATTATACAAATGACTTTTTGACTGCAAAAACACGTGTAATTGAAATTTTCGTATGGGTATAATTTTTTTTTTGATCGGAGATAGAATGCTGTAAGCATACCCTTTTGTTTGCATTTCCCGCCCATAGATGAAAAAAGATATTTGTGCAAAAATATAGAACAAAAATGGCTACGTTTTATATTATTCTTTTTAAATTTAGATTTAAATATTAATGGTATAATTAAAGGCATTACACAGATTAATATTATTAAATTTAATTATTTTATCATCACTGAGTTTTTTTTCGCATCGACCTAGCACCACTCGGCACTCAGGCTCATTCCGCAAAAAATAAAAATATTTTTCTTAAGAACCCGTAATTGCTCTATCCACCCACCAAGTTTCATTCGGAAATCCCACGGACACCTGGGGACCTTCCTTTGTGAGAGAACCTCTAAAAGGAGGTGCCCGTAGCTCAGTTGGTTACTGCACGGCACGGATTGCTGGGGTCGTGGGTTCGAGTCCCACCGCGCGAGTTACCTTTTATGTTCTACATTTTATTTTATAATTAGTTAGAAATATGGTTTTTACTCATAATGATCATTTCTTAAATAACTCCTTCATGATGTTTTTTTTTTAAAATAACGACATAGCACCCAAAAAAGTGTGATTGAAATAATTAATACTGTTTTAAGGGCGATAGACCGAGCTTTCAAAAATCCACTGACTTCTCTGGACGAGATTGACCCAAGACTTAAATTTTTGAAAATTTCAAAGAAAATAATAAATAAAAATCACTATTTAGAAAAAAAAATTTAAAAACGAATTAATTTTTCCTTTTACCACCTTATTTTTTTCTCCTTTTTTTCTTTTTCCAAATTCATGAATTTTTTCTATGAAATTTATTACAAAAATTTTAACAAAAAAATTTCAAAAAAAAAAAAAACCGGACGGTTATTAGCTTGCAAATTAATGAAATGAAGCCTCAGCAACGAAGAAAAAGATGAAGAAATCAATGTTCAATCAATAAGCAATTAAATTTTCCAAAAATGAGCCTATTTTTTAATTACGTTTTATTAATATTGCCAAAATCAGACGAATTAATGTAAAATTTATTTCATATAAAAATTAATAAGCGATTAAATTTTGCAAAAAATGGGCCTATATAATTTTGTTAGATTTATTAAATATATTAATATAACTTATAATAAATTTAAAAAAATTATTACCATTAAAATAAAATTTAAAAAATATTTCACAGATTTATGTATTCCCTTAAAGCCTTCCCATTCTTCGCGACTTTCTTTTTCCTTTTGGCATCGGATTGTAAGTGTTAAATGAGTTTAAAATATATTTTTAATTAATTTTTAAAAAAAGTGGCACTTGGCAATCATGTTTGCTCCATTTGTCATCATGCAATCGGATATTACAACTACAACACGTTACCATGCGGGGTATAAATTGTTTATTTATTGGCATTTATTTTGGCAGATTTAAAAGTTAAATTAAATTTAAGAAAATTGCTTAAATTTGAGGGTCTGGGTCGTTTCAGCGCCGCCCTTTCGGCGCGAGCCTCGGACTATAACTTTTTTTTTATTGTTAACCAAATCCGGCAATCCTTTGGTATCATTCGAAAGCTTAACATGTTTAGAAACTATTTCTAAGCTATTGCTTCGCGATTAGACAATTACCAAAAAAGTTATACATGAAAATTGCAAAAAAAAAAAATCAAATTTTTAAGTTTTTCTTCATAAATTTTTACATGCTAGAAAATATTTTTCGCTTTTTGTTAGACTAATAGAGCAGGTGAAGAGCTTTCGAATGATATCAACATAATTAGATTTGGTTGACAAATAAAAGAGTTATAGTCCAAAAACTTGGGCTGGTGCCGAAACGACCCTCATGAATTTCCAACAAATTTTTAAAAAGTTGGCATTTTATAGATGCAATAACCCCAATTTAGCATGTGTTCCACCAGCAATGCCTAGCACCATGGTAAATTTTAAAATAATTAAAATTTTACATTTGTAAACTTTTTAAGGTTGCCCTATAACTCTTGCCCCATATGTCGGACTCCAATTCATTACAGCAGCCCATGGCCAAATGTACTGGTGATGCTCGAGACTGAAAGTTCCCCGAGACTAGCGGCCTCGAATTGATCCTCCCAAGACTCGACCCAATACGCTAAGAAAATTCGAGATTTTTCTCGAGTCGGGCTCGAGACCGAGAGTCTTGACTCGGAGATTCTATACTAGACCGAGACCTAAAAATCCGAAAGATTGGTTAACTCGAGACCAAGACACTAGAACCACTATTTGTCATACTTTTATGCAACAGTCATGGCCAATTATGCACAACCATAGTTTGTAATAGTCCGAGACTTCTCTCGTTGGGGTTCGAGACCGAAACTTGATTTCGAGACAAAAATCCTAATTCAAAAGGTATGAGAAACTTTTCTAGATTTGAGACCGAATCCTTGACTACGAGATTCGATACTAGACCGAGGCCCAAAAACCCGAGGTGTTGTTTTCTCGGGCCATGATTCGGTACCAAGACTCTCGAGCATCATTATTTACCACCCTTCTGATCCTTTTGTAGGACCCCAAAAAAGCCTTGATACAGTTGTCTCGGTTCGAGACCGATATTTGTCCTAGAGCCTCAGAACGAGATCCCAGAAAATGGGAGACACTTTTCACGAGTCTAGTTGTGGTCACTTGACACCAAGACTCTCGAGCATCACTATTAGTACAATCCTTTTGTACAACAGCAGCCATGGCCAAATGTACACAATGTTGTGCAAAATTCTTGGCCAAATGTACACAATATTGTGCAACACCACTTGACAAATGCAAATAGCGTTGTGCAACATCACTTGACAAATGCAAATAGCGTTGTGCAACAACACATGGCAAGTGCGCAAAGATTGCAAAGCGATGCCATGGCCAATGCGCAACGTGTTCAAGCAGAAGCAGCGGCACAAATGTAGGGGGGGGGAGGGGGTATTTATTTATGATTAATTTAAAATTAAAAATAATTATGGTTTTTTTTAATTCTGAGACTTTTAAACTTTTGATTTTGTATTTGCGGGAAACATAATATTTTCATCAGAAGTCTTACAATTAGTTGGAAACATGAAAACATGACAGTGCTGAAAAGAAAGTTATACTTATGTATCAAAGCAGTAGAGACCGAGTACAACTGGGTTCGGAGGGATCCCGAGTCTGGATCCCGACCGAATCCCGATCAATCAACAACATTTTGGAAAAACGATGGGGACGGATCCCGAGTCTGGATCCCGACCGAATCCCGATCAATCCCGAAGATTTTTTGGGATCCCGCGGGATTATCGGGATTTGCTAAGACTCAATTTTTTTTTACGTTTTGTGCCAAAATTTGTTCAAATGCCTATCTAATATTTCTAATTTGATCAATTCGATTGAGGAATAAAAGGGAGCACAATTATATCAGGTTTTTATCGAAATTTTCAAATTAGAACATGTTGAAAAATCATATTTTCACTCGGACGGATGCCGAGCTCGGTATCCGGAATTCAATCCCGCGGGGTCCCGAAAAAATCCCGCTGGATCCCGATTCCGTCCGGTTAAAAAGCAGTCCAAGGCAAATATTAATTTGTATTTTATGAAAATCAAATTTCTCAAAAAAAAAAATTTTTTTTTTAAATTTTGGCCAAATTTGCTAAATTTGCTCTAAATTCTCACTCAACCCATAAAAGGGCAAGGGCAAGTATCGCCAGCAGACGCATGAGCGAAGAAGCAATGGCAACTGCTCAACGAGTGGGAACAGAAGCAAGGGCACAGTGGGGATTTATTAATGATTAATCAAAAAAATAAAATATTTTTACTAAAATAATTAGGCAACTATTAATTATCAGGGCTGCAAAAAATATGCACGAAAAGTGGTCATTTTTTGCAGCCCTGTTAATTATGTATTTATATATTGGATTTCTCAAAAATGATTTTTTAATTTTATTTTTTATTTTGGCAAAATTTTCAAGTAAATTTGTTAAATTCTCACCCCATAAAAGGGCACGTGCCGCCAGACGCATGAGCCAAGAAGCACGAGCAAATGCGCGACAACCGAGTCATGGAGCAGAAAATCGGGCACAAAATGGACAAAGCCAAAACTGGGTGGTCATCGACGGAGTACGGCACCAAATTGATGGGCCACACATGAATGTGCAAATTGATGGCACCGATCTGATTGTGAACGGACAACGTTTTGCCAATGCGGCAACGAGACAATACAGCATAATTAGTGTGGGACATGTCAATTTTGGTGGCATTGGCAAATGAACACAATATAATAGGCGTTGGAAATGAATGAGAATTTGTAAGGGTTACTGCTGGAGAATGCGTTTCAGTGATACAGAATATTTATTTTTTATTTATTTTTTAAATGAGATACTGTAGTCTTATGGTGATCATTTGGAATTGCTAGCATAAATTATATTTGGTCAGAAAATTTAATTGGAAGCTTTGTTTTAATGGGTGGAAGAGAATTTTTTTTTGAAATTGATGACTTCGAAATTTTGGCGCTCGCTCTTTCGAAAAATTTTAAATGAGATTTTGTGAAATTTAGGCAAAAAAACCCCTGTAAATTATCAATCTCTATTAGCCTTACAAAAAGCGAAAAGCTTTTCAAGCGTTGAAAAAATTTATTAAGAAAAGTTAAAAAATTACGAATTTTTTGCAATTTTCATGTAAGAATTTTTTTGTAATTGTCTAATCGCGAAGCAATAGCTTAAAATAATTTCTAAAAATGCTAAGCTTTCGAATGATACCAACAATGTTGGATTTGGTCGACAAAGAAAAAAGTTATAGTCCACCGTGAAGGCTCTAAATTAATTTTTTTTTTTTTTCAATTTTGGCAAAATTTCTTAAATAATTTGCAAAATTCGCGCCCCCCATTAAATGGCACCTGCCGCCAGTTTTGCATATTTTTTCTGCGCATATGCTATTATGAAGAAAGGGGCTCAAAAATAGCATTTCTGCGTTAAACTTTTTTGATTTGGTGAAGGTTTTTAGTGCATATAAAAGCATATTTTGGGGGTTTTCGAGAATAAATGCATATTTGGCCATTTTTGCATTTTGAGAGCATATTTCGGTCTTTTTTGGCAAATTTTCAAAAGAAAAATGCGAAAATATACCCCTAAGGATCGAGTTTTTGGATTTTTTTTTAAAAATACACCCTTAAAAACCAAAAAAAAATTAAATTTTTGTCAGAACTTTTGAAAAAAAATTTATGTATATAAAAATGTAATTTTGTTTTAGCATATAATAAAAATTTATAAATTTGGAAATTAAATATTTTTGCAATTGTCTAAAAAATGCTCCTTAGTTCCCTTGTTTTGGTGTTTTAAAAGTCAATTCTTAATTTATACACAATTTTTGGCATTTTTTGAGGGTTAAAAGCCATTTTTGGCAGTTTATTAAGGCATATTTTAGTGCATATTTGGGCATTTTTCGGGTTTTTAGGGCATATTTGGGGGATTTTTAGTGCATATTTTATGTGCATATTTGGCATTTTTTAGTGCATACAACTTATAATCCTAATGATTAATGAACAAAAAAATTTTTTTGAATATTTATTTATTAAAATGAAAAAGTTTGCTATTCATTATTTTAGTTGTCGAATTATTTTATTCCATTAATTAATTTAAATGTATTTTAAATAATTTTATTGAAAAACATCAAAAAGAATGCCCGAAACTCAAAATATCTAAATTTCTGGGGAAAAAATCAAAAATTATGCCATTTCTATGTAAATTTTTATTTAAATGAAATATTTATTTTTCAATTAATAAATTTTCTTTTTCTTTTTAGGCAATAATATATTGAATTTTTAAATTTTTCTTTTATATTTAAAATTATTTGTTTTTTTTTATTAATTGTTCTGTGATTTAATGTTTCTATTTCGTGACTTCAAAAATCCACTGACTTCTATGTATAGGTTGATCTAAGTGCATGTTTTTGAAAAATTTTGAGAAAATAATGAAATGGGTAAATCACTAATTTGAAAAAAAAATTTTAAAAATTAATTTGTTTTTTTCATTACACTAGCACAAAATCCGACGAAATTAATGAGTTTCCATTATATTGATTTCAAAAATTCATTCAAATACATCGCAAAAAAAAAAAAAGCTGACAAATGATTCGGTAGGGGAGGGTTCATTGCCAGCGGTTTCATTGCCAGCCCAGTTTTCGGGCTATAACTTTTTTCATTGTTGACAAATTCTAACAATCTTGGTATCATTTGAAAGCTTAACGTGTTTAGAAGCTATTTCTAAGCTATTGTTTCACGATTAGACAATTACCAAAAAAGTTATAACATGAAAATTGAGAACAAATCGAAATTCTGAGTTTTTTTCTTAATAACTTTCTTACAAGACTAATTTTTTTTTTTTTTTGTAAGGCTAATAGAGCTTGTGAAGGAGAGAAAATATGAATGCAAATTGATTTAATATAAAATTAAAAAGCAAATAAATTTTGCAAAAAATGAGCAATTTTTTAAAAGGAAAAAATCACAATGATTAATGTAAAAAATTCATTAATAACCAAATAAATTTTGCAAAAGTTGGGCAGATTTTGGTAATATGGCCAAAAATAGTAGAATTAATGTAAAAAAATTTTCATATAAAAATTAAAAACCAATAAATTTTGCAAAAAATGAGTAATTTTTTTTTATATGGACAAAAAATCACATTAATTAATGTAAAAAATTCATTAATAACCAAATAAATTTTGCAAAAAAAATGGGCAGATTTTGATAATATGGCCAAAATAAGTAGAATTAATGTAAAAAATTTTTTCATAATTAATAACCAATTAAATTTGGCAAAAAATGTGCATATATATTTTGTTAAATTTGAAAAATATATTAATAAAATTATAATAAAATAAAAATCTGATTACCCTCAAAATTAAAATAAAAAAATATTTCAGAGATTTATGTATTCCGTTAAAGCCTTCCCATTCTTCGCGGCTTTCTTTTTGCTTTTGGCATCTGATTGTAAGTTTTATGATTTTAAAATATTTAAAATTCATTTATTTTTGTTTAAAATTAATTCCCAAAAAAGTGGCACTTGGTAACCATGTTTGTTCAATTTGTCATCATGCAATTGGCTATTACAACTACAACACATTACCATGCGGGGTATTATTTGTTTATTTATTTATTGTGCATTTAATTGTGCCGGATGTAAAGTGATATTCAAGACTGAAATTTTCCACCGAGACTTGAACTCGAGATCGAGATAGTAGAAAGCCGAGAGAGCTTTCTCGAGTATATACTTGAGATTGGATGATTATTTAAAAATTTTTTTACCTAAAATTCGGCATTAGCGGGCGAGCAGCTAGAAGCTTCTCGGTCTCGGTTTCCGGAAACCGAGATATCCAAAAATTTCGAGTCTAAAAAAGATCCCTCTCGAACATCATCATAAGATTCAAATTGGGAATTTCATATGTACTGTCAAAACAGGCATTTCATTTGAGCCTACCCCATCTCCCCCCCCCCCCTCTTAATATGCCATGGCTCCCGGGGAATTTGGACATTTAGAAATTCCGATTTTTTTGTATAGCCTATACACGGAAATAAAATTGTGGAAATGCATAAAAATTTCAATTCAGGAGTTTTTACCAATACTATGCCAGGGTTTGGAAATATTATTTAGAATTGGGGCGTCACCGGGGAAAAATTGAAATTGCACAACGAATGTTTAAAAAAAGTTGGCATTTTGTAGAAGAAATAACCCCAATTTAGCATGTGGTCCACCAGCAATGCCTAGCACCTTGGTAAATTTTGAAATATAAAAATTTATATTTGAAAATTTTTTAAGGTTGCCCTATAACTCTTGCCCAATATGTCGGACTCCAATTCATTACAACGGCTCATGGTCAAATGTACTGGTGATGCTCGAGACTGAAAGTTCCCCGAGACTATTGACCTCGACTTGACCTAAGACTCAATACTTTAAAAAACTCGAGACTTTTCTCAAGTCGGGGCTCGAGACTCGAGAGGTTTGACTTGGAGATTTGATATTATATCGAGACCCAAAAAGCCAAGTGCTATTGGCTCGAGATCAAGACTCTCGAGCACCGCTTTTGTCATTTGTTTGTGCAACTGCTTTTGCCAATTGTTACACACCCATTTGTGTAACATTCCGAGACTTTGCAAGTCGAGAACCAAGACCTCTCGACATACTCCTAGACGGAAACCCCAAAAGCCGCAGAGACTTAACGGCTGAGTTCAATAGAGGACATGAACCCAAAAACTTAGGAGAAAATTTTCACAAATTTAAGCCGAGACTTGGCCTCCGAGCCTCAGAACGAGACCCCAGAAAATAGGTGAAATACTTCTAGATTGAGACCCAGATTTTGGCAAATGCTGAACGAGTGATAAGTGATGCAATGGCAAATGCGCAACGTGTTCAAACAGAAGCAGTGGCAAATGCTCAACGAATGCGGACCGAAGCAATGGCAAATAGGCGACGGGCTGTAACACAAGCAATGGCATATGTTCAACGTGCGCAACGTGTTCAAACCGAAGCAATGGCCAATGCGCAACGTGTTCAAACAGAAGCAATGGCAAATGCTCAACGAATGCGAACCGAAGCAATGACCAATGCGCAACGTGTTCAAACAGAAGCAATGGCAAATGCTCAACGAATGCGGACCGAAGCAATGGCAAATAGGCGACGGGCTGTAACAGAAGCAATGGCATATGTTCAACGTGCGCAACGTGTTCTAACAGAAGCAAGGGCACATATGTAGGGCTTTATTTATAATTATCAAAAAAATGAATAATTTTAAAAAATACGAAAAATATTTATTAAGAATAAAAATTGTGAAAAAACTTACTCCATTTTTAAAAATAAATGAGGTGATAATTTCCTTATTTAAACGGGATACTTTTCATACACAATTTCTTTATTAAATTAAAAATTACAATAATTTATGAATAAAATTTAAAATGTTGGTATTGTTGTTCGGAAGCATTTCAAAAACGCTAATTAACGTGCAAATTTCCAAAATTTTTTATTTATGTACCAAAAAATAAGGGCAAAAAAATTCGACCTTCCCACGATGTTTCGGTCGGCATATGCCTGGAAACTCATTGCTAGGCCTTCTCTGGGTCTAGGTTTTTCTCGTGGCTCTGGCTTTTTTCATGCCTGGAATTTTATATTAAATTGAATTTATACATTTTGGATATCTCAAAAATCTTCATGTTTTCAATTTTTGGCTAAATTTCACTAAATTTGCTAAATTCTCACCCCCATAAAAGGGCACGTAGCCAAGAAGCACAAGCAAATGCGCGACAACAGAGTCATGGAGCAGAAAATCGGGCACAAACTGGCCAAGGCCAAAACAACTGGGTGGTCATCGACGGAGTACGGCACCAAATTGACGGGCCAAAGATTGATGCGCGAATTGAAGGCACCGATCTGATTGTGAACGGACAACGTTTTGCCAATGCGGCAACGAGACACTACAGCATAATTTGGTGACATTGGCAAATTAACATTATAGGAGAATGAGTCAATCATCGCTCCCCCCTTACAAAGCGTGGCTTTCATTTAAGCTTAATCCCTTTTCGGCATTCCGTCCATTACTTGTCTGCCCCTCCCCCCTTACCAAGCTGACCAACAATGCTTAATGGGTACTTTCCTGTTTTGGGGCCGCACCCAAAAATTTTAAAAAATCAACAAAAGAGCGCGCAAATTCACATTCTCACCGCATAAATTAACCATTCGAAAAACGCCGTGGTTTTTGGGTGCGGCCCCAAAACAGGAAAGTACCGCTTAATGTTGCGAGAAACAAACTGATCTTTTGACGGGAAAAATTATGCAACTTTTGCAAAAAAATGCATTTATTATGTGCTATAAGCTCGACTTATGCCTGGAAACCCATTGCTAGGTTTTTTCTGAATCTGGGTTTTTCGTTTTTCTCATTCAAGCCTGGTTTTTCTATTAATTTGAATTTATGGATATCTCCCAAAATATTTTCATGTTTTTTCCCAACTTTGGCTAAATTTCACTAAATTTATTAACACATAAAAGGGCACCTGCCGCCAGACGAGCAGAAAATCGGGCACAAAATGGTCAAGGTCAAAATTATGTGATCACCATCAACGGAGTACGGCACCAAATTGACGGGCCAAAGATTGATGCGCGAATTGAAGGCACCGATCTGATTGTGAACGGACAACGTTTTGCCAATGCGGCAACGAGACACTACAGCATAATTTGGTGACATTGGCAAATGAATAATATTGAAGAATGCGTCAGTGATACAGAATATTTATTTATTTTTTCCAAAAACAAGATACTGTAGTCTTATGATAATCATCTGAATTGTTAACATAAATTATATGGTCCGAAAATTAAATTCAAATCTTTGTTTTATGGGTCGAAGAGAATTTTTTTTTTTTTTTGAAATTGAGGACTTTTGAGATTTTAGCTAAATTTAAATGAAATTTTGTGGCATTTAGGAAAAAAGCCTCTAAAATTATCAATTTGCACATTGTTGGCATTCTTGGAGAAGAAAGGAATACATCGAACACGACGAGATTTTATCATAATCAGTGGGGAAATATTAATCTCAGTGACATTGGCAAATGAACAATAATCGAAAAATTAAACTGAAATAGGCGTGGAAAAACCAGAATTTGAAATCGTAATGCGTCAATGATTTTTTTTTAAACGAGAAACGGTAGTTTTATGGGGATCTTCTGGAATTCTTATTGTTAGCATAAATTATATATATTTGATATGAAAATGAAATTGAAAGCTTTGTTTTAATGGGTCGAAGAAAATTTAATACAATTTAAATGATGAAATTTTGTGGTTTTTAGAGGAAATGCTATAAAAGTTGTTTGAACACTGATCGGTGGAACGGAACTGGAAATTTTGTTGGTCTAGAGAATTTTTGGTTTTTTAGGGGAAAACAGTCGAAAATTTTTGTATTCTTGGACAAATGATTGTTAACAAATCTCACATGAAGAACAACTGTTTGGAATTGCTTTACTGTATTAAGGTTTAAATTTTTGAATTTTTTTTTTCTCAAAAAAACATAAAAAAACAAATAAAATAAAAGCCTCCTCAAAAAAGCATCAGAAAATGAGGCTGCTAAAAAGTTGCACATATTCTGGGTACCATTTTATTAATGTTTTATTTATATTTTTTGATTTCTGTTACAATCAAAATAAAATAATTTTCGATCAATTTTCATCAAAATTAATAAATTTTCGTTTATTTTTATTTTTTCTCCAAAAAATAGTTTTTTTTTTTTTACCATATTAGCTATTTTCGTGATTTTTACTTAAATTTAACGAATATAAAGAAATTTTGGGTAAATTTTTGTGTTTATTGTTAGGGGGTGCAACATTCTGTCCCTGCGACATTTTGTCCCTGTGATATTTTGTCCCATTGGCATTTTATAGATGCAATAACCCCAATTTAGCATGTGGTCCACCAGCAATGCCTAGCACCTTGGTAAATTTTGAAATATAAAAATTTATATTTGAAAATTTTTTAAGGTTGCCCTATAACTCTTGCCCAATATGTCGGACTCCAATTCATTACAACGGCTCATGGTCAAATGTACTGGTGATGCTCGAGACTGAAAGTTCCCCGAGACTATTGACCTCGACTTGACCTAAGACTCAATACTTTAAAAAACTCGAGACTTTTCTCAAGTCGGGGCTCGAGACTCGAGAGGCTTGACTTGGAGATTTGATATTATATCGAGACCCAAAAAGCCAAGAGCTATTGGCTCGAGATCAAGACTCTCGAGCACCGCTTTTGTCATTCGTTTGTGCAACTGCTTTTGCCAATTGTTACACACCCATTTGTGTAACATTCCGAGACTTTGCAAGTCGAGAACCAAGACCTCTCGACATACTCCTAGACGGAAACCCCAAAAGCCGAGACTTTTTCTCTCGTTTTGACCCGAGACCGAGTTTTAACCATGACTAGATATAAGACCAAGTCTACAGGAAAAAAGGGGATTTTGCGAGTCGGAGCAGAGACTTAACGGCTGAGTTCAATAGAGGACATGAACCCAAAAACTTAGGAGAAAATTTTCACAAATTTAAGCCGAGACTTGGCCTCCGAGCCTCAGAACGAGACCCCAGAAAATAGGTGAAATACTTCTAGATTGAGACCCAGATTTTGGCAAATGCTGAACGAGTGATAAGTGATGCAATGGCAAATGCGCAACGTGTTCAAACAGAAGCAGTGGCAAATGCTCAACGAATGCGGACCGAAGCAATGGCAAATGCTCAACGAATGCGGACCGAAGCAATGGCAAATAGGCGACGGGCTGTAACACAAGCAATGGCATATGTTCAACGTGCGCAACGTGTTCAAACCGAAGCAATGACCAATGCGCAACGTGTTCAAACAGAAGCAGTGGCAAGTGCGCGACGTGTTCAAACAGAAGCAATGGCAAATGCTCAACGAATGCGGACCGAAGCAATGGCAAATAGGCGACGAGCTGTAACAGAAGCAATGGCACATCATGTTCAACGTGCGCAACGTGTTCTAACAGAAGCAAGGGCAGCACATGCTCAACGAATGCGAACTGAAGCAAGAGCACCACATATGTAGGGCTCGGAACCGCTCAGTTCGGCCCTCACGGTTCGGCCCCAGCATGCTTTTCCATTTTTTCATGTATAACTTTTTTAATAATTGTCTAATCGCAAAGCAATAGCTTAGAAAAAACTTCTAAACAGTTTAAGCTTTTGAATGATACCAACAATGTTGGATTTGGTTGACAAAGAAAAAAGTTAAAGAAAATTATAGTGGAAAACCATGCTGGGGCCGAACCGTGGGGGCCGAACTGAGGTAGACCGGTAGGGCTTTATTTATGATTATCAAAAAAATGAATAATTTTAAAAAATACGAAAAATATTTATTAAGAATTAAAAAAATTGTGAAAAAACTTACTCCAATTTGAAGAATAAATGAGGTGATCATTTCCTTATTTAAAGGGATACTTTTTATACACAATTCCTTTATTAAATTAAAAATTACAATAATTTATGAATAAAATTTAAAATGTTGGTATTGTTGTTCGGAAGCATTTCAAAAACGCTAATTAACGTGCAAATTTTCAAAATTTTTTATTTATGTACCAAAAAATAAAGGCAAAAAAATTCAAACTTCCCACGATGTTTCGGTCGGCATATGCCTGGAAACTCATTGCTATGCCTTCTCTGGGTCTAGGTTTTTCTCGTGGCTCTGGCTTTTTTCATGCCTGGAATTTTATATTAAATTGAATTTATACATTTTGGATATCTCAAAAATCTTCATGTTTTCAATTTTTTGCTAAATTTCACTAAATTTGCTAAATTCTCACCCCCATAAAAGGGCACGTAGCCAAGAAGCACAAGCAAATGCGCAACAACAGAGTCATGGAGCAGAAAATCGGGCACAAACTGGCCAAGGCCAAAACAACTGGGTGGTCATCGACGGAGTACGGCACCAAATTGACGGGCCAAAGATTGATGCGCGAATTGAAGGCACCGATCTGATTGTGAACGGACAACGTTTTGCCAATGCGGCAACGAGACACTACAGCATAATTTGGTGACATTGGCAAATTAACATTATAGGAGAATGAGTCAATCATCGCTCCCCCCTTACAAAGCGTGGCTTTCATTTAAGCTTAATCCCTTTTCGGCATTCCGTCCATTACTTGTCTGCCCCTCCCCCCTTACCAAGCTGACCAACAATGCTTAATGGGTACTTTCCTGTTTTGGGGCCGCACCCAAAAATTTTAAAAAATCAACAAAAGAGCGCGCAAATTCACATTCTCACCGCATAAATTAACCATTCGAAAAACGCCGTGGTTTTTGGGTGCGGCCCCAAAACAGGAAAGTACCGCTTAATGTTGCGAGAAACAAACTGATCTTTTGACGGGAAAAATTATGCAACTTTTGCAAAAAAATGCATTTATTATGTGCTATAAGCTCGACTTATGCCTGGAAACCCATTGCTAGGTTTTTTCTGAATCTGGGTTTTTCGTTTTTCTCATTCAAGCCTGGTTTTTCTATTAATTTGAATTTATGGATATCTCCCAAAATATTTTCATGTTTTTTCCCAACTTTGGCTAAATTTCACTAAATTTATTAACACATAAAAGGGCACCTGCCGCCAGACGAGCAGAAAATCGGGCACAAAATGGTCAAGGTCAAAATTATGTGATCACCATCAACGGAGTACGGCACCAAATTGACGGGCCAAAGATTGATGCGCGAATTGAGGGCACCGATCTGATTGTGAACGGACAACATTTTGCCAATGGGGCAGCGAAACACTACAGCATAATTTGGTGACCTTCAATCATCGCTACCCCCTTACCAAGCGTGGCTTTCATTTAAGCTAATCCCTTTTCGGTATTCCGTCCATGAATTGTTTGTCCCCCCCCCCTTACCAAGCGTGGCTTTCATTTAAGCTAATTTCACTAAATTTGCTAAATTCTCACCCCCATAAAAGGGCACGTAGCCAAGAAGCACAAGCAAATGCGCAACAACAGAGTCATGGAGCAGAAAATCGGGCACAAAACAGCCAAGGTCAAAACTGTGTGATCACCATCAACGGAGTACGGCACCAAATTGACGGGCCAAAGATTGATGCGCGAATTGAGGGCACCGATCTGATTGTGAACGGACAACATTTTGCCAATGGGGCAGCGAAACACTACAGCATAATTTGGTGACCTTCAATCATCGCTACCCCCTTACCAAGCGTGGCTTTCATTTAAGCTAATCCCTTTTCGGTATTCCGTCCATGAATTGTTTGTCCCCCCCCCCTTACCAAGCGTGGCTTTCATTTAAGCTAATCCCTTTTCGGTATTCCGTCCATGAATTGTTTGTCCCCCCCCCCTTACCAAGCGTGGCTTTCATTTAAGCTTAATCCCTTTTCGGCATTCCGTCCATTACTTGTTTGTCCCCCCCCCCTTACCAAGCTGACCAACAATGACTTTTGATGGGAAAAATTATGGAATTGCAAAAAATGCATTTATTATGTGCTTTGAGCTCGACATATGCATGGAAACCCATTGATTGCCAGGTTTTCTCTGAATTTAGGTTTTTCTCGTGGCTCTGGGTTTTTTCAGGCCTGGAATTTTCTTATTAATTTGGATTATGCAGATTTGATATCTCAAAAATATTTTCATGTTTTTTTTCCAATTTGGCTAAATTTCACTTAGGTAATTTGCTAAATTTTCATCCCATGAAAGGGCACCTGCCGCCAGAGGAGCAGAAAATCGGGCACAAAATGGCCAACGTCAAAATTATGTGATCACCATCAACGGAGTACGGCACCAAATTGACGGGCCAAAGATTGATGCGCAAATTGAAGGCACCGATCTGATTGTAAACGGACAACGTTTTGCCAATGCGGCAGCGAAACACTACAGCATAATTTGGTGACATTGGCAAATGAACAATATTGGACGTCAGTGATTAATAGAGCTCGCAAAAAAAAGGCACCAAAAACGAAAAAGGATTAATTAGGGACGCAAATTTTCTTACTTTTTTTAATTACATTTTGTCATTTTACACCCCTAAAAATGAGGTTTTTAGTGCCTATTTTCCATTTTTAGAGCCTATTTTAGGGGTTTTTTAGAGCCTAAAGCCTACCTATTTTGGCAGTTTTAAAGCCTAAAAATTGCATCCCTAATTATAATAGGCACGAAAACACCGAAAAAAAGGCAATGAAAATGCATGAAAATCCCGAGAAAGGCATTTAAAAAATTTTCATTAAGAATTTTTAAGGAGCAAAACACGTAAATCTTAACAAAAAAAACAACAACTTAATTTTAGTCATTTAAATGATTATTAAATATTTTATAATGTTTTTCGAATAAGGAAAATTTTAAAACCTAAATTTTATCAGGAAAAAATGAAATTTTGGCGATCAAATTTTGAGAAATTTTTTCATTACTAAGGGATGTATTTTCTGAAATTTTTTCAGTTCATTTCTTAGACGTGTATTTTCCCTAATTTATTGCCTATTTAATGGAAATTTTCGGGAAAAACTTCAAAAAAGGCACCAATACGGAAAAATGCCAAAAAAGGCATTTAAGGAAAAAAAGGCATAATAAAAGTCAACGTAGAAAGAAGCCTCAAACCAAGTGGAAACTGCGTTTTTTATGCTTAATTTATCGGAATTAGTGCATAGAAAAAAAAGGAATATGCCTCACAATGCGAGCTCTAGCGATTACATAAAATTTACTATTTTGTTGCAAAAACGAGATATGAGATAATCTTCTTATGGTGATCATTTGGATTATTAGTATAAATTATATATTTTGTTAATAAAAATGGAAAATCAACAGTATTTCTTATTTTTATAAATAGGGTTATAAATTATATGGATTTCACATATTTTTTCTGCGCATATGCTATGAAGTAAGTGGCTCAAAAATATCATTTCTACGTTAAAATTTTTCGATTTGATGAAGGTTTTTAGTCCATATAAATCCATATTTTCGGGGTTTTGGGGAATAAATCCATATTTTGCCTTTAGTCCATATTTCGGCATATTTTCACAAGAAAAATGCAAAAAAAAAGCGAAAAAATAGACCCCTAAAGATCGACTTTTTGGAAATTTTTAAAAATTACAGCCCCAAAATTTTTGAGGATTTAAAACATATATTTTGACAGCTTTAGTCCATATTTTGGTCCATATTTGGCCATTTTTGAGCTTTTTAGTCCATATTTTATAAAAACGAGATATGAGATAATCTTATGGTGATCATTTGAATTCTTAGTTATAAATTATATATTTGGTTAATAAAATGGAAAATCAACAGTATTTCTTATTTTTATAAAACAAATTTAGGTATATTAACGGGCTAGGAAATTATGCATCAGTGATACAGTATCGAAGAGAGTTTTTGAAAATGAGGAAACGAGATACGGTAGTCCACTTTATTCTATGCATGAACTATATTTGGTTAGCAATTAATTAAATAGAGTTTTTATTTTAATTGTATTGAAGAGAGTTTTTGAAAATGAGGAAATGAAATACGGTAGTAAATAGATTGTTCTATATTTCAATAGACTGTTTAGATAAAACCCTTCATTTGGAATTGGTTTTCCGTATTCACATTTTTATTTTTTGGATTACTCATATTACATTGTTTTTTTTTTTGTTTTTTTTTTTTTTTGCATGGGAATTGTAAAAGAATTTAATATTCGTGATTTATTTACTCTTCTGGCAAAAACCTGACGCTGAAATTGAAGAATGGCTCTTAGAATGTAAAAATATTAATGAAACTCATTTTGAGTCATACATGTGAAATTCGAAAATTTGTATGGATGGTAACCCTCATGGACATCTCTGCCCATGAGGGCAAGGGCGTAGGCAGGGGGGGGGGGGGCTGAGGGGGTTAAAAAGCCCCCCCCCCCACCCCGAAACCCAAAAAGTAAAAAATTTTCAGTAAATTTTTTTGAAATTTTAACCAATTTTCTTAACAAAATTGCATTAAAATACTTAAAAATTTTCCCGGCGGCGCCTATCGGCATCGCCGGACCCCCATTTTACCATATTTTTGAAAAATGGAGGTCAAAATGGCAAAAAATATTAATTTTTTGGCGAAAAAACGGCGAAAAATTTTGTAAAATACACCACATAATTCGGGATTTCAAAAAAGCAAAAATACACCCCTAAAAATCGACTTAAAAAGAAAAATACACCCCTAAAAATCGAATTTTTGACTTCAGCCCCCCCCCCCCCCAAAGCCAAGGGTCTGGCTACGCCCTTGCATGAGGGGGTACCCTTGGTACAGGAAGCTGTCATTTCGTTGTCCACTGTACAACCCCAGGGGTGCACGGTAGCGCTGATCTGAGCCCGGACTCGTAATCAGCACTAGAGAGCGGGTACGGACCGGATCCGTATACGGATTTTTACGGATCCGTAGTCCGCATTTTTTGGGCCGATACGGATTTTTACGGAGTACGGATTTTCCCGCTTTTTTTAGTCCGTAATCCGTATGTGTGGGCCTAGTCCGTAATCCTGGTCCTGATCCGTATTTCCCCAAAATTCCGCTCTCTTATCAGAACCTCTAAAAAGCCCTTGAGACTTGTTTTCTCATCAATGATTAAAACAAAAAGAATTTTTGAAAATGCATGTTGTAGCCTGTAAAGGAAATAAGTACCCTTATCATTTATGATACTGTAATTTTTTTTTCTATATTTTTTTTTTGCTTATTGTTAGGGGATGCAACACTTTGTCCCCGGCGACATTTTGTCCCTGCGTCATTTTGTCGAAACAAACAAAAAATTAAGATTAATTTTAAAAAAAGCACATTTGTCCCATCAGCAGAAGCTTTAGAATGACGACACATAAAATTAATGGGCATAAAAATTCGATTTTGTACATAAAAAAAAATGATTAAAAATTAAGTCACACAAAAAATGATTTTTTTTTTTTTTTAGAATTAATCCATTTTTTTTAAATCCTCCATCAATTTTTCTATCCAATTGCTCCTTTATGCGCCAAAAATTCCATCAGTGCCTGTAAAACACATAATAAATTTAAATTTATAAATAAACAAAAAATATATACATACATATGTATATAAAAAAAGGTTTTTATTTTAAAACAAAAATTTGAAAATCTAGGTTTGAACAAATAATTAGGGTGCGGGCCTTAATAAATAAGGGGCAAAAATTTTTTAAAAAATTCAATTAAAAAACCATAGTTTTATGAAAATAAAATGTTGACTTGAATTTTTTCAGCAAATCTTGAAAAAAAAAGTGGCAAAAATAGAGTTGCTAAATGCCAACATAGTGGCGGCATAATTATTTTAGTGACCAAATTATGTACACTGATAAATAATAGTGCTTAATCGAAGAATTTCCGCGGAAAAAAAAAAGTTTTTTTTTTACGCGTTTTTCGTCGAACCGAAGCTGCAAAAAAAAACATTTAAAAATTGAAAATCCGCACCCATAAAATTGAATCAAATAATATATATATATATATATATATTTCCTATAATAGAGCGCCTCATACATGAACAAGGGGTGCGCCGGCGCACGCCCCCCCCCCCACGTGCGTCGTAAGGGGGGCGGCTGTAAAGGAGGGGGGGGGGGTCGTCGTGGGGTGGGTCGTACCGAAGGGGAAAAAAGTTAAAATATGAACAATTTCCTTAGCAAAACGCATAAAAAATTCAAAAAATTTTCCCGACGGCGCCTATCGACACCACCGCCGGACCGCCCCACCCCCTTCCCACAAAGTTTTTTGGAAAAAAAAGGTCGCCGGGAAAAAATAGGGGCCGATGTAAGAAAAATTGCTCCTGGCGCACCCCCCCTGCGCCAAACGTCCGACGTATGGGGGTCTGACTGGGCGCACCCCTTGTACATGTATGCTCTATGCTCCCGGTGGCTTTATTTCAGGGAGGGCACCAATTCGGGGGGGGGGGGGCTGTATTTTAGGAAGTCGGGTAATTTTTTTTTTGTTTTTGCTAATTGCCTCAATTTCCAAATTGATGCTGGCGGTTGCTTTTCTAATGCGTTGTGCAATTTCATTTGTTTCGCCGTCGTCAAATGAACGGCCACAAAAGCTGGCGACCATCGCTTGCGCATGTGCTTCTTCGCTGAAATGAATAAGGAAAATCTTAGAATTTTTTATAAGAAAATTTGGGCGGAAAAAAATTGAAAAATTTTTACAGCGTTTTACAAAAAAAAAAAAAAAAGTTTAAAAACAGTAATTATCAGGGCTTCCATTTTTAGGCAATGGTGCAGTTTTGTGGTTTCTGCGTAAGATTAATTTAAAAATTTAAGAAGCATTTTTTCTAGGATAGAAAAATGCGCTGACTACGAATCTGAGCTCGGATTTTGCAAAATCATTGATTTTGTCTATGATTTTTTCGTAAAGTACTTGCTTTTCTCCAAAACTTTAAGGAAATTAGTCGGGCTTAAAAAACCAATACACAGATGTTGTAGAGCTTAAAAAGAGCTTTCGAATGAGCTATTGAATGTCTGGAGAAGTCAAGCTTTTAATTTTTTTACGATTTTTTGAAATTTAATTACTGGCCTTTAGGGGCCATATAAGAAGGGGGTCTGGGTTCGAGTCCGCTTGGCTGCAAATTTATTTTTTTGTGATACTTGCTAAAAATCATAGACAAAAACATTGATTTAACGAAATCAAAGTTCAGATTCATGACCAGCTCATTTTATTACCCCTTAATTCATAGGAAATAAAATTTTTTTAAAATAATAAAATTTTAGAAAAAATCATGTACTTGACGGAAAAATCATAGACAAAATCAATGATTTTGCAAAATCCGAGCTCGGATTCGTAGTCAGCGCACTTTTCTATTCTAGAAAAAATGCTTCTTAAATTTTTAAATTTATTTTACGCAGAAACCACAAAACTGCACCATTGCCCATTTTTATGTAAGAAGAATTGCGAAATATGTAAATAAAACATGTATAAAAAATGCTAAAATATGTATCAAATATGTACAAAAATTCCCAAATACATATGTGTACTAAAATATATAAATAAAAATTTTTAAATTGTTATTTTTTGGGAAAATTCTTCGTAAAAAGTGAACTAGGCATAAAATCCCATAAAAATGACCTAAATAGGCTTAGAATCAATCGCCTTTTAGTATTTTAAAAATTAATTTTTGATATCTCTTTTTTGGAAAAACTTTTTTTTTAATTTTTCATAATATTTCATAAAATTTTGTGGAAAAAAAAAAACGAAAAATTATGTTCCTAACATTTTTACAAAGAAATTTTAAACGATTTCATTAAGATTTGCAAAAAAACCATCCAAAAATGCAACAAAAAAAAAAGGATTCATTTTTGGCGATTCGAAAAAAAGTCTTTTAATTTTGAAAATTAAACCGAAAAATTTTTAATAGGGTTAATGAGCAAAAAAAAAAAAAAAAAATCCTTCGGATTTACTCATCTGAAATTTTTTTCGGTTTTGTTAAAAATTTTTTAATTTTCTTCCGTTATTTTGTGGACCTTGCAACGGAAACGGAACTGCCGTTTTTAGCGCCTTTGCCCGCTCCGCCGCCCTCTGTTGAAGTGCCGCCGCGCATCAACAGCTTGTCACGCAATTCTAAACATAAATTAATGAAATATATGAATATAATTGATTGAAAATATAAATATAAATTTAAATTAATTTTTTAAAATCAAAATTTAATACAAAAAAAAAAAAATAAGAATTTTATTAAAAAAAAAGGCCTCGAAATTCCGAATTCTAACATTTTAAGCCAATGCAATTCCGTTTTCCTCTAATTTTTAGGCCTTGGACTTTTGAATTCGAACAAATGAAATTCCGATTTTCTAACCCTCTTAGCCCTCTGAATTCTGATTCACTGCCATTTCAAGCATCGAGTATTCCGGTTTTCGAACATGTTTTCCTATCATTTTCAGGCATAGGAACTCGGCTTCTTCCGTTTTTCCAATCATTTTTGGCGATCAGAATTCCGATTTCCTGCCATTTCAAGGCCTCGAAATTCCGAACATTTTCCGGTCCAACTTAGCCAGGCCTCGGATTTCGATTTTCTCAAATTCTTAGGCCTCAGATTCTGGTTTTTTTTTTCCCATGCCCACCGTGCATGTCGATGAATGAACGCCGCTTGCTGGGAGTTGTGCGAATTTTGTGTGGGGTTGCGGTGAGGTCTAACTGCTTGAGTGCATCGTTCAACTCATTGCATTTGCCACGAATTTCAGAGTCTGTAACAAATTGTATTCTTTTTAGGCATTAAATTAAAAAAAAATTGGAAATTCCCAACCCCCCACCGAAAAAAATTTTTTTTTTTGAAAAATTTAAATTTTCGCTAAAAAATTCGTAGACAACTTACAGTGAAGAATGGTATTTTTGACAATCTCGTGGATTTCTGCCACCCAAAATTTCATTGACAGGCCAAGGGCACGCCTTAAATTATAAATCGATAAAAAATTTAAAAAATCAAATTTAAATAAAATAATATTACATATATACCTATTAGGGCTGCAATTACTTGTATGTGTATCAGGGTTGCATGTAATTGAATTTCGATTACGGAAAAATATTCGTAACCGATAATTATGGAGAGATTTTTACGAACATCATTAAACCGTAATTAGGGAGACCCCAAAATGCCGAAAACGTGATTTTCTTAATCCGTAATTATGTGCAGCCTTTTTGTGGATAAATTGGCTTTTCTCCAAACTTTTTTTTTCAAACAATTATGAATTATGGAGTTTTGAATGACTGACCGGCATTCGTTGATGAATGCTTGCGATTGGGCGACCGCCCTGTCCAAATTGTGATTGCCCCACAACTATTGAAAATTAATTAAATATCAATTAATAATTAATTAATGGACTATTTTATAGAATTTTTAAATTCTCCTATTTGAATAATGATCAATGTAATTACAACAAATACAAGACAATAGAATAGTTACACCACCTGCAAATATTCGCCCTTATGTTCTGGGTGTGGCGCCCAATCCATGACAGCACTCCAATCCTTTAATTAATATTTCTTCAAAATGAGTTTTTTGCAAGAAAAATTTGAAAAAAAAAAAAACAAAGATTTTTAAAATTTTTTATAATTAAAAGATAATTGGGCAAAAAAAGCAAATTTTTATTTTGTCCAAAAATTTGCAAAAATTGACCGTTTGGGCAAAAAATGATGACGATAAAATGCATTAAATTTACAAAAATATGACCCCCAGATTTTCCAACAAAAACCACCTTCAACAACAGTGGTTCCACTTTGATGCCTGACTGTAGCATGGACAAAATGCCCTGTTTGGTGTACAGATCACCACGGTTCAAATGCGGATATCTTTTACAAAAATATTATTTAAATTAAAGCCCCGGGGGCTCTTCTATTTTAGGAAATACGATAACTCACAAAAATTTGACTGTCATTCGCACATCCACCTTGCTCAACTCCTTGCGCACCTTTGACAAAAGCAATCCCAACAGTTTAGCACATGCTTGAAAAATGATTTTTTTATAATAAGCTCATTAAAATTAGGCTTCACAGAGAATTTCGCAAAGATACCCAGAGAAAGATCAAAAATTTCAACAAAAAACACACCCCCCCCCCCTAAAGAGCGAAAAATAGCAAACCAATTTTTGAGAAAAATTTTTGTATATTTTTTTGCTAATTTTTAATCCAGTATTTCATCGTTTTGTTTATATCGCAGCTACATTTTTTGGGCTTTTTCTTTCCATAATAAATCTGTTCTATAAATACATTTAAAACAATATATTTTCTAATTTTGTTTGTTAAATAATATTGTATATAGCAGCAGATCGTTTTTTTGTTTTGTTTCTTTTTTAATTTATTTTCCAAGAAAAACCTAACAAAAAAAAATTTGCCAGATTTATTTTTTACATTTTTAATAAAATTCTATTTTTTTTTTTTTTTTTTTTTGAATTTTTGAATTTTTCCACAATCCAAAATAATTTATTTCTTAAATTTATGCAAAACCACCTTTATTGCATTTGCATTCGTCCACCACCTCACATTTGGGCTCACAATCCTGGTGAAAGCATGGACTCTTGGACACAAAAATGACAATTTCGTACAGATCAACCTCAATTTTGTGGGGTAAATTAAAATTAAATTAAGGCAATTAATGCCATAAAAATGGGCGTTGGCCATTGAAAATTAAAATTTAAAAAAAAATGGACAAAATTTTAGTATTACACATAGTGTACAAAAAATGATAGCTTATTTTACACCCAAAAGCTCGAGAGTAAAAATAATCAACCTCAATTTGTGAATGGTAGTATCAGTTAAAAAAAAAATTAATTGATGACAGGCAATTAAAATGTAAAAACCGTAAAAATGGGTTGGCCATGAAAATTAAAATTAAAAAAAAATAGACCAAATTATACTATTAAAATTACAAAAAAATAAAAAATTGTAATTAATTTTACATCAAAATTTGAGTAATGAGTGCTGGATGATTAGCAGTTGAAATTAGAATTAAATTTCCGGCAATTAAAATGTAAAAAAATGACCAAATTGTAGCATAAAAAAAAGTTAATTTTATTTAAAATTTGGGCGAAATTTATAGAAAAAATTTAAAAATATATATTAATGCCTTCTAATATCATTTCTACTCACTTTGTACTTGGAGATTAGATCATAAATTGCTGCAACTAATTGCTCCTCCACGTGCGGCTCATTCTTTGAGTCGTGGAAAAAGTCGCCACGATAAATGTAACCGTCGCCAATTAGTGTCACAATTAGGCCACTTTTATGGGGCAAAAGTTTTTTTTTTTTTTGAAATTTAAGTTTTTCAATGGAAAAATCTTTTCTTTTATTGAAAATTAAAAAAATTCCATTTTTCAAAGAAACTTCAACAAATATTTCTTTTTTTGTGATTCAAAAAAAAATAATTTTTTTTTTTTGAATTTTTAAAATTTTCCCGTAGAAAATTTTTTTCCTTTTTTGAATTTTAGAAAAATTTCTGTTACTTTTTTTTTTGGAATTTAAAAATAAATTGAATTAAATTCCATAAAATTTACACATTTTCATAGAGAAGAATCCATTTAACAAAAAAAAATTAATTAATTAATTCCCAATGGACCTGCTCTCATGTTTATGTTCCAGGAAACAATTCTGAACATGTTTAGGCACATGGAATTTTGATGCTCCGTTGGCACAATCTCCGCCGCATTTGCAACTGTAAAAAAAATAAATAATAATAATCGAATCCGAGACTGATAAGTGATATCCAAAAATCCAAAGACTTTTCTCGAGAAATGTATTTGTGTATATTTTCTCAAAATATTAATAAGCAGGGAACGGATTTATATGTTTTTACATATTATTTTTTTTGCGCATATGCTATCGCATGAAAAGCTCAAAAATAGCATTTTTACTTGTTTTCCTTTCAATCAGAGCGAGTTTTTAGCACATATAAAAACATATTTTGGGCTTTTTGGGAATAAAAACATATTTTGGGGTTTCGGCAGTTTTTGTCACATATTTTGACGATTTTTTGATAAAATTTGAATTTTTTTTTTTTTTTACAAAATTTCAATTTTTTTGCTATCAAATTCTTGGCAAAATGTCCCCAAAAGTTTTCAATTTTTTCTTTTTTGCATTTTTTGACCCTTTTCATGATTTTCGCTTTTAAGGCAAAATTTGTATTTTTGCGAAAAAAAAATTCCGGAAAATAAGTAAATCTATGAGAGCGAGAAAAATTTTAGGCCAAAAAGCATTGAAATGCTTTTGATTAGCATTGTGCTAGCGAAATGGATAAAAAACGAGACTTTTTTGAGAAATAAACTTATTTTTTGACCAGTTTTTCTTCATTTTTTGGCATTTTTTGGAGATTTAGCACATATTTTGGGAGTTTTTTGGCACATATAAATCCGTTCCCTGTTAATAAGAAATGAAAATTTCAAAAATTGGAAATTTATGCCCAAAAATGGAAAATTCTCGATTTTTTGCTCAATTTTCTTCAAAATTAATAAATTATATACTTTTTTTTTTTTACCTTCTAAGATGATTTTTCATACCATATTTAGCCTATTTTCGAGATTTTTAGCTTAAATGTAATATATTTGAAGAAACTTTGAAAAATTTGCCGTCAATAAAAAATAGAGCAAATTTATTTAATTGTGATTTTTAAAAATTTGTGTAAATATTTTTTTACCTGGTTGAGCAAAACTCGTACACCCCACGGCATTGGCACTCCTTTTTGCTACACTGTTTCTTGCCTTTGGCACATTGACATCTGAATGTTTTTTTTCCATTTTGACTTAATTATTATATATGCATGTAATTAAGCATGAAGTTTTTAAAAATTTCACAAGGCGAAGCCTAATCCAAAACCCAAAAATGTGAAATTTTTAATTATTTTTAAATGAAAAATGGAAAAAAACTTCTTGAAAAAGTACATTCTTCCCCTTCCCCATTCCCCGACGTTTGCTCACGAAAATTAAATTCTCACATAAAAATTTTTCAAAAAAAAATTTTTTAAACTCTTTTCGAAGAAAATTTCATTTGAAAAGTTTCCAATACTATTTTTTTATAAATCTTATGAAGAATTACAAGTTTTTTTTCAAAATTTTCCCAAAAAATCATTAAAAGAAAAAATTTCTGTGTTTTTCTGATAAAATTTAAAAGTGGAAAATTTCTAAAAAAGATTTTTGTGGGTAAAAGATATGGTGAGAGACGAGCTGCTCCCAAACAAAAAAAAAAGCACACCCCTGTGCCGGCTTGTTCACTTTTGCCGCCCGTTTTGGCGGCTCTTTGTTCTTGCAAATTTGTTTGCAGGCGCATAACTGAAAAAATTTAAAAAAAATTATTTTCAAATAATTTTAAATAATTTAAATTAAATTTAAATTTGGCACGCCTTTGAGCAGGACTCCTTGATGCGCAAGCAGTCACAGTTGGACTTTGTGCACACATTTTTTGCCGGTTTTGATGGGTCCGCCTCGCATGAGCATTTGCAAATTGCTTGGTTCAAACAATCGCCGCGGTACCTTTACAAATTTAAAATATTAAATTAAAAAATGTATTATTTATTTTTTAAAGATAATTTTATTTTTTATAAAATGGTTTAATATTGGTGAATTTAATTTTAAAAAAAATTATATATTTTTTTAAATGTTAACAACTTGAAAATTATGATGAATTAACTTATGAATAAATTAAAAAATTTGCTTGATTGTTTTAAAATTTCAACTTATAACCATTATATAAAATATATAATGATATAAGTTGAAATTTAATGAATTTAATTTAAGAATGCATTTCTTTATTTATATTGTTTTTAATGTTTTAACTTGAAACAAAAAAAATTATGATGAGTTTAAAATGTATTTTTTATAACTTATTTTTTAAATGGTGTATAAATTTAAATTCAATTTAAAAATATATATTTTACTTTTTAAAATGGTTTTAGTTGAAAAATTTGGTGAATTAAATATATAATTCATAATTTATGCAAATTAGCTCTAATTTAATTTAATTTTCAAATTATATTTTTTTTAATGTTAACAACTTGAAAATTATGATGAATTAACTTATGAATAAATTAAAAAATTTGCTTGATTGTTTTAAATTTCAACTTATACCATTATATAAAATATATAATGATATAAGTTGAAATTTAATGAATTTAATTTAAGAATGCATTTCTTTATTTATATTGTTTTTAATGTTTTAACTTGAAACAAAAAAAATTATGATGAGTTTAAAATGTATTTTTTATAACTTATTTTTTTAAATGGTGTATAAATTTAAATTCAATTTAAAAATATATATTTTACTTTTTAAAATGGTTTTAGTTGAAAAATTTGGTGAATTTAAATATATAATTCATAAATTTTATGCAAATTAGCTCTAATTTAATTTAATTTTCAAATTATTTTTTGAAAATTTTACAAAAAAAATGCGTCTTTTTTTAGCGGAATTCAAAAATTTGTTGCATATGAATTTTGCCTTCGCAAAAAAACACCTGGCCGATTCGCAGTGCTCGTCGCACATGCGCCGTGTCGCAAAACAGGGACAACTGTCGTTGCTGCAACGATTTTGCTGGAAATTTTTTCAAAAATTTTTAATTTAAATTTTAATGGGGCTACTACTACACCTACCGTTGCATGGCATTCACAACAGAATGGCATTGCCGGGATTGCCGCACTGACATTTGCCGCCGCTGCAGCTGCAAATTAATTATTTTTAACTGCTTTTGTGCGATATGTATAATTGATTAATTAATTTTTATTATTAAGGGTATTAATTTTGGGACCCACGCGTTTCGGCGCTCCCGTTTCGGCGCCAGCTCGTTTTTCCATTTAAGCTTTTTTCTTTGGCATCCAAATCCAACAATCTTGGTATCATTCGAAAGCTCTTAACATGCTCTATTAGCCTTATCAAAAACGAAAAGTTTTTCAAGCCTGTAAAAAATTTTATTAAGAAAAAACTTCTAAAATTTCGACTTTTCGCAATTTTCATGCATAACTGTTTTGATAATTGTCTAATCGCAAAGCAATAGCTTAGAAAAAGCTTCTAAATAGATTAAGCTTTCGAACGACACCAACAATGTTGGATTTGGTTTACAAAGAAAAAAGTTATAGCCAAAAACATGCTGGCGCCGAAACGGGAGCGCCGAAACGCGAGCGCCGAAACGCGAGCGCCGAAACGGGAGCGCCGAAACGCGAGCGCCGAAACGCGAGCGCCGAAACGCAGTGGACCCATTAATTTTATAGCAAACAAAATTAGTAAGCTAATTTGAAAAGCGTAATGAGCTAAAATGTAAAGCACCATTTCAATTAAGGCGCCAAAAATTTAAAGAAATTTTTTTTTTGAAAGATTAGAATTAATTAAAAATTTAAACGATTTTTTGTGTTGGAAGAAATCTAGAAAATTAAGAACAAATGAACACTAACAAAAATTTTTCAAATTCTTTTGCATTAAAAAATATTTCAAAATTTTATTTTAAAACTCTAGAATTTTGAAAAACGAAGCAAATTTAAATTTCCTAAATGGACACCTGTCACAAATTGAAAATTGCTTATTTTACTCGAATTTGCTTGATGATAGATGCCAATGTGACCACCGCCACCACCACCAATGGCACCCGTGCCGGACGGTGAAGACATTGGCACAATGTTGTTATTGTAGGACGGATCAACGGTGATCTGCTGCTGATGATGATGATGATTGGGATAATGATGATGATGCTGATAATGAGTGGCCGGCGGAGTTGGCACAAGGATTAGTGAAGAGGATAACTGATGGGTACGGGTGGAGAGACGGGCGGATACGTCCGCGTTACTACTGAAATCCGGTGATCAGTCAAGATTAACAAGACATGTGCCGATATCTCGGCAATTGATTAAAAACCTGGGCTGGCCTGGGTATAGCTTAATGCATGACATGGGCATGGATTTTCTGGGAAAAACCCAGGCTCAGGAAAAACGAGTTTTTTGGGGACTAGGCCTGGCTGGACATAGGGCCAAGACTAGGTTTAGTGCTTGGCCTTTGGCCTCGTCTTTCTGGAAAAAAAAAATCCAGCAGGAAAAAAGCCAGAAGGCCCACAAGTCTTGGCCTGGGTTCAGAAAAAACCCCAGGCCTGCTGGACCCAGAGACCCAGGCCGATATTCTAGTATTAATCACTTAAAATTAAAAATGTAACGGGACACATAAAATATAAATTTATTTGCAGATCCAAGTGATCAACGATCACCTGCAAATGGAATGTGCGTCACCACTGATTGTTGAGTAAACAAGTGATCCGGTCCCGCCAGTGTAGTAATGATGCGCCGGTTGCGGGGTCGACGCGTTTTGCCAATATGAATTGTAGCTGAAAAAAAATTTAATTTATTGAAATCATGCTTTGAAATAAGATTTCTCCCTGACTAGATGGGGATCGGGGATGAAAACGAAATTCCCTGAAAAAAATTATCGGAGACAGCTGGAAATTTTTTTTTTAAATGTTGGGGATAAATTCCTTTGGCAGGAGTCGAAAAAAAGATTTAAAAAAATTTCCTAAACAAAAAAAAAACAGAAATTTTAGGACAAGATATTTCACGGGAGCTCGATTCCGAGGTTGTTTTGACGGGTTGCCGAGATTAACCGATTTGGACAAGAGCACAATTCCTGCGAGATTTTTAAGAAAAAAAAAAATCTGAGTTTTTTAAAAGAAAATTACAAGAAAAAAAGATTTTTCAAAAATTTTATGGTGAATTATTAAGATTTTTCAAAAACAATTTTAAATCGCTGAAAAATTTTTCAAAAATTTTTTTCTTCAAGTATTTCTAAATTATTAAAAAAATTTAAAATTTCTCCGGCGGGAAACTATGCGCGGGGTACGGGGAATGGCGGTGGGGAAATGTAGTGCCACCCTTTTCGGAACCCTCAAAAACGAATAAAAAATAAAGTAAAGTAAATTAAATTAAAAAAATAAATAAAATCCATAAAATTAATTTCAAATAATTATTTGTCCACCTTTCGATGGTCTGTTGTTGGTTTGGTTGTTGTTGTTGTTGTGCTGCTGCTGTTGTTGTTGTTGTACTTGTTGTTGCCGGACCTTTTTGTGGTGAGCAACCGCCAAATTCGACAACGGCACGGCAACTTGACCGTTCAGTGTCCGAGCTGTTATCGTTGTTCTGTTGTTGTGGACCAACAGCAGCAGTTGCAGCAGTGCCGGAGTTACGCCGTTTTTCCCACTTTAACTGTGAAAAATTGAATAAATAAGGCTTGGGGCAACAATTTTAGGGTTTTACAAAAAAAAAAAAAAAAATTATGTAATTAATAGGGTTCAAAATAAATATGAATATAAAATCTCGAAATATGAATAAAATTCCAAAAAAATGGACATGAATTTTTCAAAATTGGCTAATCTTTTTTTTTTTTTTTGCGAAAAAACGATTAAAAAGCGAAATTTTCACATTTTTGCTTTTTTCATATAAAAGAAACATTTTTAAGAAAAATTTTAATTCAAACAAAAAGAATTTTTGAAGGTTTGTTCTTAGTCTCGAGTCTCCGGAATCAATTCTCGATTTTCGAGTGATGCGAACTGTTGACGCTCGAGTTAACCCCTATTTTTGTGTTTGCAACAAATTCTATTTACAAAAAGCCATAATTTCTGGAGATTTATCGAAGATTAGCATTTTTTAATTTTAAAAAATTCAAAAATGGTAGAAAATTGCAACCGAATGTGGCAAAATTTCAATTTTCTGGCATTTTGGCAGGGGAAATCATGAATACTTAAAAACTTTTGAGTATGGCCAATGGCACAGAATATGTGAACACTTTAGCAAATGACAGAGAAATGGATGGCTTTTTGCCCAATGTGAAGCGATGAAATATTCATATAAATATGCATATATTAAGGAGGGATTATCTTTTGGGGCACGGAATAATGGCACAAAAGAGGGTAATTAGCAAATTTTAATGGGCGGCTTAAATGACATACAAAAAATTCATTTTTAGCCAATTAAGCGAAAGATTTACGCGGCAAAAATTTTGTATGTTTTGCAACATTCATAATGACAACCCCAGCAGGCACAATGATTGTTATGTTATGATGATGATGTTTGGTGTGGTGGTGACCTTGGCATGGCATAGGTCATCCGATGAGAATGGCAATTCTCGAGAGTGGGGAAGGGGGGACGACTCTCGTCCGAAACTGTCTCACTTTACTCATCCATGTTCCTCTCCTCTCCGCTCTCTGTTCTTTCACAGTTTGGCTCCTCTCTCTCTCTCTCTCTTTATCTCCCTCCCTCTCTATCTATGGTTCTTACTTTTTCTTCCTCTCTCTCACTCTCTAATCCTTTTTTAGCTCAACTTCGTCTCTCTCTCTCTCTCTCGCTCACATTCTCTCGCTCTCTCTCTCCTGTCTCGATTTCTCTACCCTTCACTCGCTCACTCTCTGATTAACTCACAATCTCAGACACTCAATTTCTCTCTATCGTCCCTCTTATTTTTCCATCTCTCCCTCATTCTTTGCTCTTTCTTCTTTTCCTTTACTAATCTTTCCATCACACTATCTCATTTCCTTTTTTCAATTACCATCACTCTCTCTCTGTTTTGCCTTTTTCTCTTCCCATCACATTCTCTCAGTTTTGCCTTTTTCTCTCATCCTGTTCCCCTTTTTTGTTTCCACTCTCTCTCACTCTCTCTCTTTCTGTTCTTTTCAGTTATCCATTAGTAGTAGTGCCATGTCCGGCGCGCCGCGCCGCGCCGGTCCCTCACCAGGCAACCAATTATAAAGTGCCGTCCCCCACCCAGCGCCTCGGCATGAAGCATTAGCAATTCCCCGACCACAAACACATGGAGAGGGCGACAATTCAGACAATTCAATGGTGCCACGGCACACACAGTGCCTTAAGCTTCTCTTCTCTGATGGCAATGCCAAAAGAGACAAAAAGCAGCAGGGCGGCGCGGGAGGGCAATTGAAAATTGCAAAAGACTCACTGGGGGCAAAGGGGGGGGGGGGGGGGGAAGAAGCAAAACAACAAATTCACAAAACATAGTAACGAATGAATGAATGAATGGTGCCGAAAAATAGTGCCGAGAATTAGCCCGGAGGGATTTGGGTGAAATTTTTCTGCAAATTTTTAATTTTATGACCATTTGTGCCAAATATGAAAAGATTTAATTTAAATAATTTAAATAATTCTAAATCAATTTGCAAAATAAATAGACGAAAAGGTGAACGGAACAAAAATGATGAAGCATTTTTCATTTCAATTGATTTTTGAATTTAAATTGATTTTGTCCGAGGATTTTTATGTTCATGAGACAAACAATTTTTTTTTTTCATTTAAATGAATGGTGCCTATTATTGGTGGGGCGGGGATTTTGTGCGAAATTTTGCTGAAAATTTTTAAATATGGCCATTTGTGCTAATAATTTAAAAAAAATTTTTTCAAGTGTTAACAATATAAAAATACAGAGTGCGGAAAAAGTTCACGGATTTTTTAAAAAGAATTTTGTAAATTATTTATTTTTGTTCATTTTATTTTTTGTTTAATATTTATTATTCACAAATTAAAACAAAATTATGCTTTAAAAATCTAAAAAAACTATTATCGAATTGTTGTGATTTATTTATTTAATATTTTGGTTTTTTAATTTTTTGAAAATGATTTTAATTTCATTTTGAATAAATAAATTCCTTTTTAAAAAATCCATGGAATTTTTTACAAAAATACTAAGCATTTAGAATTTTAAATTGGATTTAGTCTGCGATTTTTTGTTTAAGAGACAAATAGGTAATTGTTGTTTTTTTCATTTTAAATGAGTGGAGGAGAGAATATTTTATTTGTGGAAAATGAAAAATTTCAAAACATGCAATTTACTGAGTTAATAGCACACCAAATCATCCGCCGGTGGCTAATGAGGATAACTATTAGTAAGTAAATAATGGCTTTTCATATTTTATACATGAAAAATTTTTATAAAAAATCCCAGCCTTGAGTCACGGGCTTAAGAAAATTTCTCAGGATTTTTTCAGCCTCGAGTCTCAGGAAATTAGGCCTCTATAGCACTTATAATTTTTTTTTTGTAAAAATTTTTTTAGGAAGCGAAAATTTTAACCCGGACTCGGGTCTTGGACCCGAGAAAAGTCTCGAATTTTTGCGGTATAGTTAGCAAATCTCGGCCAACCTGACTTACCATGATTGTGTGAAAGGCTTTGTTGATGTTTATGTCGTGCTCTTCAAGTTGAGGAATGGAGACACTTTCCTTTTAATTAAAAAAATATTTTAAAATAATGAAAATAAATGTAATGGTTTTGAAAAGGTAAACAAAATGCTTCGGGATAAAACTGCCTAAAAAATGTACGAATTTTGGTGCCAATTGTGAAATTTTAAATATTTTATATGCTAAAATTTGTTTGAATATAATGCAACCATGGGATTCTCGAGCCATTTTGTTTTCTAAAAATAGAGAATTGGTCGAGACCGGAAATTTTGGAAACCCCGGGAACGGACCCCGGGTTCGAGACGCCAGTAAATCAACATCAAAACCGGGGAAATGCAGGAAAATCCCAAAAGAAAATCCCTACGCCGGGATAAATCCCGGTAATAAATCTACTAGCATTGATCCCGCCCGACCAACTATAGATTGATTTTCTATTGTTGAAATTATTATTTTTAATTTATTTTACTTCCTCTAAAATTTTTTGTTGGCAATTTACTTGAAGAAATTTCATTTGTAGTAATTTTTTTTTGAAATTTTTTCGGTTTTCACAACTTAGACAGGTCAATTTAATAAAAGCGGGCTGATAGATAAATTTTTTGTCGTCTTAAACAATATTTATTGATTTATTTGCCGAAAATGTTGCGAAAAATTTACTTTAAATGCCATTAAAAATGGGATAATGGCATTTTAAACTAGAGAAATTGTGAAAATGAAGCGGATATATGGGGGGGGGGGGGCTTTTTTTGTTTTGTTTTGCTCATATTTAAGAAATGCCGAAGACGGAAAATGCCCATGGGAATTGGGGCAGATTCAGCCTTTAGGGCGAAGCGAGTAAAACAATAAATTTTTGTGGCCAAGTTGATGTGTGTCTTGTGCCATGACGAAGTTGGAGGAAATGATTGCCATGGAAAATCGATGGAATTTTTTTTTTTGTGTTTTGAGTTCTAATTTAAAAATTTGTTACTGTAAAACATACTGTATTCCTGTAATATTTACCGCACCGGTGTTCCTAAATAACTAATTAGGCATGGATTAATGTTTTAGGTAAAATAGGAATTCAAGAAGAAATACAATATTTACATGAACTTCCTAGCGCTAATGAACACTAAAGTTTTTGGTTACTGTAAGACATATTTTGTTCCTGTAATATTTACCGCACAAACACTCCGAATTGACCGAATTAAACTTAGAATAATGTTTTAGGTAAAATATGTATTTACATGAAATTCCCAACTCTAATGAACACTATTGATCATCATCAGATTGGGTTTTTCTTTGCTATTAATTTGAGTTTTTTAGAATAATGATGCATTATTTTCTGAATTTGTGAAAGGACAAGCAACAACAAATTTTATCAAATTTTTTATGATGATTGGAAATTATTGGCATTGTGAACAAATTGGGGAAGAATTTGAAGAATTATGCCAAAAATATCGTACTATTTGGACATTTTATATGAATATTCATTGCGATTATATGCTGAAGGTTTGTTGCAGCTTTTTGCATTAGTTAATTTTGAGTTATTAAAATACTAATGATAATTACTAATTAGAGACAATGATTTTTACGTTTTTACACTTTTTTTTGGCTTAGTTATGGAGAGACAAGCCCAAAAAAAAGCATTTTCTGCGAACAATACCGGTCTACGTCAGACTCGTACAAAAAAAATTTCTAAGAATTTTCAATTAAAACTTAGAATTTTTAGATTAAAAATCTAAATGGATTTTTTAGCCTAGAAAAACTTTTTAAAACACTTAAATTTTCAAAAAATTTAAGAAATTAAAAAAAAAATCAGCTGAAATTTTAGTAGGAAACTTAAAAAATTTTTTAAAAGTTTTTCTAAGCTAAAAAATTCATTTAGATTTTTTTAATTTAAAAATTCTAAGTTTTAATTGAAAATTCTTAGAAATTTTTTTTGTACGAGTTGCCAATTGTACGAGTTGCCATGACACCAATGTTTTTTGAATAAGGAAAATTTTGAAAACTAAAATTTTTTATCAAGAAAAAAATGAAATTATGGAGATCAATTTTTGAGAAAATTTTAGGGGTGTATTTTTCCGATTTTATTGCATTTTAATGGAACTTTCCGAAATGAAAGATGTGTTGCGGGTTTTTTCGAACCTAAAAACTAACTATTTGGGCTGTTTTTAGCACCTAAAATTATCATCCAAAAGTTAAAACTATGAAAATTATCTTAAAATTCGCGCCCTATCAGTTAGACCGGAATATTCCCAGTGAAACTGCCATGCATTTTGAAAAATAATTATTTTAGCGAAATGTTTTTAAATAAATTTTAAAGGGATTTTTTGAAATTTTTCTTGAGGAATTCTCAAAAAAGAGTTTAAATTTAAATTTAACTTAAAATTATTCTTTTTTTTAAATAAATGAATGTTATAAAAATAATTAATTTTCTGATAAATTACGCATAAAATATTATTAAAAAACATAAATTATTATTCCGAGCCCTGCTGATCTGATCATCATCACTTTCCCAATGAATCACAGCTCGCAAATTCGCTCCAATCATTCACATTTTTCATTTTCCAATATTCATTAAAAGGGTAATTTGGATAAACGAATTCATTTTTATTAATTATTACATAAAATAGTAAAATTCATTAATTTTTTAAATTACTAGACATTATTATTATTTTTTTGGCAAATAATATTTATTGCTCAAAATGATTTTCTTCGCCGCTCCTCGTCCAATGGTTGCCGCCGCAATTTTGTTCATTCCGTTCGCATTTTTCCCCCATTTTTGTGGCGGCGGTATTTTGTTAATTTAATTTTTTAAAATTAATAATAATTGTTTTTTTGTTTTTAATGAATAGCATTGAAATGCGCCAAGGGATCAATCGGAGTTGTTAATACAACACTCGTAGTCAAAGAATGCGCAAATGAGGTGTCCATCTATTGCTTCAAAGTCAATTGTACTGCCGGTAAAGGCCATTTTTGTTTTATCCAAATCTCATGCCGTTTTACTCGATTAGCTTACAAATGCTTATCGAGTAATAAAAAAAAAAGGCAAATTTTTGAAAATTTTTCCACATTTTCTTATCATATTTCATTAAACTCTTCAAGAAGTCCTTTGTCTTTGTGGGTCACTTGTCCGTGGTGCGACATTTAAGGACTTGACATTTGAGGACCCGACATTTGAGGACCCGACTTTTGAGGACCCGACATTTGAGGATTTGACATTTGAGGACCCGACATTTGCGGATATTCCCGACATTTGAGGACCCGACTTTTGAGGACCCGACATTTGAGGATATACACAATTTCAAAAAAAAATGAATGAAAATTTTATGTATATCATTATAAAAAAGAGAAAAAGCCATTCCCAAGTGCCAACGGGTGCAATGTGTCAAAAAGCATTAAGGACAACCGAATAATTTAAATATTTGACAGCACAAATAATGATTACAAATTTAATTTTGGAGATTAACAGCCTTTTTCTTTCTTAATGATTTACAAGCCATCCTAATATTCAATTTGCTCAGACAAACAGCAATTGAATACCATATAAATTATACCAGCTGGGAAGCCCCTGGCAATCTTTGATCATTTTGGATCGCATTTAACACAAAAAGTTTGTAAATTAAAATCTATTTAAAGATATATGAATTTTTTTGCCTTTCCCCACAAAAAATGCCATTCATTAGTAATGTGAAAATCTTTCACTCCAAAAAGGTGAAAGGGAAATCAAGCCCTGCTGGAAACTGGAAGTTGTCATAAATCGAAATTTTAAAAAAAAATAAAAATATAATAAAATTTTAATAATTCATTGATTTTCGTGAAATTATTCCAATGTGATTTGTTAACAGATTTTGAGCAAATATTTTCAAGAAAATATACATTTTTAGGGTCGGGCGGTTTTTATTTTTTTATAAGTAGCCCTTGTTCTATAAACAAATCTTGTCTCTGTATGTTTTTTTCTTTCTCGAATACTATCCCCTGAGTTGGTTAAACTCATTCAATCCGCTCTCCTTTCTTCAGAACAATAATTAATGACTCTGATATTAAAAAGTATTATAAATTCATTCTTGTTTTGACTTGTCGTCCCAACAATGATTCCACATGTTAATAGAAAAAAGGGGATCTTCATGAATTACCAAAACACAAGTACTATTTAATGAAGTAGTTAATCTTAAATTTTTTTGAATATGAAAGTTTCCAAAATAATCAAAGATTGATAAGGGCTTATCAGCATTTTGCTTCCCTGGCCCTCGGGAATGGCTTTTTCTCTTTTTTATAATGATATAAATAAAATTTTCATTCATTTTTTTTTGAAATTGTGTATATCCTCAAATGTCGGGTCCTCAAAAGTCGGGTCCTCAAATGTCGGGAATATCCGCAAATGTCGGGTCCTCAAATGTCAAATCCTCAAATGTCGGGTCCTCAAAAGTCGGGTCCTCAAAAGTCGGGTCCTCAAATGTCAAGTCCTCAAATGTCGGGTAGCCCACTTGTCCGTGAGTCCTTTGTCTGTGGGTCCTTTGTCTTTGTGGGTCACTTGTCCGTGGATCCTTTGTCCGTGGGGCCTTTGTCTTGGTGGGTCGCTTGTCCTTTTAGCCCCAAATTGAATCGACATTATACGTTATACCGTACTCTATTCCAACAAATAATACTGTCCCAGTGAGTGGCATTTCTGCTGACGCATTCATTTGTTTTTGTTTGTTTTTTTGAAAAATATTTTTGAGTTTTTTACTTATAAATATAAAAAAAAGTGTCGTCCATGCCAATTTTCTTCGGTTTTTTTTTTAGAAATTGGCCCCTCATCAGTCACGAGACAAAATTATTAAATAAATGTTTAATTAATTTTCATTTTAGTTTCAACCAATGAACACCAATTGACTATGAGTTGCGCCGATAATGACAATAAAAAAGAAGCCAAGGAATGGGTGATGGAAAAAATAGTGAATAATTCCAAAGCCACCGATTGGTCATGCGATGTGAAATTTGGCAAACTCAACGAATATGTGCCATTCCCATTGCCTGGAGGTGTAATTTTCCGGACTCGATCAGTTGGGCCCCGCCCGGCACGTTTGGGCACCGGACTATAACTTCTTTTTTTTTTTTTTGTAAAATAAAATCCAACATTGTTGGGTATCATTCGATAGCATCATTTGTCCTATATTAGCCTGCAAAATTTCGAAAAATTTCGTTAAGGTTCAAAAAAGTTATGGCCAAAAATTTTTTGAAAACAAGTTTTTTGAAGTTTTCTGGCCATAACTTTTTTGAACCTCAACGAAATTTTTCAAAAATTTGCAGATTAATAGAGGACTTTTAAGGCTATCGAATGATACCAAGAATATTGGATTTGGTTGACAACCAAAAAAGTTATAGTCCAAAAACATGCTGGGGCCCAACTGAGGTAAACCGTTCATTTTGCCAAAAACTGCAAATTACTCAATCTCGGCAATAAGTTGACACTGTCAACTTGACAGTAGAAGTGATTTTCAGTTATTTCATGTAAATTTGTTGTTGCTTCTTTTGGCACTTTTAGTCACAATTTATACAAACCAAAAATTTTTATTTTTAGAATCGATGACTCCTGCGACTGGTAATTTGGGAATTTTCAGTCCCTTCTTTTAAACTACTTTCCCAGGATCAATAGGCCATGAAAAAATAATACATAATTAAAACTTTTTTTTTAATTTGGACAACTCTGATCACTTCCCGTGTAATTATGTCCTCATACTAATTAAGCATAATCAGTACATCAATTTATTATTATGATTTTTCAAATTAGACGATGCGGCGGACGGCCCCAAAGTTTTTGTGCCCATGGCATTTGTTTTGCCGTTGGTTTTTGTGGGTAATTAGCTAATCAGTTCCTTATGTTTCCTTTTAATTTCAAATTTTAGCTTATTTTTGTGTGCTGCCGATTTTCTAGGCAATTTCCGCGGGCTGGCACCATTTGGCCAAGAATTTGTGGACGAAAAAAAAGAAGGATTTTGAATAAAAGCTAAAGAAACCAATGACAGCAATCACTTAAGAAGGATTGGATCTAATTTACTCATTTTTTGGACTAAAGCCTGTTGAAAATTAGCCAAAAGTAAAAAAAAAAAAAATTCGGCGACGCCTCGCCTATCGGCACCGCCGGGCTAAAAATCTATGTATTTTCTTAAAAATGGCTAAAATCAGAAGTTTTGAAAAAATTTTCGACAAAAGTTATTAATAAATTGCACTCAAATCTTCAAAAATTTTTCCCGGCGGCGCCTAACGGCACCGCCGGACCCACCCCCCCCCCCCCGTCCCCCAAAAGTTTTTTGGAAATGCGTCGAGAAAAAATTGGGTAAATTGTAAAAAGAGTAACTGATTTAAAGCAATTTCGTAAAATGTTCAGCTTTTTGACCCCAAAGCTTGATTTTTTGGTCCCGCCGATGTTCTGATTTTGAAAGATTTTTCAATCCAATCCCTAATTTATGTGGTTAGTATATTTTATTTTTGTAATTTCCAACGTTTTTTTTAAATTAATCAAGAAGCACTTAAAACATTATTATCCTGTATATCATGTGATAAACGTAATCAATCTTGAACAGCCTTTATTTATCCTTTTTATAGTATGTGAGACTATAGGAAATTCCAATTTTGATCTGATCAGTAGGGATGGGATTTTTAGGGGCGAAAAAGTCCAAAATAGGGGCAACAAAATCGCGAAATAGGGGCAAAAAAGTTTCAAATATAGGGGTGAATAAGTAAAGTCTCAAAAAATCAGAATTTTCACAAGAAAGAAAATGAATTTCAAAAATTTTGGTCAAGAAAAAAACAAATTTATTGGAAAAATTTTTGAAAATTTATAAACAAGTCGCCAAAAAATGTGATCGAGTCAAAAAAAAAATTTTTCATTGCATTTTCTTAAAGAATTTGTGAAGTTACATGAAAAAGTTACAAATCGCGAAACAAGGGCGAAAATATTTTCAATTTGGTACTCAAACTTACGCTAATTTTCCAAATTATAAAAATTTCGTTTTGTCATTGAATCAAGTACGTACTCTTGTTGCCATTCAAGTACACTATTTTGTTTTTGTGTTCTTTTTGCTCTCTTTTATTTTTCCTAATTGTTTTCTCTATTTTAAGTTAATACAGTTTTTTTTTGGCCTTTGTGACACACAAATCAATTGGAAAAAGGGAAAAGTGTGCTTGCTAATTGAACGACACAAAAATGAACCGACGGTCAGCAATTATTTTGAAAAATTTCGGAAATTTTCATTTAAAATTAAAATTTTTTTTCATTTTTCCTATTTTTTCCCCTCATGTTTCAGCTGGATTTGTAGCGACGTGTGGATGGACATTCTTCCATCGTTTGACCATGCTCAACTCGGCCTCAAAATTGCACTGATTTCGCCACGTTTTGATGCGTTGGTGGACACGCATTTTGATGCCAAAACGGAATTGACGCTTTGGAAAGCAATTGAAATTCGCAAGGACAATGAAATGCCACAATTTTTTGCGGAAGGCAAATCTGGGGGATTTCCATTGCCGGAACGTCCGTTGCCTAACAAAATCCGCTTCAAAAGTCTTAAGATTCTGTAATGCTTTCTTTCAGTCGTATCAAATCATTTAAAATGTAAAATTGTTGGTAATAGTAGTTTATCCCCCCCCCCATTTTTGAAAAAAAATCTGTTTTCTTTCCAAGTTTCCGGGGTTGCTGATCACGCATTCGACATCCATTTCGACCAATTCCGAACCCGAGCTCGAACAAAAAGTCAAATTTTTCATTTTTAGCTTAAAAATAGTTTAAATTATCTTTTATGAAGCAATTACGGTTTACACTTCGTTTCCATGTATTTAAACAAAGTGTGAACCAAAAATGTGTGTAAATCGGAAAATTTGAGTTTATAACTTTTTTATTTGTTATCCAAATCCAACAATCTTGGTATCATTCGAGAGCTCTTTAGATGCTCTAATAGCCTGCAAAATTCCAAAACATTTTGTTAATTTTGAACAATTTTTTAAAGTTTGGCAGGCTAATAGAGGACATTTAGAGCTTTCCAATGATATCAACAATGTTGGATTTGTGATATCAACAATGTTGGATTTGGTTGACAAAGAAAAAAGTTATAGCTAAAAACCCGCTGGGGCCCAAACGTGCCGGCGCCCAACTGAGCGGTTCCGTATTCAATTGCCTCCAAAAACATTTACATTTTTTTTCATAAAAAGCATCTCTTTTTCAGGTACATTGACCACTCCGCCGTCATTTCATTTCTTCATTCCAACAAGCAAATTTGGGACCGAGGCACCAAATTTGGTTTGTCTGTGTGGCCATGCAGCAAAACCGTCCAGCGGATTTTGGATAATTTTTTGCATCAAATTTGGCCCCTTTTTGCGCCAAACATTCGCCATTTGGGCTTGCCCGGCGGCGCTCATTTTGACCTCATTGCACCGACAATGCTCACTGATCTTGATCAATTGCATTCTTTCGATATCGTTCGTCTGACCTCCGCTGTTTTTGATGCTGATTATGATGATGATTGGCCAAGTGCAATTTCTGTGGGCCAAGTGTTGGCCAACTGGCTGCACTCGCCGAGCAAAGATGGTCATCCAAAGCGATTGTTTTTCGGAGATAGCATGGCACAACTAAAGTCCAAATGGGTCAACACTTTCAAAAAGGTAGTCGGTCCCATATTTTGATCATTATTAATCCGATTCTGACATCAATTTCGACCAAATTCGGACCACGAACCCGGACTCGAACAAAAGTTCCAAGAGTTTAAAGCCGGGCTAATATGCGGAATCAAATAGGGACTCATTAATACTTCAATAAAAAGATTACTTAAAACTATTTGGAAGCAAAAATGTCAAGTTCGGAAAATTTGAATTTTCGAACTTTTGTTCGAATCCGAGTCTGGGATTCGGAGTTGGTTGAAATGGATACCGGATTCGTTATCAGTGACCCCAAAAACCCCTAAATTTAGTTCAAGAAAAAAAAAATTTAATTTCTTCTTAAGAAAATTACAAGAAAGTTTTTTTTTGTTTTCCAGCAACTTTTTTGAAATTTTATGGTGAATTACTAAGTTTTTTCAAAAATTTTTCCAAAAAATCGCTGAAAATTTCTCGAAATTTTTTTTCTTAAAATTTTCTTACCAAGAAATTTCCTATTTTTTTACATAAAATTTCTAGGTTTGAAAATTAAAAAAAAAAAATTTCTTCGGGGCGCGGGGGGGGGGGGGGGGGGGGAAACGACCCGGGCGCGAAATGAAGTGCACCCGGATTACCGTGCTTCCTTCTACTGTATGTATTTTTTGTTTAGACATTTCTGCGTGCCACCACCACTTCCGCCAATTACGAAATTCGTTCTGAACTCAACCGCACGTACGCAAAGCCAATTAAGCCATTTGAATTGGTGAATGAACGGATCAAAGAGAAGCTGACATTGACAAATGAAGGCTTTTGTGGGTCAATTTGTTGTTTGCTGTTGAAGCGATGCCCAATTAGTGGGGAGACGGCGGCGCCGGCGGCGGTTCAGCAGCAGCAAAAGAAAAATAATTGGAATTCGTCGGACAATTTGAGCAATGTGTTTGTTGATTTGAATGAAGACAAAATTCAATTGGGTAAGTGTGAGCAGAATGAGTCATCCAGTGGCATTTGCCATCGTAATACTGTACTTTACCCCCCCCCCCCCCCCTCCCCCGCATTTCTCGCAAAAATTTTTTTCAAAATTTTAATGTTAAGTTAAAAATTGAATTTTAGACTTTTTTTTACGAATTCGGGTTCGGGATTTGTCAAAAAGAATGTCAGAACCGTGATCATCGATCTCGAACGCAGCAGACCCATTCGAAGAGACCTTTGCTCAAATTGTGGCATTTATGCATACGCAATAATTTTGGCGCGTTGCTTTTGTAATTCTACGCGACTGATTTTATAAAAAATTAAAACTTTGGCCGCAAAACGGAAAAGTACCAATTTTTTCGAGAAATGGGGGGGGGGGGGAGACAAAGCATAGTATTACATTTGCCATTGCCAAAAAATTTCTTTTTCATCAGATAAAAATTGCATTTAATTCAGATTATTGTTTCCGCGCAATGAAAGTGTTCTCGAGTCCCGCGGGGCCAAGCAGTGATCAGTGAAATGAATGAATCAATTATTATTTGAGAAATGATCGACAATCCTTTTTTGAATTCTTAATTGAACTAGGAATTTGTGCTTAGCTTAGTGTATGTTTTCTCTTTATGATGGTAAATTAAAAAAATGGACGACTATTTTGCAGTTAAATGGGGGCCCGGATTTTTGAGTAATTCCGAAAAGGATAAGAGAAATCCGCTACTTGTACAGTCTGGATCACATAAAAATTTGTTTTTAATGATAAAAAAAAACGGGTTTTCAGGGGAATTTGGGGTCGCTGCTCAAAAATATGATTGACATCCATTTTACCTATTTCGAACCCAGCACCCGAATTCGAACAAAAGACGAAAATTGATTTTTCACCTAAGTCCACCTTTATTATCCAAAACCGAGCCAAATACACTGAATTGAATAGAAAATAGAGATTCATTGACAATTCCATGCATTTGAATCGATTTTGGATAATTAAGGTGGATTTTGTTGAAAAATGAACTTTCGATGACACCCAAAACCAAGCGGAAAAGGCGTTTTTTGTGCTTATCTTTGCGTATTAAGTGCGCAAAATTTTCGGCATTTGCCTAAAAAACAGAGTGGCCAAGTGTGCTTACCTATTTCTAAGACTTGTATATTAAAATTAGAATTTTTCATTTGCGGTTTCTACAAAAACCTCTGTTTTCCTTAAAAATTGGCTCAAAATATCGGCACTGCCGGCCTCCATAACTCTAAAAAAAAATTGGAAATTGGAGGCAATCGGCGGATGGAAAAATACTTTTGATAATCAATTCAAATTGTTTTTTACGCTAATTTTTTTAAAGCCAAAAATGTGGTTAACTTCTTTTTTTAACCGTTTATAAACGCGAATTTTTTTAAGGCATTTATTTTAAAACGAAAATTTCCAATGTCAAACACCGATTTTGCTTCGTCTTCATCAACCACAACAACAACAACAGCAAAAACAACGACCGTTTATAATGGTGACATTACATTCCCACAACAAATTATTGGTGAGAAAATTTTTTTTTTTTTTTAGTGTAATTTTGGCAGAATTTTTACGAAATTTTTTTTAATAGCTTCATCGGTCGGTGCACTGTTCACATCATTTGTTGGTTTGGTCTTTGGTTTTTTTTTTTTGCAATTTTTAAGCAAAAATAATTGCATTTTTTTGAAAATTTGTGTCAATTTTCCTAATAAAATTTGTTAAAATTTTCCCAGGCGTTCGTTTATTGGCACACCACACCGGACCACAAAATTCCTTTGAATTTTTCAAAAATTGACCCCTAAAATGCAATTTAAAATGCTAATGAAATTGTTGAAGATGCCGGGAAAATTTTTTTTTAACTAAATTTGTCATGAAAATTCAGAGAAATTGACTCGAAAATTTACAAAATTTATCGTATTTTTCATTTCGTTTCATGGCTTAGGGTGTGAATTTCTGCTCCCACTGCAAAAAAAAAAAAAAAAACTTTTTTTTTGTCAAGTTACACCGATGGACGTCGTGAAAATTCGTCTGCAAAGCCAAGTGAGGCCCCTCGCGGAGGGCGAATGTTTTCTGTTTTCAAACGGTTTGCATTTTTAAGAATTTTTGGATTTTGATAATTTTTTTAGACCGTTTATCATAAATTAATAGCAAAATTTCAAAAAAAAAATCGGACGTTTAATTGGCCGATTTTTTGTCTTTATTTTAAATTTTTGGTTGGTTTATTCAAAAAATAAATAAAATTTTGAGTTTTGGTTACAATTTTGGGTGGATTTTTTCAAAAAATGACATTTTATTTATTGTTCACAATAATAAAAATTTGAGATCAATGGACTATTTTTTTTGTCGCGTTTCGCATAATTTTTGGGTCCATTTTAGGCCTAGTTTAAAAAAAAAATTTTTTTTTAGAAAGCCAAAACTTTCCGTCCAAATAAAAATCATTAAAAAAAATTAAGGCCTAATGGACCATCTTTGCCGCGTTTGTGGCAACAGAGCGGCCGGCATTGGCACTGGCGGTGAACAGTGCGAATGGTTCAACCGACCGGGCCATTTCAGTGGCACGCTGGTCGGTGGTTGGTTCTTTTCAGGCATTTTTGGGTTTACCCACTATTCGACATTTCATTATTTAAGGACCATTTGGGATTTTTGCGGCCCAAATTTAATAGTCGGCATTTTGTGCCAATCCCTGGCGTAATTTGTCCCAAAAATTGGGGACACTCGTCAGCCAATTTGGTTTCATTACCCCAATATCTGGGACAGAAAAAATGTTTCTGTCATTTTTTGTACCTTGCAATCAGTTTTATCTCGTCCTGATCCGTCTTGGAAACCATGGTTTTTTCCGTTTTAAACAAAAAAAAAAAATTTCCAGGACGCCTTCGTGAAAATTGTTCGAATTGAGGGACTCCGTTCGCTGTGGTCAGGACTGTCGCCCACAATGTAAAAATTCAACAAATTAAAACGCATTTTCACTCGAAATTCTGCAAAAATTTGTAGGTGTATTTTTTGAAAATTTAAGTTTTGCAAATTAAAAAAAAAAATTTTTAATCGCTTTGCGGTGGGAACTAAAGCGTTTACTTACCCTATTTTTGAGCAATGATTAAATTTTTATCAAAATGCCCTTTTAAGGCTCAGTGCCATCCCCGCCACCGTGTTCTACTTCACAATGTATGACAACATGTTGTGCATGTGGCGCAACGCATTGGCCAGCAAAAACAACAACAACAGCATCTTCAGCGGTGCCGGTGAGTGTAAATTAGAAAAAAAAAATTTTTTTTTTTTTTTTGCTTTTATGCAGTCAAAAATTTGTACGGAATTTTTGCAGAAACCTCAGCGAAATAGGCGGCCAATTCTTCACTCCAGTTGCGAAAAAAAAATAATTTTGTTTTCAAAGAAAATTCCATGAAAAAAAATGTGAAAAAATTTCAGCGCTTTTTTTTTTTATTTTGGGAAAAATCAAAGTTAAGCCGTTCCGGGTTTCGGGATTGGGCTACTTTGTTCCAATCCCGGAGATCGATCTCCTCCACCACCAACTGCTGATTGTTAGACTGGGCCGTAGCCCCCGCGGAAAGGCTCCGTCCCATCGGTCGGCTTAGGGGGAGGGCCAGTAGTGGGTGACTGGAAAGGGTGCACTTCATTTCCCCCCCGTCGTTTCCCCCCCGCCGGTTCCCCCCCGTCGTTTCCCCCCCGGGTCGTTTCCTCCCCACGTCGTTTCCCCCCCGAAAAATTTTTTTAAAAAAATTTTTCAAACCTAGAAATTTTTCATAAAAAAATTCTTAGGAATTTTCTTAGTACGAAAATTTCAAGAAAAAAAAATTTTTTTTAGAAAATTTTTGAAAAACTTAGAAATTTATCACGAAATTTTTAAAAAACCACTGAAAAATTTCTCAAAAAATTTTTTTTCTTGAAATTTTCGTACTAAGAAAATTCCTAAGAATTTTTTTATGAAAAATTTCTAGGTTTGAAAAATTTTTTTAAAAAAATTTTTCGGGGGGGAAACGACGTGGGGGGGAAACGACGGGGGGGGCAACCACCGGGGGGACCCCACCCGCTCCGGACTGGAAAACTGGCTATCTGACCTCGATGGCTGGGAAAACCATCGCTTAAAAGGGGAATCCCGGGGGGCGTTCCAATTGGGAGGAGCCTCTCCTCTTCAATCCCAATCGGTAGCCGAGACCCGAGTCCCGGCTTACATTAATAAATAAATCTTCATTAAATGTTGCAAAAAAAATTTATGGACGGCCATCAAAAAAATATTTATTTCCAAAAATCGATTTTTTTTTTTCATTATATTTGCACTACTTTCAGCGTTCATGGCACCGCTTTTGGCTGGCACTGTCGCCCGTACGATGGCCGTGTCGGTGGTGTCCCCGCTGGAGTTGGTGCGCACCAAAATGCAATCCGAACGCCTCTCCTATAGGGGTAAAAATGCCTAAAAAATAGTCAATTTTTCGATGAAAATTTTACCATGAATGACAATTTTTCAATTTTTTTTTCTTTGTATGAGGGGCGTAACAAAAAAATTTTGGTGGGTAACCAAAAAAATTTTTTTTTTTTTTTTGCAATTTTAATTGAGTTTAGAATTGCGAGGTGCAATTGTTCGGACAGTCAAATCTGATGGGTACATGGCACTGTGGCGAGGGTGGACAGCGACAATAATGCGTGACATTCCATTTTCCGGTTGGTCCATAAAAATAAAACAATTTTTTTTTTGGATTTGCAATTTCCGCATTAAAAAGTCCAAACCGTTTAACTGCATAAAATACTATAATTTCTAGATCTCAATATTCCGAGAAAAGCCTGTGTTGTTACCAAAACGAAAATTTAAAAATTCAATGTTTTTTACGAAGCTAGGTGTTTCCAAAAAACATCTAACTACAAAAATGGAGCAGTTCATCCACCCCCCCCCCAAAAAAAAAAATCATAAATTTCAGTATGGACATTTAAGAAAAAAAAAACTTGGAAAAATTTTCCAACTTTACGTTGGTTAATAATTTTTTTTTTTTCAAAAATATTTCCTAAAAAATCGCTGAAATTTTTCTGTAATAAATTATCAATGAAATTTTTTGTTGTTATTCAGCCATCTACTGGTCCCTGTACGAGCTCAGCAAGCCCCGTCTGATGCAAATTGCCCACCGTCAACAGCCGAACTTTGCGCTTTCCTTCGCCTCCGGCGCTTTGTCCGGCTCCGTTGCTGCCCTTCTCACATTGCCATTTGACGTTGTGAAAACCCACCAACAAATCACGCTGGGCCAAATTGATGGTGCGTTTAAAAGTTTTTTTCAAAAAATTTAAGTGAGCGAATAAATTTTAAAGGAAATCCAACATTTTTTTTTTTGGATTTTTAGAAATTTTGTAAAAGCGGACAGCTGGGAGAGCCCACCCCAATCTCTCCTCATTTGTCTAACTGTCTTTCCTCTTATTTTCCTATTTTCTCTAGCCGTCCCTCTTTTCTCTTTAACCCATACATGGGGGGGGGGAGGTACCATTGCATAAATAGGCGAGTTTTTTGGCAATCCAAAAAAAGGAAATTGTCTGAAATTTAATAAAATTTTTGAATTTTTAAAAAAAAATGTTCGGATTGAAACCGGGCATGAATGAGCCAGCACCTCTTGCGAAAAATTACAAAATCAAAATTTATTTTTTATTAAGTCCATTTATTCAAAACGGCACAAATCCTCCAGTGATGAACGGCATGCCACCATGAGAAGGGCAAAAATGTGATTGTAACACAACTTTCGATGACCAAACAGCAAGGCTTTTGCGCTTATCTTTGCGTATTAAGTGCGCAAAATTTTCGGCATTTGCCTAAAAAACAGAGTGGCCAAGTGTGCTTACCTATTTCTAAGACTTGTATATTAAAATTAAAATTTTTCATTGGCGGTTTCTACAAAAACCTCTATTTTCCTTAAAAATTGGCTCAAAATATCGGCACCGCCGGCCTCCATAACTCTAAAAAAAATTGGAAATTGGAGGCAATCGGCGGATGGAAAAATACTTTTGATAATCAATTCAAATTGTTTTTTACGCTAATTTTTTTAAAGCCAAAAATGTGGTTAACTTCTTTTTTTAACCGTTTATAAACGCGAATTTTTTTAAGGCATTTATTTTAAAACGAAAATTTCCAATGTCAAACACCGATTTTGCTTCGTCTTCATCAACCACAACAACAACAACAGCAAAAACAACGACCGTTTATAATGGTGACATTACATTCCCACAACAAATTATTGGTGAGAAAATTTTTTTTTTTTTTTTAGTGTAATTTTGGCAGAATTTTTACGAAATTTTTTTTTAATAGCTTCATCGGTCGGTGCACTGTTCACATCATTTGTTGGTTTGGTCTTTGGTTTTTTTTTTTTTTGCAATTTTTAAGCAAAAATAATTGCATTTTTTTGAAAATTTGTGTCAATTTTCCTAATAAAATTTGTTAAAATTTTCCCAGGCGTTCGTTTATTGGCACACCACACCGGACCACAAAATTCCTTTGAATTTTTCAAAAATTGACCCCTAAAATGCAATTTAAAATGCTAATGAAATTGTTGAAGATGCCGGGAAAATTTTTTTTTAACTAAATTTGTCATGAAAATTCAGAGAAATTGACTCGAAAATTTACAAAATTTATCGTATTTTTTCATTTCGTTTCATGGCTTAGGGTGTGAATTTCTGCTCCCACTGCAAAAAAAAAAAAAAACTTTTTTTTTGTCAAGTTACACCGATGGACGTCGTGAAAATTCGTCTGCAAAGCCAAGTGAGGCCCCTCGCGGAGGGCGAATGTTTTCTGTTTTCAAACGGTTTGCATTTTTAAGAATTTTTGGATTTTGATAATTTTTTTAGACCGTTTATCATAAATTAATAGCAAAATTTCAAAAAAAAAATCGGACGTTTAATTGGCCGATTTTTTGTCTTTATTTTAAATTTTTGGTTGGTTTATTCAAAAAATAAATAAAATTTTGAGTTTTGGTTACAATTTTGGGTGGATTTTTTCAAAAAATGCCATTTTATTTATTTTTCAAAATAATAAAATTTTGAGATCTATGGACCATTTTTTTTGTCGCGTTTCATATAATTTTTTGGTCCATTTTAGGCCTGGTTTAAAGAAATTTTTTTTTTTTAAAAAGCCAAAAATTTCCGTCCAAATAAAAATCATTAAAAAAAATTTAGGCCTAATGGACCATCTTTGCCGCGTTTGTGGCAACAGAGCGGCCGGCATTGGCACTGGCGGTGAACAGTGCGAATGGTTCAACCGACCGGGCCATTTCAGTGGCACGCTGGTCGGTGGTTGGTTCTTTTCAGGCATTTTTGGGTTTACGCACTATGCGACATTTCATTATTTAATGGCACTTTGAAATTTTTGCGGCCCAAATTTAATAGTCGGCATTTTGTGCCAATACCTGGCGTAATTTGTCTAAAAAATTGGGGGGACCAGTCATCCAATTTGGTTTCATTACCCCAATGTCTGGGACAGAAAAAATTTTTCTGTCATTTTTTGGACCTTACAATCAGTTTCATCCCCTCCTGGTCCGTCTTGGAAACCATGGTTTGTTGCATCTTATTCAAAAAAAAAAAATTTTCAGGAAGCCTTCGTAAAAATTGTTCGAATTGAGGGACTCCGTTCGCTGTGGTCAGGACTGTCGCCCACAATGTAAAAATTCAGCAAATTAAAACGCATTTTAACTCGAAATTCTGCAAAAATTTGTAGGTGTATTTTTTGAAAATTTAAGTTTTGCAAATTAAAAAAAAAATTTTTAATCGCTTTGCGGTGGGAACTAAAGCGTTTACTTACCCTATTTTTGATCAATGATTAAATTTTAAACAAAATGCCCTTTTAAGGCTCAGTGCCATCCCCGCCACCGTTTTCTACTTCACACTGTACGACAACATGTTGTGCATGTGGCGCAACGCATTGGCCAGCAAAAACAACAACAACAGCATCTTCAGCGGTGCCGGTGAGTGTAAATTAGAAAAAAAAATTTTTTTTTTTTTTTTGCTTTTATGCAGTCAAAAATTTGTACGGACTTTTTGCAGAAACCTCAGCGAAATAGGCGGCCAATTCTTCACTCCAGTTGCGAAAAAAAAATAATTTTGTTTTCAAAGAAAATTCCATGAAAAAAAATGTGAAAAAATTTCAGCGCTTTTTTTTTTTTTATTTTGGGAAAAATCAAAGTTAAGCCGTTCCGGGTTTCGGGATTGGGCTACTTTGTTCCAATCCCGGAGATCGATCTCCTCCACCACCAACTGCTGATTGTTAGACTGGGCCGTAGCCCCCGCGGAAAGGCTCCGTCCCATCGGTCGGCTTAGGGGGAGGGCCAGTAGTGGGTGACTGGAAAGGGTGCACTTCATTTCCCCCCCGTCGTTTCCCCCCCGCCGGTTCCCCCCCGTCGTTTCCCCCCCGGGTCGTTTCCCCCCCACGTCGTTTCCCCCCCGAAAAATTTTTTTAAAAAAATTTTTCAAACCTAGAAATTTTTCATAAAAAAATTCTTAGGAATTTTCTTAGTACGAAAATTTCAAGAAAAAAAAATTTTTTTTTAGAAAATTTTTGAAAAACTTAGAAATTTATCACGAAATTTTTAAAAAACCACTGAAAAATTTCTCAAAAAATTTTTTTTCTTGAAATTTTCGTACTAAGAAAATTCCTAAGAATTTTTTTATGAAAAATTTCTAGGTTTGAAAAATTTTTTTAAAAAAATTTTTCGGGGGGGAAACGACGTGGGGGGGAAACGACGGGGGGGGAAACGACGGGGGGGAAACGACCTGCTCCGGACTGGAAAACTGGCTATCTGACCTCGATGGCTGGGAAAACCATCGCTTAAAAGGGGAATCCCGGGGGGCGTTCCAATTGGGAGGAGCCTCTCCTCTTCAATCCCAATCGGTAGCCGAGACCCGAGTCCCGGCTTACATTAATAAATAAATCTTCATTAAATGTTGCAAAAAAAATTTATGGACGGCCATCAAAAAAATATTTATTTCCAAAAATCGATTTTTTTTTTTTTCATTATATTTGCACTACTTTCAGCGTTCATGGCCCCGCTGTTGGCTGGCACTGTCGCCCGCACGATGGCCGTGTCGGTGGTGTCCCCGCTGGAGTTGGTGCGCACCAAAATGCAATCCGAACGCCTCTCCTATAGTGGTAAAAATGCCTAAAAAATATCCAATTTTTCGAGGAAAATTTAACCAAGAATGATAAATTTGCAGTTTTTTTTTTCTTTGTGAGAGGGGCGTAACAAAAAAATTTTTGAGGGTAACCAAAAAAATTTTTTTTTTTTTTTTTTTCAATTTGAATTGAGTTTAGAACTGCGAGGTGCAATTGTTCGGACAGTCAAATCTGATGGGTACATGGCACTGTGGCGAGGGTGGACAGCGACAATAATGCGTGACATTCCATTTTCCGGTTGGTCCATAAAAATAAAACAATTTTTTTTTTGGATTTGCAATTTCCGCATTAAAAAGTCCAAACCGTTTAACTGCATAAAATACTATAATTTCTAGATCTCAATATTCCGAGAAAAGCCTGTGTTGTTACCAAAACGAAAATTTAAAAATTCAATGTTTTTTACGAAGCTAGGTGTTTCCAAAAAACATCTAACTACAAAAATGGAGCAGTTCATCCACCCCCCCCCCAAAAAAAAAAATCATAAATTTCAGTATGGACATTTAAGAAAAAAAAAACTTGGAAAAATTTTCCAACTTTACGTTGGTTAATAATTTTTTTTTTTTCAAAAATATTTCCTAAAAAATCGCTGAAATTTTTCTGTAATAAATTATCAATGAAATTTTTTGTTGTTATTCAGCCATCTACTGGTCCCTGTACGAGCTCAGCAAGCCCCGTCTGATGCAAATTGCCCACCGTCAACAGCCGAACTTTGCGCTTTCCTTCGCCTCCGGCGCTTTGTCCGGCTCCGTTGCTGCCCTTCTCACATTGCCATTTGACGTTGTGAAAACCCACCAACAAATCACGCTGGGCCAAATTGATGGTGCGTTTAAAAGTTTTTTTCAAAAAATTTAAGTGAGCGAATAAATTTTAAATGAAATCCAACATTTTTTTTTTTTGGATTTTTAGAATTTTTGTAAAAGCGGACAGCTGGGAGAGCCCACCCCAATCTCTCCTCATTTGTCTAACTGTCTTTCCTCTTATTTTCCTATTTTCTCTAGCCGTCCCTCTTTTTCTCTTTAACCCATACATGGGGGGGGGGGAGGTGTACCATTTTGCCCATTAAAAAAATATTTCGTCGATTTTATTTTCTTGCGATTTCTCAAAAAAAAAATTTCTTGAAATTTTCTCATAAAAAAAAATTTAATGAAAAATTTCTAAGTTTGCAAACTTTTTCAAAAAAAAAAATGTTCGTGAGTGAAAGAACCGGGGCATGAAGTGAAGCCCCAGGCACGGCATCTCTGCACAATTTACCTATGAATTAAAAATCAAAATTTATTTATTTTTTTAATTTATTTTTCAATTTTTGAATGTCAAATTCAACGGGGCACAACTTTTTCCAGCTGAACGGCATGCACACCATGAGAAGGCGGCAGCAAAAATGTCGACGCGTAACACCAACATGTTCGGAGTGATGCGCGAGTTGGTCAACAGCAAGGGGCTTGGCGCTCTGTTCACCGGTGCGTTTTTGAAGCAATAGCCTTTTTTGGCAATGTGCACTTTACCCCCCCCCCCCCCACCCCCGCCCCTCCCTCGAAAAAAAAATTAAAAAAAATTTTTTTTTGAAAAGAAAAATACTTATTTGCAAAAATCAAGAAATTCTTGAAAATATGTGACAAATTCACTTGGGGGCCCCTCCTTTGTTGTTAGGGGGGAGGGGAAGGACGACTTGCTCACGAATTTAAGTTTGAAATGGTTATAAAAAAAAATTTTTCAAAAAATTTGAAATTTACAAATTTTCTGAAAATTTACGAAAAAAAAATAATTTTTAAAATTTTCTAGTGCTAAGGAACAATATTGCCTTGTTGCTTGCGCACACCGATAATTTGTTGTTTTTAATTCTCTTTGTGTGCCCCCAGGCGCCGTGCCGCGTGTTGCGCGCGTGGCACCCGCTTGTGCCGTCATGATCGGCTGCTATGAGGAGTTGAAGCAGTTCTTTGCACGAAAAAATCGCAGTGTGGCATGGTGATCGATCAAGAATTTGTCGTCCATCGGCAATTAATTATACGCCCCCTACCCACTCTCCCCTAGCCTATAAAAATTTTCATTAAAATTTTTTTTTTTTGAAAGATTTTGACAGAATATTATATTTTTTTTTGTTATCACCATTCTTTTACATATGATTTTGCTCTCTTCCTGCTCAACCTTCACTTTGTTTTTTGTCGTTGTTATTTTGTTGTTGTTGTTATTGTTTTTTGTTAAAATCCACTATACTAATTTGGTGCTGTCCGTACGTATCGTTTTGAAGTTGACTTTTTTTTGAAACGAAAACTTGAAAAAAGTAAAGAAAATAGAAATGGCAGAAAGAAAACTTTTTAACAAAATGTTTATTTATGAAATTGTTTACAAGTGGTATTTTGCTTTTTCCTCAAATTAAATTTTTTATTAAGTTTCCTAATGAATTTGAATTAAATTCGATTTCTTTAAATATGCTTTTAGGAATATAAAAGATAATTATTTGGAAGAAAACCAAAAGAGAGAGAGAAGGGATAGAGAAAAGAGAGACAGAGAGAGTGAGAGAAGAGAGAGATAAAATAAATGAGAGATAGAGAGAGAATAAAGGAGAGAGAGAGCGAAAGAAAGAAATAATAAGAGGGAGGATAGAAAAGAAATGAGAGAGGGAGAGAGAGAAAAGAGGAGAGAAAGAAGTGAGAGAGAAAAGAAGAAAGAGAGAGAGAAAAGAGGAGAGAAAGAAGTGAGAGAGAAAAGAAGAAAGAGAGAGAGAGAAAGAAGTGAGAGAGAAAAGAATAGAGAGAGAGAGAAAAGAGGAGAGAAAATAAGAGAGAGAGAGAGAGTGAGAAGGAGAGAGAAACGAATAGAGAGAGAGGAGAGACAGAGAAAAGCAGTAGAGAGAGAGGAGGAGAGAAAAGAGGAGAGAGTGAGAGAAGAGAGAGTGCGAAAGAGAGAAAGGATAAGAGGAGAGAAAAAGAGAGAGGGAGAGAGAAAAGAGGAGAGTAAGAGAAGAGAGAGATAAAATAAATGAGAGATAGCGAGAGAAAAAAGGAGAGAGAGAGCGAAAGAAAGAAATGATAAGAGGAGAGAAAAGAAGAGAGAGAGAGGGGAGAGAAAAAAGAGTATAGAAAAGGAGAGAAAATAAGAGAGAGAGAGAGAGTGAGAAGGAGAGAGAAAAGAGGAGTGAGAGAGGAGAGACAGAGAAAAAGAGAGAAGGAGAGAGAAAAGTGGAGAGTGAGAGAAGAGAGAAATAAAATTAATGAGAGATAGAGAGAGAAAAAAGAAGAGAGAGAGAGAGAGAAAAGAGGTGAGTGAGAGAAGAGAGAGATAAAATAAATGAGAGATAGAGAGAGAAAAAGGAAGAAAGAGAGAGAGCGAAAAAAGAAATATAAGAGGAGAGAAAAAAAGAGAGAGGGAGAGAGAGAAAATAGGAGAGAAAGAAGTGTGAGAGAAAAGAAGAGTAAGAGATAAAAAATAGGAGAGAAAAGGAGAGGGAGAAAAGAGGAGAGCGTGAGAGAAGAGAGAGTGCGAAAGAGAAAAAGGATAAGAGGAGAGAAAAAGAGAGAGGGAGAGAGAGAGACTGGGAGAGAGAAAATAGGAGAGTGAGAGAAGAGAGAAATAAAATAAATGAGAAATAGAGAGAGAAAATGAAGGGAGAGAGGGCGAAAGAAAGAAATGATAAGAGGAGAGAAAAGAAGAGAGAGAAAGGGAGAGAGAGAAAAGGGGAGAGAAAGAAGTGAAAGAGAAAAGAAGAGAGAGAAAAGAGGAGAGAGAGGGGGAAAGAGAAAAAGAGGAGCTAGAGAAATAAGAGAGAAACGAATAGAGAGATAGGAGAGACAGAGAAAAGCAGAGAGAGAGAGGAGGAGAGAAAAGAGGAGAGTGAGAGAAGAGAGAGTGCGAAAGAGAGAAAGGATAAGAGGAGAGAAAAAGAGAGAGGGAGAGAGAAAAGTGGAGAGTGAGAGAAGAGAGAAATAAAATTAATGAGAGATAGAGAGAGAAAAAGAAGAGAGAGAGAGAGAGAAAAGAGGTGAGTGAGAGAAGAGAGAGATAAAATAAATGAGAGATAGAGAGAGAAGAAGGAAGAAAGAGAGAGAGCGAAAAAAGAAATTATAAGAGGAGAGAAAAGAAGAGAGAGGGAGAGAGAGAGACTGGGAGAGAGAAAATAGGAGAGTGAGAGAAGAGAGAAATAAAATAAATGAGAAATAGAGAGAGAAAATGAAGGGAGAGAGAGCGAAAGAAAGAAATGATAAGAGGAGAGAAAAGAAGAGAGAGAAAGGGAGAGAGAGAAAAGGGGAGAGAAAGAAGTGAAAGAGAAAAGAAGAGAGAGAAAAGAAGAGAGAGAGGGGGAAAGAGAAAAAGAGGAGCTAGAGAAATAAGAGAGAAACGAATAGAGAGATAGGAGAGACAGAGAAAAGCAGAGAGAGAGAGGAGGAGAGAAAAGAGGAGAGTGAGAGAAGAGAGAGTGCGAAAGAGAGAAAGGATAAGAGGAGAGAAAATGAGAGAGGGAGAGAGAGAAAATAGGAGAGTGAGAGAAGAGAGAAATAAAATAAATGAGAGATAGAGAGAGAAAATGAAGGGAGAGAAAGGGAGAGAGAGAAAAGAGGAGAGAAAGAAGTGAAAGAGAAAAGAAGAGAGAGAAAAGAGGACAAGAGTGAGAGCGAAAGAGAGAAAGAAAGGTAAGAGAGAGAGATAGAGAAGAGAGATCGGACAGAGAGGGAGAAGATAAAAAAGAAACAAAACAGAATAAGATGAATGAAAAAAACATAAATTTTAATTTGTGATCACTGATCACATACTTGAAAGCTCTAATTCAGCGCAAATTACCACAAATTTTTTTGTGTGATTGGAAATCGGTATCCATAATTATTTGAAATAAATTTAAATCAGAACAGAGCGGTTGGGAACCGCGAAGCGGTTCCCGACCGCTCGTAAATATTATTTTAGCACTATGGGTACGCCCCAGTGTCAGACAAAATTGATCATAACGCCAAATAGCGTAATTGGCGTAATTTTTTGCGCGTTAATTCAAAAAATATATCTGATCACTGCCTTTTTTGAAGACCAATTAACATTAATAAACTTTATTCAAATGACTAAACTCTTTATTATGAATGCTATAGAAGTCGGGAAAACTTGTTCAACATAATATTCAGATAGTGAAAATGTGAAATGGTGAAAATGTTTGGAAAAATGAAATTTTGATCAGAAATTTGGGTATTTGCTTCCATTCTCTTGGTTGTTTTCGACACCACGATCGTGAAGGGCATTTAGCAGGGTCGTGTGTTTCACCAACTTCTCAACAACCTTCTCCGGAGTGCCGAGATGAGCATAGCGACCGACCTGGATTTATATTTTAATAGGAAAAATTATTCATTAACCAAATTGTTGCACATTCTGTGCATGTGCTCCATTCCCTGTTCACTGATCAGTCCCCACCAGAGATGAGTGCGTGCAAATGGAACGACGTGAGCAGCGAGAAGATGAAGCTTTGGGCGGACTGGGTAACGAGCGGCGTCAATTGTTCGGAGTTGCTGCCAGTGGCAGTAGAACATTTTGGTCCAATGTTCAAGCGAATTGAGGTCCCCGGGATGAAGAATTTTGGCACGCGATAGGCGGTAAATGTGGCGGAGGTCATTCATTGCGTCGATTAACATAAATTTTAATGTTCCGGGGGGAATTGGTGCCGTAAAAGCAGCAAAATTCTCGTGGGCAAGGATTTTGTAAATGTCGCCACCTGTCGAAAAATTTGGCTTCGATAGCCCCCACCCATCCCCCTCATTTTACCCGTGAATTGTTTTGTCCGAGGATGGCGTCGCACGCCGGCATCAGACAGTCGTTTTCGAACATCGTCCCCCTTTCCACGAGCATCCGCTTCCGAACAAATGGCGTCAATTATTCGCTGGCCATTGCCTGTAAATTCTGAATTGTTTTTTTAATTCGCTTTCTTCACCATGCAAGAGATGAAAACTGGGCGGTACAACATCCGCCAAGGCAATGTTGACGAGTGGAGGGCCAATGTACGAATTTTGGGGCGGGGGAGGCGACGGGCGGGCATCCACAATTTTGTCCGTCAATTGGTTCTTCCGAGCTGTGCAAAGTGGACAAGGAAAAGTCGCTGCAGAACCTTGGTGTCCCATCAGTGCCGAAGTGAATTTGAGGTCGGCACAGAGAAGCCTGAAAAATTAAAATTATTATTACTTTTTTTTGTTTATTAACATTTGGACTGGAATGGTCCGCTTCCTCCCGGCAATTTCCAATAAAACGGTCTTCAGCTGGTTCAATTGCGCAAAAATTGAGCCAAATTTGTTCTCCAAATTTGTCCGGTCATCATTCCCAAAATAAATGCCCAAAATGGACAGATTTTTTGGGGAATTTGGGTGCTCAACGTTGCCGATCACCAGTCCCAACTTTGTCGTTGCCGCCACTCCATCGCCCCCTTTGTCACCCGTCAGCACCAACACAATTTGAGAGACAAATTGCTGGTGGAGTTTGAGTCGGTCTTCATTTAACATTTTAAAAGTTGATTAATTTTCTCTCTCACCACTGTTCACCAATTCCTGAAGCCGGCACTCTATCATGGCACGAACGTCAATGCAAACGAGCGCACGCGTCTCCCCATTGCCCATCCAATGGAAAATGACCGCCTCGCATAGCTCCGCCTTCAGGCGCTTCACCGCTCTCGTCGGTGCCCAAACGTCAAGTCCTTGGTCGGTGAACGACCGCTTCAGTGTTTCACGGGCCTTGAAGGAGATGCCAGAGTCCAAGGTGATGAGCAGGTCGTTCGCCGCGCTCAGCCTGTTGTCCCTCTGCTGGGTGTTCGTCACGTCGGAAAGGGCCTTGCGCTGGCGGCATGCTGAAGCCGAACGCTCGAGGCTCGTCGAACGGTCGCGCTGTGCCTTGAGTTGTTTCCTGAGGAAAGCGTTTGATCGGCGCTGCCGTTGCAGTTCCTCCTCGATCCAAACGTGGCGCCGTCGCAGTTCGTCAAACATATGGACTTAAAAATAATGAAAATGAAATGAATTAAAAAAAAAACAAAATTTTTGATGGAATTTCTCTCACCATCGTCGAGACCAAAGCCACCGGCGCACTTTGAAGTCGATGGTGTCGCCATGAGGTCACAGCGTGCCGTGGATGTTGACGGCATTGGTTGAATTTGTTGGTCGTCGTCGGCAGGCGTTGAAGGGAATGGCACATCGGTTTCCAGCATGTCCACCGATGGCACGTCTATTTCCTGCGGTGTCATCGGTGTTGGAGTTGATGATGGTCGTCCGTCGTTGTCCTGCGCCGTTGCCTCTGATGTCGACGGCCCTTCTTCAGATGGTTGTGGCATTTCTGCGTCGGGGTTAGGCTGGGGAGCGGCTTAAATTTGCAAAAATTGGAAATTTTATGAAAAACAGTTGGAAAACTCGCTTTTCTTGGCCAATTTTGCCTGTCTCGCCCACTCCAACTTCTGTTGTCGCTCCTCTCGTCTTTTTCTTAGCTGTTCCGCGCCTTTCTTGCCTTGAAGCTTAAGCAATGATTTTTTATTCGCCATAAATTCTAAAAAAATTGAAAATTTTCAGAAAAATTATCAATTGAGTAATTTTCTAGGCCGAAATTTTTAATTAAATCACTGAAATTTTGTTTATTTTCCGTTTCTCTATCGCTATGCAAAATTTAAAGATAATCTGTAAGGCGGAAAAAAAGTTCTATAGAGCGAAGTAAATGTTGTTTTTTACATTATTAAAACGAAGAGATAGTACGCCAAATTGAGAGAAATTACAAAGAAAAAGAAAATGACGAGATAGTACTAGGCTTTTCTCTGCACAGTGGGGCGTACCCATAGTGTTTTAGTTATGGTTTACAATTAATCAAAATCCATACTAATTTATGAAATATTGCATATCAAATTACCTATTTTTTCGCATTTAAACATACACCTCTTTTCAGTTTCTCGCGTCATTTTCTTGCCTTTCTTACCCCTCCCTCCCCCCCCCCCTCGTTAAAAAAAAATAATCATTTTTCAAGAAATTAAGATTTGTGTGGATAGAAATCTCCCATTTTTCTGCACTTTCCAAGTGCCAAAACAACGAAAATGGGACAGAGTTGGTCAGCACTTCCCTCAACAAATTCGTCGGGTCAGCGAAAAAAAAAATTTTTGTTTTTTTAAAAAAAGTCAAAAATTTAACTAATTTCTAACCCCTTGCCTGAACTCGAACAAACAAAAAAAACACAACATTTATTTCGAGTTTGCGTTAGGGTTTAGAAATCGGTCAAAATAGGTGGTAGATTCGTGATCAAGGACCACAGAAACCCCAAAAACTAATGGGTCTAAATAATGTGTAATAAAAAAAATTAAAAAAAAATTTTTGTTTTTTTGACGGTCATTTTATTAGTGCCGAATTTTCGGATTTTAATTTTCCATCACAAAATTTTCACTTTTAAGAGTATAAATAAATTAAAAATAATGACTGATTCCAAATGTCCAAGGCAAATGCATTTTCTGTCGGAGGCCGACGGACAAAACATTGGCGGCAAAAATGGTGGTGACGGTTTGGTGGCACAAAGTGGCGGTTGGTCCGAGGTAAGCCCGAGTTTGAAATACTCAATTTTTTTTTTTCATAGGTTGGAAAAACGCGAAATTTGGGGCAAAAAAATGGACAAATTTTTTGCACGCGAACTACTCAAATTTTGTGTTATATTTTAAGAAAATGGAAAAATTTATTTATTTTTTTTATGTAAAATCTTATTTCAATATTTAAAAAATTTTTTTTTTAAATTTTCAGTTTTTTATTCATTTCACTGGCGGCGCTCTCGGTGGCATTGTGGGCACCAGCTTCACTTATCCCCTAGAGGTTCCTTCATTTTTTGTGGCGGATTTTTGAGTCAAAGTTGGAAATTTTTTTGAAAGTTAGTCCGATTTTCATAAATTTACTCTCCCCTTCCTATTTTTGTATGATTCTCAAAAAAAAAAAAAAGTTTGGTACCTCTTCTTGTTGAAAAAAATTCAAAGCTGTTTTTCGAGATAAAACAGGGTCGAGAACTCGAAATTGAAAAAATTCGGGCCAGAAGTGTCTCCGCTTTATGGCAATATTGACATGTTTTTAGGTTGTTAAAACGCGGCTGCAAAGTTCGCATGGGCACGAAATGCGACGTCAAGTGCAAATGGAACGAATGCAGCGGTGGATGTCGTCAACAAGTTCGACCAGTTCAACGATCACGACCACGCCAGCATCGAGCAGTACATCGACAGGTTTTCCAGAATTTTTTTTTTTTATATCAAAGGCTAAATTTGAAATGGATCAATGGCAGGCAATTCATATTAAAAAAAAGAAAAATTGAATTTTTCACGTTTTCCTCTAAAAAACCCAAATTTTTCCAGAAAAAAAAAAATTGTCTTTGGGTTACCGCCCAAAAACCGGGCCCCAATTCCGCAAAAAATGAGTGTCTTCTTTTTTGCAGCCCATTAGAAATTACACCGGAGCATAAAATTTGTCTTCGGATTACCCCCCCCCCCCCCCCTCCAAAAAAATGGCAAATTTTCACGTAAAAAACATTGATTGTGAGGTATCCCCCTTTGGCAACCTTTCGGAATTGCGGTCCCGAAAAAAAAAATGTTTTTTTTAATTTGTAAGGCATTTTTCTAGGCTTAAAAAATACGCTAACCGCCGAAATCTCGCCGGCAGAAATTAAAAAAAAAATCAAACAGAAATTTTTCAAGGAAAAAATTCTTAGAAAATTCCAAAAAAAAAAAAAAAAAACTATTTGCTAAGTTTTTTTTGAAAATTTTTCTAAAACAGTAAAATTTCAAAAAAAAATTGCTGAAAAATTTGCAACAATTTTTTAAATTTTCTTATAAAAAAAATTTTCTAAGAATTTTTTCCTTGAAAAATTTCTAAGTTTGAATTTTTTTTTTTTTTTTTGAAATTTTTGCGGCGAGATTTCGGCAGGCGAGATTTTGGGGTGTACCCTTGATTTTTTTAATCGATTTTCTGGGGTAAAAAAAAATTAAAAAAAAAAAAAAATTTTTTCGGGACCGCAATTCCGAAAGATTGCCCCTCTTTTTACAGCCTCCCGTTTTGCGCTGTGCCGTCGTCTGCTCCACCAATCGGTCATTTTCCGCTCCTTTCATTCCGTGTGGCGCGAGGGGCGCCTGCGCGCGCTGTTCAAAGGGTTCGGCCCGACTTTGGCAAGTATGGCGCCCGCAAAGTGAGCCAATTAATGCCAACAAAAAGAGTTTTTCCTTGAAAATTGGGACTGTTTTCCGCCGGACGCAAATGGTTCTGGAAGCAAACCATTTAAAATAAAAAAAACGACGGAATTTGGGCGTAAAAAACGCCGAAATTTAAAAAAAAAAAAAAAAAAATTTTTTTTTGTCTTAAAGAACAGTAACAGTTTCTCAAATTTGTATTTATATTTGTGGAACATACAAATTAGTCTCGGCGATGATAAAACTCTATGAACAAGAGCAGTGCGTTCCACCACCTCTAATATTTTTAAACCCGAAATTTTCTTTAAAACCGTATAAAAACATAGAATAAAAAATCTTTTTGGAACGAAATTTTTGAAATATATTTATGCTTTTTTACTAGACTAGCTAATAGGAAAGTTAGAACTATTTAAAAAAAAAGAATTTTTTTTTTAAATTTTTCCGGTTCAGGGAATTGTCCTGTAAAAATAGGAAAATTTTTGCGAAAGTTGATAATTGTCAATTTTTGTGTGCAAAATTTGGGTTTTGCGGTGAACTTAGTTAAGGAAAATTGTAGAAATCCCAAAACTTTTCTCACCATTTCCTGGGCAAAAAAAAAAAAAAAATTTTTTTTTAAAATTTTTAACACTAATCAAAAAATTGAAAATCCATCTATCCGTCGGTCGTCCCTTTAGTGCTGTCTTTTTTGGCTGCTACTCGTCCATGAAGCGTTTCCTGAACGACCACCCTGAATGGGTTCAGTCCAACTCCCACTCCGTGCACATGTTGTCCGCCGCCAGTGCAGGTGGCTATGGTTCCCAGAATTTTTTTTTTAATTGGCGTAGCATATCGAAAAATGAAAATTTATTTAAAAAAATTTTTTGAAAATTTTTTCAAAGAAAATTTCAAAAAAAAAAAATTAAAATTTTCAGGCGCTTTTTTCAAAATTTCATGATGAACTACTAAGTTTTTTCATAATTTTTCTCGCTGAAAATTTTTTTTTTGAAAGTTCCTTATGAAAAAATTTCTTAACAATTTTTTTGCAAAATTAATTTTCTTATAAAAAAAATTTTGTATGCTTTTTTGAATATTTTCAAAAGTTTGGAATTTAATCGTAAAAAAAAAACTCGTAAAAACTCGTTTTATTTCATTTTGTTTCTCAATTTTTGTTTGTAGTTTTTGTCACCGCAACTGCGCTCAACCCAATTTTGCTGGTGAAGACGCGGCTGCAGCTCAGCCCGATGCGCATGCGTGCCTTTGAGTGTGCGCGTCGCATTCTTCGCGAGGAGGGCATTCTCAGCTTTTGGAGGGTAATGAAAATGGCAATTTTTTAAATCTTTTTTCATCTGCTGGGAATGAACTTGACTGGGCTGTGGTGAACACCTGCCACCGCATGTGCTGTTGACTTCTTTTTAATAAATTTGACTGAATTTAATTTTTTTTTTTTTTTTTTTTTTTTTTTTTTTTTTTTTTTTTTTTTGCATTTTTTCGAGATGGGGCTGGGTGGGTGCACTACTTTTTGAAAAATTTCTGCAATTTTGGAATTTTTATAGTAAAAGCAAATTTTTTTATAGGGAAAGTTACGGGAGGAGGAGGTTAGCGAGTTCGGTGTAGTCTCCCAGTCCATAAAAAATTTTAAATATTTTTTTTTACACTCTGGTGGATTCGAACCCGGAACCCTCATTTCCAAAAAAAAATTTAATCGAATTTAACCAACTGAGCCATTCTCCCATTATGTTTAAGGGTGTGACCGGCTCATATCTTGGCAGCACCGAGACCATGCTTCAGTTCATGATTTATGAATTCCTTCGAGAGTGAGTTTAAAATAATAATTATACTAATAGACAGTAATTTGAATGATATTATATCAAATTTTGCAAAATTTATGTGGAATTCGGGTGTTATTCGTTTCTCCATCCAGACAAAAAAAAAATATTTAAAACTTTTCTAGCGACTTTTCAATTATTTCAAAAAATCGCTAGAAAAAATTAAATTTTTTTTATGAATTTCCAAGTTAAAAAATTAATATTTGATTCGATTGAGAGGAGACGAGTATTTCCCGTGAAATTAAATTTTTTTTTAAACCCCTCCATTTCCAGCAAAATCCAACACTCATCAGTGACAAGCATCGGCAAACAGCAGCAGGACGCACCCAACTTTTCGCAGTTTATGGTGGCAGCGGCAACGGCCAAGCTGGTGGCCGGCTTCACGTGCTACCCACATGGTGGGGGGAGGGGGTTTTCAAGCATTTCTTTAGGCTTCCGGTTTCCAAAAAAAAAAAAAAAAATTTTTAGGCCTCGGACTTTGGATTTGCGAAAAATTTTGTGCATTGAAACGCCATCCCTGGTAGGGGAGGGGGGGGGGGAAGTTAAGGGTAGAAAAAAATTTCGTTTTTTTCATTTTCAGAGGTTATTCGGACCCGATTGCGTGAGGAGGGCTCAACAAATCGGTTGCGTGACATTCTGCGGCACATTTGGCGCCACACCGCCACAAGGGCTGGCAGACACTTTGGCATGGCGTCCTTTTGCAGGTACACAAACAATTTCAGCAAAAAAAATTTTTTTTAAAATTTATTCGTCTTCCCTAAAACTGATTACGTTTTGTGCCCTAAAACGGTGCCAAGTCAAAATTTGTCAGGGAAGAGTGTTTGGACTAAAACTTAGAATTTTTTTTTTTCTCAAAAAACAATGAGTTTTCAAAATTCGAAAACTCTAAAAATTTAAAAAATTAGCAAAAACAAATTTAAGTGTGGATTTTTCTAGCTATTTCACTTCTGTTTTTTGAGAAAAAATTATAATTTTAACTGGTAATTCTTTAAAGTCTGTTTACGTAAGTTAAGGTCAGCGACGTTTTCTCACTAATTTTTTGTTTTTTTTTTCCTTGAATTTTTAATAAATTTTTTCATTTAGTCTAGTAATTTAAAAAAAATTGATTTTTTCTTTGTTTTTTTAAACCAAAAAAAAAAAATTGCGGTGTTATATGTCCCGGCGATGTTTGGTCCTGTTCCCCATGAAACCATTTTCATTTAATTAGGAATACAATTTTTTTCGCAGCAAAAAAATTAAAAAAAACAAACTTAGAAATTTTTTACGAAAAAATTTTTAGAATTTTTTAAGAAAATTTCAAAAAAATTTAGGAAAATTTTCAGCGATTTTTTTATTGAAATTTACAATGAATTAATAAATTTTTCGAAAATTTTTCCAAAAAATCGCTCAAATATCTAAGATTTTTTCTTGAAATTGAAAATTAAAAAAAAATTTTTTTTTTTTTTTGTTGGCGAAATTATGTCCCGGCGAAATTTTTGGGTGCACCCCAAATGCACTCGCAAAACCACAAAAATTTAATTTAATTTGGAGTGCAATTTTTTCTTTTAAATTTTACTATTTTTTCTCCCAAAGTTGATTCGATCGGTGCCCAACACGGCGATCACCATCGGCACGTATGAGCTGGTTGTGTACAGTTTGCACTGGGCATTGTTGACCACCACCATCAAAACACCACCGCCCGCCGTTAGAGGAGGAAGAGCCGATGATGCAAAAAGCAATTAATTAATTAATTACTATAATTAAAATCTTCGTCCTCTCTCTCTTTTCTGTCCATCCATCCATTTGTTGTTTTGTTTGTTTATTGTTGATTTTGTTTTTTAAATTTATTTTAATTTTTCTTGCCCGTGGCTTCTTCTAGCGAAGAAAATTTTTCAAAATCAAAATATTGGGGCTTAAAAAAATATAAAAAAAATTTTGGGAATCAGAACATTTTGCGAAATTGTTTCAGATCGATTATTATTTTGTTATAATTTAGTCGTTCAAAAATGTATCAAATATTATTATTAGTAGGGCTTCTTTTTTTAGGCAAATGCCTAAAATTTTTGCGCACTTAATACGCACAGATAAGCACGAAAAACGCGTTTTCCGCTTTGTTTGGGGTGCCTACGGTGACTTATACTGCCTATTTTGGGCTTTTTGTGCCTATTTGCCTATTCTTGTGCCTATTTCGCCATTTTGGCGCATTTTTTCGGAAAAATCCATAACTAAAATGCAATAAAAATGAAAAATACACCGCTAAGAATCGACTTGAATTTTTTTAGAAAATACACCCATAAGAATTGAAAAAAATTTTTCACAAAAATTGATCCTCAAAATTCAATTATTTTTTCTTAATAAAAGTTTTTGGTTTAAAAAATTATTTTTATCGAAAACAACTTTAAAACAATTGAAATGTGGGCAAAATAGGTTTTTTGATTAATTTTTTCGAGTTTTGCTACCTAAAAAGCTTTAATAAAATTTTTTTTGCCTATTTTAGTGCCTATTTGATGCCTATTTTGCGAATTTTTCTGCCTTTTTAGGTGCCTATTTCGCGATTTTTTAGGAAATTTTAAGCTATTTTTTGGAAATTTTTTGAAAAATCTTAAGTAATTCACCATAAAAATTTAAAAAATTTTTATTCTTAATTTCCTTGTGAAAAAACTTTCTAAAGGGATTTTTTTTTGAAAATTTCTAAGTTAGCAAATTTTTTTTTAAAATTTCTCGGGGGAACTGATAGGGGGGAAACTGTTGGGGGGGGGGGGGGGGGGAAACAGTGGGGGGGAAACGAGCTGCTCCCCATCCAGGCTTTATTGTGCGTTCTTTTTTAATTCAATAAATTGTTTTGTTATTTGGAATTTGTAGTCCTCTAACAGCTGGGAATAGCTAATACAACTCCATTTGGTTAAAATTTCGTACAGAAGTGTCCACCACCCGGCGATGGACAAGATGCATTGCACGCAAATCGAACATTTTGCGAAATTGTTTCAGATCGATTATTATTTTTTACAATTTAGTCGTTCAAAAATGTTTCAGATTCGTGATCAGCGACCCCCAAAACCCCCGGAAACTTTTTTTTCCTTTTAAAAAAAAAAATTTATGGGGCCTAAACTGTATAAGAATTTTATATAAGACAAATTGCGAAATATGTAAAAAATATGTATAAAAATGCTAAAATTTGTAAAAATATGTACAAAAAATCCAAACTATGTAAATAAAAAATTTTTTAATGCTTATTTTTTGGAAAAAATTCCTCGTAAAGGGTGAAACAGGCACAAAGTGCCATAAAAACTACCTAAATTAGCTTAGAATCACTTTTTAGTATTTTAAAAATTATTTTTGGTATCTCATTTTTTGAAAAAAATCGATTTTTAGGGATTTCACGAAAAATTTCTATAAATTCTCAAAAATCCTCAAAATATGTTACGAAAAATTGCGAAATATGTACGAAAAAATTTAAAATCTGTATAAAAATATGTACATATGTAATATGTAGAAAAATCCGAAAATATGTAAAAAAAAAAAAAAAGTCTCAACTTTTGTTCGCAAACACAAAAAAGAAAGTGTTTTCCCTGCTATTTAGAGCATGGAGAAGTCAGGAAAAAATATGTGTATTTACATAAAATTCCCATCCCTAATTACATGGTGAATTGAAGGACAAAAAGTGCAAAATTTGCTAAAATTTGACTAAATCAACTCATAATTTTATTAAATTCTGAACCGTTTTGAGTAGATTAGAATATAAAAAATTAAAAATTTCGAAATCATGTTACCCACTCCCTTCTCCCAGAAATATTATTTTGTAAAAAATCACAAAAAAATTTTCATACCTCATTTTTCGCACCGTAATGTTATTCTTATTGCACGAAAAAAATTGAATAAAAAGCATGAAAAAACACGAAAATCCCGAAAAAGGCACCAAAAAAGTCATTTAAAAATTTTTTATTAAGGATTTTTAGGGAGCAAAACACGTAAACTTAACCAAATAACTTAATTTTGGTCATTTAAATTAGAGTGCCACGGGACCGGGAATTTTGGGCAAACCCGGGACCGGGACCTTTTTAGTTTGAAAAACCGGGAACTTTTGGCTGGGAAAACCGGGAATTTCCCTGTCCCGGACAAAACTGGTCAAAACCGGGACCTTGGTACTCAGTTGTCCGCTTCCAGGTCCCGGTCCCGTGGCACTCTAATTTAAATGATTATTAAATATTTTATTTTCGAATAAGGAAAATTTTTAAACCTAAAATTTAACATTTGAACATTTTAAACGTGTTTTGAATAAATTTTATAAATGAGGCTTTTTGACCCAAAATAGGCTTTTTTGCCTGCCAAATGAGGATTTTGAAAATTTTGATCTGGGAGCCCTGTTCATGGCGGATGCGCTTCACAAGTTTAAAAAAAAATTGCCGTAACTTTCTTTTATTTTGTGCTCCATTTTTCATTTGCTTTCACTTTCGGCGACTTTGGCATTAAACTAATCGTACTAAATGTCGGATGCTTTCTAATCCCACCAAACATAAAATAAATCACAATTTTTTTAGATAATTGCGTCATTATTTAATATAATATACAAACTATAAAATAAATAAGGGATTTTGTATATTTCTACATAATGTTGATTAACAACAATTTTTTGAATAATTGCGTCTAATTCTCCATTTCATAAGTCAGTGCGATTTTCCATTTTTTTCATTTCATAATTTATTTCACTTAATTTTAAAATTTTTTTATGTAAAAATATTTTCTCATTTAATTTTTATATGATTCATGGGTCATAAAATGGCTACCTAAACTAATAAAAGTTTTTAAATCCCGAAAAACCCACCAAAAATGGCCAAAAATTTCAATCACCAGCAGAAAACCGGACTCTGATGAAATAATTTTGCATTATTTTTTATTGTTCAAGTTTTCCTTTATTAACAATCACTGGGCTTTCAATTTTTATTTGATCATTTAAATTATAACAAAGAGAAACAAAAAATGCTTTATTTTGTTTCTATAAATCTTTTTATTATTATTATTTTCATTATTGCTTTATTCATAGTTCAGATGCAATTAAACAGGTGAGTTTATTAATAATTAATAAATTTGGTTTTAATTAATCCATTTTAATTCATTAGGTGGATGATAAAATGCTAATTGCATTTATGAAAGGCCATCAAGAAACGAAATTAAGTGAATATTCAATGCAAAAATATGAGGCACACCTTGGCATTGTGTATTATATGAGAAAGAATTGGAAATGCGACAAAATAGAAGCGGTCTACGTCAGTTGGGCCCTCACGATTGGGCCCCACACGTTTGGGCCCCAGCATGCTTTCCCACTATAACATTCTATAACTTTTTTCTTTGGCATCCAAATCTAACATTGTTGGTATCATTCGAAAGCTTAACATGTTTAGAAGCTTTTTCTAAGCTATTGCTTCGCGATTAGATAATTACCAAAAAAGTTATACATGAAAATTTCGAAAAAGTCGAAATTTTTGAAGTTTTTTCTTAATAAAATTTTTTCCAGGCTTGAAAATCTATCCGCTTTTTGTAAGGCTAATAGAGCATGATAAGAGCTTTCGAATGATACCAAGATTGTTGGATTTGGATGCCAATGAAAAAAGCTTAAGTGGAAAAACATGCTGGGGCCCAACCGTGGGGGCCCAACTGACGGGTTCCGAATAGAAGATGAATTTGAAGATGAACGGACAGAATGCCAAAAATATCGCAAGTATTTGGACATTTTGTACGAATATTTGTACAGTGAATTCGCCGGAATTCCAACAGTGAAGCCAAAATTTGCATTTAAATACCGAAGTGAAATTGAAGGACCAATAATTTATGTGGTGAATTGTCTGGTCAAAATTTCGACATTTTATTTTAATAAGTGGGAGGGACAAGCTTTGTATAACTTAAGCAAATTATACTTGTCTTCTCGAAAATTTAAACCAAAATTGATGAATGAGGAGAAATTGAATTATGAATTAAAATTGGAAAATGAACCAAAAATGCCAATTAATGAAATGATTTTGCAATTGGCAATTGGCACAGCGAATGATTGGCAAATAAATGAAAATTTAGTCGGAATATTTCGACAAAATTTTGAAAAAAAATTGGAACAAATGCTTAAAAAAGCGGAACAAAGGGCAAAAAAGCAAGAATCATGTCTATATCATAAAAATTCTATAATTTTGTATTCCAAATTCGATTTGTCACATAATTGGGTGTGATTCCGTCAGAAGTGATTTCGTCAGTAAGGGATTTCGTCAGTGATAATAATCATTTTTTTATGAAAAAACATTTAATTTTTCATAAATTAAAATTCATTCGATATTTAAATTCAAAGTAAAATTATTTGCTCGATTGTCAACCGATATATGGGTGGTCATTTACATATCATAAAATATTTTGTATTTGTGCCTCGTTTTTGCTAATTTTATAATCCTGTATGTTTATTTATAGGTGGTCGCCAGCCATTCATTCTGCTTATAAGGTGGAGCGCGACCGCGGCAATTTGAATCCGAAATGCGCGACCGCGCAGCTTTCTGTCCTCGCTTCATCCCAGTTTCTTACTAATAATTTTGTATTTCTGCATTTTGAGTATGTTGATGCTCTTAATCATTTTTTGTCTCTAACAAGGGAACATTCCGAACTGTATGTGTTCAAATCACTTTTAAGCCACTTTTATCGTGTAGAGCATAGTCGATTTGCTATTGTAAATTTTCGGCTTTTTTGGCTACGGAGCCAAAAGTGATCAGAAAAAAGTGATCAAAGTTTCGAAAAATCGATAAAAATGGCAACATTTTTAAAAATTCATAAAAAATTTCAAAATAATGATAGAGCCACAAATTTTCTTAAAAAATGATCAGGAAACTATTATCTATCAAATAGCATCATAAACCAAATTAAAATAACTGAATAAAAATATGCTAGGTGGAATAACACCTTAAAAAAATTCAAAAAAATTCATCATCTGCCCAGGGGATTAGAACCCATGACAAATAGTGAAGAGGGAAAAAATTAATTAAATTAACAATTTTTTGCTGGGTTTTCATCTGATCACTTTTTTCTGATCACTTTTGGCTCCGTAGCCAAAAAAGCCGAAAATTTACAATAGCAAATCGACTATGCTCTACACGATAAAAGTGGTTTAAAAGTGATTTGAACACATACAGTTCGGAATGTTCCCTTGTAAGTCGAATCATAGGCGTCTGGCGATCACGTATGGAAGCGACCTTTACCTTTTCGAGTGTGTTACGAGTAGCTGATTTTCGGGCTACCAGACATTTGCGGACGGACATTTGCGGACGGACATTTGCGGACGGACATTTGCGGACAGACATTTGCGGACGGACATTTGCGGACGGACATTTGCGGACGGACATTTGCGGACGGACATTTGCGGACGATTTCGGGCAAAATTAAAAATTTTCTTATAGAAATTCTCAAAACATGGAATGGAGACAGTGCTAGGTCGATCCAAAAAAAAACTCAGTGTGGGCGTTCCAAAAAAAACTCAGTGTGGGCGTTCCAAAAAAAAACTCAGTGATTGATTGGTCATTTTCCGGAAGCCGATCGCACCACTTTCGGGGCACCAAAAGTGCCTGATCCGGAACCCGGACCGGCCCGGTTAAGAACAATTTTTTGTTCAGTTTTTCAAGGGCTAATCCCAGGCCGGGTCCGGTTCTTGACACTTGGAGCCCGTCATGGGTCGGGCACATCTGCCGGAGGACCCTCAGCCTCGCCCCCGACCCCTGTCGATGGCCAACCCAAGCTAATTGTAAGCTTGCCGCTACCAGCGACTTTTTTGAATATCTCGATTAGCTCTAAAAACGTATCAATGGCGTCCGGCTGTGTCTACTACAAATGGAGAAAATTGGCGAGAAGTGATGCGAAAAACTGAAAAAAAAATTTCTCGCCAATTTTCTCCATTTGTAGTAGACACAGCCGGACGCCATTGATACCGTTTTGTAGAACCCATCGAGCTGTACAAAAAAGCCGCTGGTACCGGCACGCTTAGTTTGGGTTGGACATCGCCAGGGTCGGGGGCGAGGCTGAGGGTCCTCCGGCAGATGTGCCCGACCCATGACGGGCTCCAAGTGAATGGATCAAGAACCGGACCATGCCTGGGAGATAGCCCTTGAAAAACTGAATAAAAAATTATTCTTAACCGGGCCGGTCCGGGTTCCGGATCAGGCACTTTTGGTGCCCCGAAAATGGTGCGATCGGCTCTTTTTTTTTGGTTTCACAACCAAGTTTTTGACCCTCCCCCCAAACATTTTAAAAATTTCTTTAGGAATATCGACTATTCTTGTCGGGAATTTGATACAGCTCTCCGATTTTTTCCCAGATGGTATGGAAAGAACGCTAGATATCTCTTGCTCAGTGTTCAAATATAGATGCCAAAGTGGGGAAAAGCATATTTTTTGGGGTGCACCCCAAAAGTCGCCGAAGACTTTTTAGAACAAAACTTCTTTAATTGTCAATCAAATTAATTATTCTTGGTATTGTTTGATAGCTTTATGTGTTTATTATTAATATGGAAATTTAAAAAATTGTAGCTAAGTTTCAAAAAAGTTATGGCCGGTAGGAACTCAAAAGCCTATTTTTCAAACTTTTTTGCCTGATTATTTGTACATGAATAAAAAAAATTGGAAATTTGCATGTTAAGAATAGAGTTCAAATGCGTTCGAACAATACCAAGAATGTTTAATACGGTTGAGAAGGAACTGACCCATTTTACAATTGGTCAAAAATGGCACTTCAAATTTAAAATGTGTAAAAAACCGAACGGACTAATTTACGAACTGTTAATTTGAATCATTAAATGATTATTAAACATTTTATAATGTTTTTGCGAAAAAGGAAAATTTTTAAACCTAAATTTTTATCAAGAAAACCAATGAAATTTTGGGGATCCGCTTTTGAGAAACTTTTTCACTTCTTAGGAGTGTATTTTCTGAAAAATTTTCAAGTCATTTATTAGGGGTGTATTTTCCAATTTATTGCATTTTTAATGTTATTTTTCGGAAAAAATGCCAAAAAGGCACCAAAAAAGCAAAATGCCAAAAAAGGCATAATAAAAGAAATTTTTTCCCGAAATTGTCCGCAAATGTCCGTCCGCAAATGTCCGTCCGCAAATGTCTGTCCGCAAATGTCCGTCCGCAAATGTCTGGACGCGGATTTTCGCGTAGCCCAGATGACGGAAAGTGGGCACGTGAAAAGCGCAAATCAAAATGGATTCGGCATTGCAACAATTTGAGAAATCTTATAGAGGAATTTGCACACGTGACTCGTTTAAATATTTACGGGCCTGTTCTTATGACTCGAATTTTTGAATTTTTTTAGCTAGGTGTACGCTTTTTTAATAATTAATTTTCTTCTTCAATAATAAATTAAATTAAATTTTGTTCATAAATAAATTCAAATTTAGTATGATGATGTTTTATTTTGTGAATTTGTGAAAGGACTGGCGACAAATTATGAGAAATTTTCAAAATTGACAAATTATGCAGAACATTTGTCTCAGCAATATGAGGCCATTCTTGGCTTTTCGTATTTTATGAAAAACAATTTGCAATGTGAAAATATCGTTTTACGCGAAAAATGTGAAAAAAATCGAAAATATTTACAAATTTTGTTCGAATATTTATTCCGATTATATGTTGAAGGTTTGTTTGTCTTTTAATTTTATTTTATAATTAATTTTGAATAATAATGTGTTAATTTTCAAAGGTAAAAATGCAGAATTTGCCAATCAATTGCCAGCGGTGAAGCCAATATTTAGGGATAATGGTCGTCGTCATAAATGGGATGTTCATCAAAATTATACGCGTTTAGATTCTGCTGTCGAAATGTTAAATGAAAATTCGGATATTTTGATAAAAAGTGGGAAAAAATTGAACCTTGACTATAAGTTAAGGGAATTACATTTGGAAAATGAGGAGGAATTGAATTTTGAGATTAATGAGGAGGTGAGTAATTAGTCCCCGCCGAGTTATCGCAGCGCGCGAATTTTTCGCGCACGATCCTAAAGCTGTATTTGGGCCCTTTTTAGTGTTTAAAGCAGAGTGGCCAAATGTGCTTATTTCTAAGATTTGTGCTTATTTCAGCATTACGTGCTTATTTTGTGCTTATTTTGGATTTGAAAATAAAAAATGAAAAATTTGAATGACTGTTCTGACTTATAGTTTTTATTGAAGCGAATGCTTGAATTAATTCGATTTTTGAAAAAAAAATACATTTTTATTTCATTTTTTGAGTGAAATTCACAAAATGCCACCAAAACGTAAACATGTCTACTTGGAGAGCTAGGAAAAAGAATTCCGGCACATAAAGAAAAGTCGAAAAGGCGAAGAATTTGCCCTTTGTGTCGGCTGCAACGATGATGCTGATTTTGAAAATTTTCAGTTGACAGCCCTGGTTTTTACGCTAATAATTTGTTTTAGTCGATTTTTCATGTTTTTATTGGGTTCCTTCACGCTACTATTAGTTTTAGAAAAAATCTTATTTTTGGGGTACGAATCTTAGTTTTTGAGCCATTTTGTCTTATTTTGAAAAAAAAAACTTGGCCACTCTGGTTTAAAGTGCATAATTAACGCATGGAAGATAAAATTTTAAAATAATTAAGCGTTGGAAGTTGTCACTTTCAGGTAGAAAAATGCATAATTAAGGATTGGAAGATAAAATTTTGAAAAAATTAAGGATTAGAAGATACAATTTTTTAAGCTAAAGGGCTCCAATACCTTTAGGATTGTGCGCGAAAAATTCGCGCGCAAATGTGAAAAATTTGGAAAGTAAAATTGAGGAGGAAAAGCGAAAAAACAATAAAATTTATGAGGAGAAAAATTGGCTTCATAAAAATATAAAAAAAGCGACGATCAGTGGACCGAAAAATGTAAAAAAGGAGGGACAACAAATTCAAAAAACATCAACTAAAAATGAGCACATTGAAGCTCTACGAAGAGAATTTGAGCAAAAAATGGAAAAAATGAGTGAAAATGAAATGAAAAAATGGCAAAAGTTATGGAGAAATAGTAAAACCAAACATTTATAATGGCGTATTTAATAGTGCTGCTCGAGACCGCAAATTTCCCGAGACCGTGACCTAAAAAACCCGAGACTTTTCTCGAGTCAAGGCCGAGACTTGACCCCGAGACTCGAGACCGAGTCTTGACCCGAGACTTAAGACCGAGACACTATAAAACCCGAGACTTTTCTCGAGTCGAGACCGAGACTTGACCCCGAGACTCGAGACCCAAAAAACCCGAGACTTTTCTCAAGTCGAGACTCGAGAACGAGACTTCACCCCGAGACTCGAGACCGAGACCCAAAAACCCGAGTCTTTTCTCAAGTCGAGACTCGAGATTAAGACCGAGACACTATAAAACCCGAGACTTTTCTCGAGTCGAGACCGATGACCGAGACCCAAAAAACCCGAGAGTTTTCTCAAGTCGAGACTCGAGACTTGACCCCGAGACTCGAGACCGAGACCCAAAAACCCGAGTCTTTTCTCGAGTCGTGACCGAGACTTGACCCCGAGACTCGAGACCCAAAAAACCCGAGACTTTTCTCAAGTCGAGACTCGAGACTTGACCCCGAGACTCGAGACCGAGACCCAAAAACCCGAGTCTTTTCTCGAGTCGAGACCGAGACTTGACCCCGAGACTCGAGACCCAAAAAACCCGAGACTTTTCTCAAGTCGAGACTCGAGAACGAGACTTGACCCCGAGACTCGAGACCGAGTCTTGACCCGAGACTTAAGACCGAGACACTATAAAACCCGAGACTTTTCTCGAGTCGAGACCGATGACCGAGACCCAAAAAACCCGAGACTTTTCTCAAGTCGAGACTCGAGACTTGACCCCGAGACTCGAGACCGAGACCCAAAAACCCGAGTCTTTTCTCGAGTCGAGACCGAGACTTGACCCCGAGACTCGAGACCCAAAAAACCCGAGACTTTTCTCAAGTCGAGACTCGAGACTTGACCTCGAGACCGAGACTCAAAAACCCGAGACTATTCTCGAGTCGAGACCGGGACTCTCGAGCAGCACTAGTATTTAATTGTCAACATTTTTATTTAAAAATCCATTTTCCATTGTTATCCATCGGCTTCTGTAATTGTTTTTCTTTTTCTTAGTCATTTTTCATTGATATTCCTTCTGTCTCCACTTTTCCTTTGCTTTTGTTGGTTATATAAATTTCCTATTTTATTTTTTGATTTTTGGTTAAAAAAATTTTGGGTAATTAATTTAACACATTTTTTCCGATTTGTTGCCACTTTTCATTTGCTTCAGTTCCGCCGATTTTGGCATTGCTCGCCTTTAAAAATTTAAGATTTTAAAAATATTTATCTTAATATTGTCATTTTACACCCCCTAAATTTGAAAGTTTTTAGCAACTATTTTCCAATTTAAAAAAAACCACCGGTAGCTCAGGAAAAAAGCAAAAACCTAAAAAATATTAGCCCTATTCATGACACCAAATTTGATTTTTTTTTGGTGAAATATTTTAATTTTGAAAATTTTTAAAAATGCATAAACAATGATGGATGGCCTGGGAAAAATAAAGACCAAAATTTATTTTAAAAATACAGAATCGAAATTATGTTATCATCTGGCATTCTGTTTTTTTTTCTTCTTCATTTTTTGTCTCTCGGCTGCAAGGTGTGCCAACGGACAACCTAAAAAAAAAGAAATTCGAAATTTTCAAATTAAATTTCAAAAAAAAAAAAAAAAATTCTTACCGGCCTCCTCGTCAGCATCATCTCATTCCACTGTTCTTGAGCAGCCAAACTGACGGAAGCCAATTGGAGATTGGCAGAGGAAAGAAGCACCTGAAAAACGGGGCGGACGGAAAATTTGTCGGTTCCGAATTTGTGGCGTTTTGTACAAATTAAAAAAAATAAAAAATAAATTTAAATGTTGTTCGAGAGTCCCGGTTTAGACACAAAAAATTTCGGGATTTTGGAATTCGTTCTTCACATTGGCGGCCTCATAATTTATAGAGGTGTGCCGTGACTGAAAAAACCCGTGAATCGTGACCGTGACCGTGAATTGGTCCCGTGAATCGTGACCGTGACCGTGACCCAAAAAACCCGTGAAATTCACGGTTTTCGTGACCGTGACCGTGAATTTTTTTGAGTTTATTTTTTCTCTGTTGGGCGAATTTTTTGCTTTTTACACCGCCTTTTTTTCTGGTATGATTTACCAAAAAAAACTTTGGGAAAAGGGGGACCAGGGGAGCCGATAGACGCTGCCGCAAAAAATTTTTGAAAATTTGAGTCTTATTTGTGCACAGATTTATTCAAAAAATGACCAATTTTGAGCCAATTTTTTATGAAATAATAAGTTTTTGGGGCCCGGCGGTGCTGATAGGCGCCGTCGGGGGTAAAATTGAATTAACATTGTTAACAGATTTTATCCCTAAAATTAGCAAATTTTGCAATTTTAATCGGTCTAAAAGTCAAAAATGATGAAAAATGCAAATTATAGGTGCGCTTGCACACCTTTAAGTTAAAAAATCGGGTACTGAAGTGTCCATTGGCAAGCGCGCCCATAATTTGCATTTTTCGCATAATTGTGGACGTTCTAAATTGATTCCGATCATTTTTAAATGGTTTTGAGTTTGGGAATTTACCCAATTTTTAAGAAAAATAGGGTTTTTGGTGGAAAATTTTTTGAAGGTTTGTAGGGATTTAATTAATTTTGCCCAAAATAACTTTATTTCTAGCGGGTTTTTTAAAGAAATTTAATGAATTTTTATTTAAATATTTTTAGCGAGTTTTTTAAAGAAATTCAATGAGTTTTATTTAAATGGGGTCATCCTTGAAACTTTGCGTTTTATTTGTTTTTGCACAATATAGGTAGTTGACTTTGTCAAAAAAGTTTAAAAGTTTCAGGAATAGAGATTGGGCCGGCGGTGCCGATAGGCGCCGCCGGGGAAATTTTTGAAAATTTTGCTCTGTTTCTGTAGCAAACTTTGCCTAAAAAATGACCAAATTTCTCTACGAAAACAAGATGTAATTCGTAAATTTTCAATTTTATCCAGTGTAAATTTTTCACGGAATAACCGTGAATTGGTCCCGTGAATCATGACCGTGAGTGAAAAAAACCCGTGAAATTCACGGTAACCGTGACCGTGACCGTGAATCACGGCACACCTCTAATAATTTATACTTTTTTTTTTGCGTTTTGTAAAATTAACATAAGAAAAGAAATATGTACATAGATAATCATAAAAATTTTGTGATTTTCAATTTTTATATATACATAGGTGGATGAAAATTTTTAATTTGCATATTTTGAAATTTTCGAAAATTCCTTTTTTTGAGGGTGGGATTTGAGAGGATGGCCAACCAACCCCTCGGGATTTAATGTCCCTGAAATGCCTTACTTCACCGATGAAGTCATTTTTGCTCATTTTATCGTAATCCCATACGGTGATGCTCAGATGAACTTTCTGAAAACAAAATTAAAATTAAAATTAAATTATATTTAATTTTTTACAAAATTAAAAATATATATTTAATTTAAAAAATATATATAAATTTATATTTAATTTTTCAACACGCGCCAAAGACATGTTTAAATGCTAATTAAAATTGCAATTTTTGCGAATTTTTTTAAGAAAATATTTCATAAATGCCCGTAAATAAATCCAAAATTTCACATTTTTTTGTAGATAGTTTTATTATCTGTATATTTTGGTAAATATTTCTGGGTTTTTTTTTACATGTTTAATGTTTTTGCAATTTTTCTTACATATAATTCCCAGCCCTATGCTTTTCCGAAAAATGAAATTTTAAATTTTTGAAAATTTATTCATTAATTTGATAGAAAAAAAATTTTTTTTTAGCAGAAATGAAAAAAAACTTACGTCCATTTTGTCCGGAACCATTTTGAATTGGAAACTTTCGTTGTAACTGAAAAAGTGGGAAAAACAAATGCAAAATTTTCAAAAAAAAAAAAAAAGAAATTTTTTTACTTACTAAGGGTTCAATGTTTTGTATTTGATGGTCGTTTTTTTCTTTGCACACAATTTTTTGCCCTCATAAAGGTACAGCTTGACGTAGGGGTCTAAAAAAATTTATAATATTAATTTTTAAATTTTTATCGATTGATTTTTAAAGCCAATTTTTTGTTAAGAATCAAACGAACACCTCTTCTTATCCTGTCGTAAACTATTGCAGAAAAGCCCAAAACTCTAAAACTGAAAACCTCACAGGTTGAACGGTAGGAATGGTTGAGTAGGGTGTACTGTACCCGGACAAGTTTGCCCATTTTTAGGGGGTACTGTGTACCCGGACGATTTGCCCAACTAAGATTTTTAGTGAAAAATTTCTGATTGAATTTTTTTTTCAGTGGGAGGTGGGGGAAGGCCGGGCATCCGGTAGCATCTGTGTATTACTACTGTACGATGAAAAATATACGGTAACAATTATCGACCTGACGATCCGCTGACATCCATTTTCTTCAGGTTTCGTGCTTCCATCACAGTGATCGTGATTGTCCCTGATGCGGGTCGGTATCGAATTGAAAAACACAGGTCGCCAAGACGCGATTCCTACAAAAAAAAGGGAAAATTCTAAAAAAAAAAAAAATTACTCGCCCAAAAAAAGATTAAATTCAGGAAAAATTACGAACCCCCCCCCCCCCCCCCCCGTTTTTGGCATAGTAAAAAAAAAATTTATCGAAAAAATATGAAAATAAAGTGACATTTTTTTCCTGGAAAATCAGTAAAAATAAATAAGAAGCAAAATTTTAAAAATTTTGATGCAAAAAAAGATCAAATTTTCAAAAACAAATACACATTTTCCCAATGAATTTGTTTTTGGTTGGGAAAAGAGGCTCAAAAAATATATTTTTTAAATTTCTCACCAAAAAAATTTTTTTTTTTTTTTTTTGCCTTTTCAAAACCGAAAACCGAAAAAGGAAAAATATTTTATTACGTCAATCTGGCCAAATATTATGTATTTTTAATTTTATTTAACGCCAAAACCAATTTTTGTCTGGACAAAAAATCGCAGAAAAGCGGAGAAAAATGCATAAAATGCCATAAAAAAAAGATTTGAATAGCTTAAAATAATTTTTAGGTTTTTATAAATTATTTTTATTTCCTTTTTAACAAAAATCGATTTATTAATACTTACGAGCTCATCAACGTCCTTTGGTGCTTCAAAATGTGTCCACTTTTGTGTGGTTGTGCCCAAATCGATGCCATTTAATGGCAGTGAAATTTGGCCCAAACTGTACAAAAATTCAAAAATATTTTTTAAAATTATTATTTTTCATTATTTAAAATTACCGATCATCTTTGCTAAGCCGATCAAAATCATAGGCAACAATTTCCAACGTTTTGCCCAATAATTCGGAATATGGAAGCTAAAATTTTAATCAAAATTTAATTTTGTAAAATTTTATTTGACTTTTTTTGAAATATTTCATCATAATTAGAGATCGACATTTTGAAAAAAGCCTGTACCTGTACCTGTACCTGTATTTCCAAATTGGCCTGTACCTGTATTTTCTGTACAAAAGTACAGGAAAATACAGGTACAGGAAAAATACAGGCCCCTCGAGGCCTGGATCCAGGCCTGTACCTGTATTTTTTGGAACTTGTTTTAAAAAAGAAACAAAGGTTTGAAAAAATCAATAAATTGCTTATGAACTTCTTAAAATATCTAATTTACAATAATAATGTCTCTTTAAATATATTTGATCATTTTAGAAAAATTGAAAAAAACATTGGTCACTTGAAATAATAAATTCTAAAATTTTGTACAGGAAAATCCAGGTTTTTTCGCATTTAGCCTGTACCTGTACCTGTACTAAATTCCAAAAATGGCCTGTACCTGTATTTTCTGTACAAAAGTACAGGAAAATACAGGTACAGGAAAAATACAGGTTGCCAAAAAATGGCCTGTACCTGTACCTGGATCCAGGAAAAATACAGGCCTGGATCCAGGTACAGGTCGATCTCTAATTATAATAGATTTTATAAAATAATTTATATTAATTTAATAAATATATGAAAAGTGATAAAAATTTCAAAAATATTTTTAAAATAAAAATGTTTTTGATTTTGAGATTCATAATTTGGCAATTGCCGAGAATTCTTAACAAAAAATGCAATAAAAAAAATGCCCTTAACTTGAGCAAATTATTTAAACAAACAAATTATTTATTTAATTTATTTTTATTTATTAAATACTCACTTTGAAGATGAATGTCTCATTAAAGACCTGGCAAAAATGAAAATTTTTTTTAAAAATTTAAAATTCAAATTCAAAAATTCACCGGGTCCAAATTGTTCCGTTTGATTCGTGTTTCAAACTTTGGCTTTCTGTCTGGCAAAATTGTCACTTTGATGTACGGGTCGCTAAAAAAAATAAAAATTTTTTAGAAAATTCATCAAAAATGCCATTTTTGCCTCATTCCGTTACGGTCCATGGCTGGCAAATTTTTGCACTCCAAAATGGTGACCATCAACTAAATTCATTTTCTGTCATTAATAAATTTAAAAAATAGAACAGAGAACACCGATTGGTAAAATTAAGGACAGTTGATTAAAAATAAGGACATTTAAAGGACTTGGCCTTTTCAGAGTCGGGGACAAATAGGGAGGGGCTCAGCCGTTGGGCCAAAACCAAAAAATTTGTTTTTTTTTTAAAACTTTTAATTTTTTGAAAAAATTCCTTTTTTCCGCCATTGAGAATCTTTCCAAAAAAGAAAACATCATTGGTCGAAAAATAAGGACCCGCTGACTAAAAATAAGGACATTCAAGGACTTTTATGCCATTTTAAATGCTCGAAGATCCGAAATATGCCACAGTTTTTTTGGATGGCGTTTTATTATTGAATTTTCTTGGATTTGAATTCATTGATTTCCGATGCCTTTTTAGGCCTTTAAATCGAAAATTCCCAAAAATTTCCACGCCCAAAGGCAAAAACAAATTTTTTTTTTTTCCCACTCGATTTGTGGTAAAATCGTAGTCCAGCCGAAAGTGCAATTGTCCAAATGAAGCCAATGAAATTTGTTGCTCATTTGCCGGAATGAAATTTTCCCTTAAAAATAAAATTATTTAATTTTAATTTTTATTAAATAAAAAATATTTATTTAATAAATTTATTCACCGCTCCACAATTTCGTGCTGATTGGTTTTGCTATTTGTGCTTGTTGTTGTAGAAAATTGGTGACGAATTGTTGAATCACAGCTGGGCGGATCAACGGGATGTGCTTCATCGAAAATCTAATTAAAATTTAAATTTAAAAAAATTAAAATCTTTTTTAAGCCTCGGCAGCCTTCCGATTTCCGAATTGTTTTTTTTTTGTTGGGCGTCGGTTACACCCCTGCGGGTATAAAATCGGCTGAGATGACTTATGACACTCCATTGTTGTTTTTTTTTTGTTAAGCTTTCGTGGCCCCAAAACAAAAAAACCTTTCCCAACCCCGATTTTCAATTCCCCGACAAAAAATGACTCATTCCCGACCCTGAAGCACACCGATTTTTAAGCTTGTTTTTTATGCCAGAATCGATGCGGCAAATTGCTGCCATCTGATGATCTGTTGTACTCCAAAAATCAATATGATAGGTTTTAAATCAGTTTTTCTAAGACTTTTCTTAGAAAAAGTTCTTTTTTTTTCTTTTTTATTCGACTGTTTATGAAAATTTATTTTCCGATTTGAGGGTGTTGCTCACAGACATTTTTTAAAGTTTCTCCAGCTGCCGTCCCCGACAAATTTATCAGCGAATTTTGCTTCCCGATCCTCGCAAATCGCTGAGGAGTTCTCAAAAAAATTTTTTTCTTAGAATTTTCTTATGAAAAAACTTTCTAAGATTTTTTTTTGAAAAATTTCTAAGATAGCAAAAATTTTTTTGAAAATTTCTCGGGGGGGAAACGATGCGGGGGGGGGGGGAAACGAGCTGCTCCCCAGTTCAACACCTTAATTCATTTTTATTTTTTCTTTTAAAAGAAATTAATGTGGCCATCCCAAAAAAGTGAGAAAATTTCTCGATTCAAAAGGCTCGGAACTGAAAATTCTCGAAAAACATACCTAATTAATGAATTTTTTTTTTAATTTTTTGCCACCTCATCCATTGGTGTCGAATGCTTCCGCGAAGACGGACTCTGTTGTGAGTATGGGAGACAGAAGCGGAAAATGCGAAACAGTGCATTTTTGCCGCACACCGTTGTCATAAAACCGCCACCAACGCGGCCGGCGGAAGAGCCGGACACAGTGCCAAACATTTTTAAAAAAAAATAAATTTTTGAATAAAAATTGAAACCCTAAAAATCCAAGAATAATAAATTGTTCACACATATTTAAAAATATATGTTAATTTAGGATAAATTTGAAATTTAAAAAAAAACGGATTCAAGTGAGCCAATAGACGGGAAGGGAGGAAATATTTTTAAAATTTGGAAAAATTTCGATGAACCCTCGAAAAAATTCAATTAATTTTTGAAATTTAAAATTGTAACCGGCGATTTAGGGGGCAATTTTAATTGAAGGAATTTTCAAAAAAAAAAAATCTAAAAAAAAATTAGATAGAAAAATTTAAAATAAAATTTTAAAAACATTTTTGCTTTTTTCTTACCGAATTAAATATATATTTTTTTTGAAATATTTAAAAATTTTATTATCAAAACGCTTTATCCAAATTATGCCATGAATTTTTGATAAAAAAGGGGAAATTTCGCGGCCACATATTCACGAACAAAATAAAGTTTTTTTTTTTGACATTTGGGGGAGGCGCGTGTGTAACCTAATGGCACAAAATGCCAAGAATGTTTAGCGAAAACAAATGCGGGGGATGGGGAGACGGGCACTTTCCCTAGCAGAGGAATTTCAAAAAAAAAAAAATGGAACGGAATGCCACACGCATACACACAGAAGCATGGATTGAAAATGCCATTCAATATAAAAGGTATAATTAACAAAAAATATATATATTTAAAAATGAAATTGAGGACTCCCGAATTTTTGTGAGCCATTTTGATTTCGGGGAGGAGAGAGTGGATTGAAAATGAATTTTTGGAATTTTTTGAAAATCGAATGAAATTAAATTTAAAAATTTTTCTAAAATATTGGGAAATTCGGAGACGGTGAGGCGGCATAAAAATAAAAAATTTGGGAAAAAAATTCAAAGATGACGAGGCATAAAAAAATTTAAAAAATTTGGCAAAATTTTGAAAATTCGGAGACGGTGAGGCATAAAAATTTTAAAAATTTGAAAAAAAATGTTGGGAAATTCGGAGACAGTGAGGCATAAAAAATTCGGAAAAAAAAAATTCAAAGACGACAAGGCATCAAAAATTCAAAAAATTTGGGAAAATTTTGAAAATTCTGCGAAAGCGAGGAACAAACAATTTTTTAAAAAAAGGTAATAATTTACATTTTTAAGCGAAAAACATGAAAAAAAAGAGATGGAAAATTTAATTGTTGCTGAAAAATGTATTTGTAAGAAAAAGGAGAGGAAAATAATTTGTTTAAGTGATGCTCAAATGGGGGGTATTTGAGCAGCCACCAAATTTATTGGTTGAACAAAATGTCCTCAAATTTCTAAGTAAAATTTCTCCAATTTATTTTTCCAAATTTTTTGACTGTAAATTGTTGGAAAAATTTAAAAATATTTCTATATTTATTTTGATGGGAAAATTTAAAAATATTTTATATTTCTAATTTTATTAATTATTTTCAAAAAAAAGATTTTTGGTAAATTTTTTATCCCAAATTTCGAGAAAATATAATTTAGACAGAAAAACAATTGTTTATATTTGGTTAATGTTTAAAAAAACTCTTCAATAAATTTAGTGTTTTTTAATATTAACAAAAAAAAAATGCAAATTAAAATATAATCAATTAATTGACAAGAACAAATTTTTAAAAAATTTCAATTCAGAAATTGCCAAGAAATTTTTTTCTCTTCAAAAAAATTTAATTTAATTCATTTTTAATCTTTAAAATTCCAAAATGATAAACGAATATCTTTACAACAAATAATTGAATTTCAGTTAAATAGAATTTTAAAAATTGCTTCCCATTTAAAAAATTAATTTATTCATTTTTTCTTTAAATAAATTATTTAAATTAAATTTAAATTAAGTTTATTTTACTTTTTAAAATGGTTCCCCTAAAATTAAACAAAAATATTTTAAAAACAAATAATTTTAATTTCAGTTAAAATTAATTTTTTTTTTTAAATTTTAAACATCTTTCAAAAAGTAACACACAATTTTAAAGTAAATAAATAAACCAAAAGTTTGGCACGGCGCCGTCAAAAAGCCCCTTTTGTTTAACACAAACGCTTTAAAAGTTCTTTAGTCGTGGCTCAGACACACAAATTTATTCACGCCAAAAAGCTCACACACTTTTTTTTTTTGGCGTTGTGAAAAAAAGGAATTTTTTGGTCTCTTAGAAACGAAACGAAACGAAATAATTCCCTTAAAAGGAATTGGAATGAAAAAGAAAAGAAAAAACTAAGAATTTGGCTTTTAAGCGCACTAATTAAAATTTGGATCGGATTAAAAAAAAGGACACATTTTGCCAAAGAAATATTTTGTCCGCCGCAAAATCTTTTCAATTTTTGGATTCATTCCGGAAAAAAAAATTCTTCACTTTTTTTGGCTTTTAAGCGCTGCTTTTAAAATGGGAAAAGGAGACACATTTGCCAAAGGAACGTACAAAAAAAAAATGGGAATTTTTTTCCTTTTTTATCCGCCGCAAAATCTTTTCAATTTTTGGATTCATTCCGGAAAAAAAAGAATATTTGCTTTTTTTGGCTTTTAAGCGCAGTAATTAAAAATTGGATCGGATTAAAAAAAGACACATTTTGCCAAAGAAATATTTTGTCCGCCGCAAATTTTTCAATTTTTGGATTCATTCCGGAAAAAAAATTCTTCACTTTTTTGGCTTTTAAGCGCAGTAATTAAAAATTGGATCGGATTAAAAAACGACACATTTTGCCAAAAGAACGTACAAAAAAATGGGAATTTTTTTCCTTTTTATCCGCTCCAATCTTTTCAAATTTTTGGATTCATTTATTAAAAAAAATTCTTTGCTTTTTTGTTGGCTTCTCTGCGGCATTTAAATCGGATCGGATTAAAAAAAAATGACATTTTGCCAAAGAATGTGCAAAATTTGATTTTTCCCTTTTTTGTTCCGCTGCAAATTTTCCAATTTTTGGACTCATTAATTTAAGCGGCCGGCATTTATCTGCTGATGAGAGGGGCAATTAATTAATGGCTTCTTAAAAATGCTAACAGTAAACACACCCACAACGAATTTGTTTTGCGCACCGGAAAAAAGAGAAGAAAGACATTTTGGAGTGATTAAAAATGGGGGGAAAAAAAAAAGTAAAAATCGGGCCATTTTGCCAAAAAACGAATAATTTTTTTTACACTCGCAAAACTTTAAATGTTGGAGTCTAAAAATGTGATACAAATTTTATTTCAAAAAAAACAATTGGCAAAATCATTTTTTATTAAAGAAACAAATTTTTGTTTCCTGGATTTAATAGTTTTGTACAAAATTTTATGATGAATAAAAAATTTTTCTCATTTTTTTAATTTAAAAAATAAAAATAAATGCCCTAATTTAATGGTAATTATAGTAATTATTGAAGTTAAGAAATGATTTTCCTTATATTTAAATGTTGATGTATTTTATTTATTTAAAAAAGTGGAAAAATTCACGTATAAAATTTTTTTCCAATTAAAAAATTAGAATAAATGTGGCCTTGAATTTTTCATATAATAAAAATGTTTTCCTTTTTAAATATTAAATGCCAGCGTGAAAATGCCAAAATTAAATTATTTTTAATTTAATGCGATGGCACCAAATATGGTGCCAATTTAAAAATTTGGTTATAAAAAGAAATTGCTTCTCGGCACCGGCACATCGCCCACATAAAAAAGTGGGGGGAAATGATTTTGTTCACGAGATAAGCATTCTTAATTGGTGTAAATTGTTGCCAAAAATATCTCCAATCCAACCAAATAAAATTAAGCTTTTGCAGAGCACTGGCCGGTTGAGTCCCGCGCTCAACTGAGTCCTGCTCTGAATTTTTAACTCATTTTTTTGCGGGGGGGGGGGTGGTACTGAAAAAGTAAGCTTAAAAATTATAAAATTAAAGGACAAAAAGGGGCTTTTTGGTCTTATAAACATTTTATTCAGTCCTTGAATGGCTTTTTGTCAGTCCTTGAATGGTCTTGAACCGTACTTGAAAATCAGGAATTTTCTTATTCCTTAAATTGTTTTGAACCAGTTTATAGTCAGTCCTTGAGTGGTTTTTAGTCAGTCCTTGAATTACTTTTTGTAAGTCATTGAATTTTCTTTATCTATATTTGAAAATCAGCTAATTTGTTAGTCCTTGAATGGCTTTTTGTCAGTCCTTGAATGGTCCTGAACTGTACTTGAAAATCACTAATTTGTTAGTCCTTGAGTGGTCTTGAACTATGCAATGCTTAAAACAACTCTTTGTGCTTTAGATTAAAAAATAATTGCTTTTTTGAAATCAAATTATAGAGAAAATGCCGTTGGAAAATGGTTTTTAAATTTGGTTTGAATTTGTCGGCACAGAAAAGACGTTATGACGGATTAAAAAAAGATTAATGTGAAAGAAAAAGCAATTAAGTGGTCCCATTAAAATTATTCAATAATTGATTTTGCACGCTATCAATGATGATATTCAATTGTTGAAACGTAAATTTTATTTTAATTAATTTAATGACAATAAAAAATCGGTACAAAATTAATTAACTTTGTTGATAAATGAATGAAGCATTTTGTTAATATGCCATTGAAAAATGAACAAAAAAAATGAATTATTATATGCGATTAATTTGTGTGCTTTAAAAAAACAAAAAAAAAATAAAGCGTCAAATTAAATATTACAAAAAAAAACCCTAAAAAATAATAGGGCCCAGATTTTTGTGAATTAAAAATTCATAATTTTTGGTCAAACAAAACTTTGACACATAATAATGGCCGAGCTTCCCAAGAGGTATCTTAGAATTTTTTGAATTTTGTGAAAATTTTTTCTTGAAAAATCAAAATTTCCAAAACAAAAAAACAAGGTTCCCTAACAAGCCCTCAATTTTTTCACATTCGCAAATTGTGAAATTTTTATTTTTTATTTTGTGATCTTGACAAGAACAATTAATAAAAAAATTCGCTATTTTTTTTTTTACATTTTCGCACATTTTTCATGTAATTTAAAATACGACAGGGCTTATGACTTTTTTTAATTTAAAAATCCCGAAAAATTTTCAACAACTCTCGCCATGCAAAAAAAAAAATGATGATGATGCTGATGAGATTGATGCTTGAATGATGATGACGGAGGATGGGGGGGGATTAGAGGATAGGAATTTGTTATGCGAGAAAAGTCAGGATGGCCTGGACGGCACATTGGCATTGGCACGGAACACAAAAAAAAATGCCAAAAAAGGGACGCGTGAAAAATGTACTACTGACAAATGAGCACACAGCAGCATATGTTTACAGCGGAAAAATTATGAATTTTTAAATATGGTGATGAGTTTTTGTGTTTTACGACACCCAAGGAAAAAAAAATAAGCAAAATTTTAGTTTTTCATTAAATTTTAGGGATTTGAAAAATTTAATAATTTTAAAATTTATAATTTTTAATTGTTATAAGTTATTAAAAAGACACAATTTTAAGATTTTTTTTAAATTGGTTTTTTTATTTTTTTAAATGGAGAAAAAAAATAAAAAATTCGTTTCCGGAAAACTTTAGAGCGAATAGAATAAAAAAAAATAATTTTCTAAATTTTCCAACCCAATAAAATATATATATTTTTGAGATTTTTGAAAAACTTTGTAAGAAATTTTTTTGTTATTTTAGATAAATTTTTTTGTAATTCTCAATTGTTAAATTTATTTTAAAATGACGTCATGTGCCAAAAATTTTCGCCCCTTAAAAATTCAATTTAATAATTTTAATTTAAATATAACTTTTAAAAATTAAATGTGTAATATAATTAACAAAATTATTGTACAATACATAATTAATTTGTTATTTTTGTGGTGTCTACAAAATAGCGGAAGAATAAATCCAATTAAAAAAATAAAATTTTATGAAAAGCAAATTAAGAAAAAAAAGGTTAAGAGGAAGGAAATGAATGAATAATGTGAATGATGGAAGAAGAATGAATGAATTCAAAATGAATAACATGCAAATTAGGGGGAAGGAATTGTTAATTTTTTGTTTGTTTTTTTTTTCTTAGAAATGCGCGATTATTTTTTTAAAAAATTGGATTTTTTAAATTAAAATTGAAAATTTTATTTATAAATATAAAAAATGCAAAAATTGTTTTATTTGGAGTCGGAAGTTCAACGAATTTTTTTTTAAATTTTATTTCTTAGACAATTTGAAAAAAAACTTCGTTAACTGAAATACAATTTTTTTTTGAATTTATAATTATCGAAAAATTTAAAAATTTATTTATTTTAAATTCAATATTATTATTATTTTTTTTGAATTTATAATTATCGAAAAATTTAAAAATTTATTTATTTTAAATTCAATATTTTTATTTTTTTTTTGAATTTATAATATCGAAAAATTTAAATTTATTTATTTATTTTAATTTCAATATATTTTTTTTAGTGATTTTTGTTGTCAATATTAACAAAAATACTCATCTCCATATTAAAAAATGAAAACCCTTAAAAACAAAATTTCAAATTGCTTTCCAAATCGAATAATGCAAATTTTTTGAATTAAAATTTATTAAAACAATAAAATTTTTAAAATGGGAGAGATTTTTATTGTTTTCTGTGCATTTAAATGCATTAGAAAATTTTGAAATGGCCTTAAAATAAAAATTTTATTGAGGGGGGCGGGGGGAATGGAGGTAATTATTATTAATTATTAGTTTTATTGACGACGACGCATCAGCAGAACGATAAAATAAATATTTTTTTTTTCGATAAGCCTCTCAATTTTTATGTTTTAATTTTTATTATAATTTAATGCGTAGCGAATGGAATTAATATAAAAAAAAATGTTTTTTGTGGCTAAATTTTATAGGGAAAAAATCAGAAAAATTTAATGCTTTCTTGAAAATTCCTATTTGTTTGTTTTTGGAAAAAAAATCGAGTTTTTAATAATATTTTTAAGAGTTTTAAAACTTTAGGTTTTTTTTTTTAATTATTTGAATTTTTTCATTCATAATTTTCGTGGAACCCCAATTTTTTTCAATGTTTAAATTAGAAACAGATTTTGAGATTTGATTAAACGAATTTTGGAAATAATTTTCTCAAAAATTAATGGCGGAGATTTGCAACAAAAAAAAAGTGTGCCTAATTTTAATGATAATCCCATAATTAGTAAGGGCAATTACGAAAAAACGTCATCATTTTTAGGCTAATTGGCGATTTTCCGCAACAGAGAAATAAATTTTGTCCTTAATGTTGTTGCAAGAAAAATGGAAAAATAGGAAAATGAAAAAGATAAATATTTTAAATTAAAAAAAATGGTAAAAAATAATTTATTAATTTTTGTAAAAACATACGGTAATTTTTGGCATTTTTCAAGTTGCCAAAAACATTATAGGTTTTTTTATATTACTTCAAATTTATGTGCCACCTCGAGCCTATCTAAGAAAAAAAAAAACTTGAAATTCTTCAAAAAAAGGTTGGTGTCCTTAAAAGATTTTTTGTTTTTTACTGCCCTTAAAAAGAGTTTTTGCACTTAAAACGGTTTGATGTCCTTAAAAATTTTTGGACCTCTCAAAAGAATTTAATGAGTCCTTAAAAAAAGAGTTTTATGCCCTTGAAAATCGTTAATTTATTTTTGGATCTCGTTGAACACGATCAGAGAAAAGTATGCATTATTTTTATTTGAATTTAAATGGTCGGCAATCGCCCGGCACAAACAAACGAAAATGCCAAAAACGAAATTTTTTACCAAGTTGATAAAGATAAATCCATATCTTTGAATTTTTAATCCGTTGTAAGTTGTAACTAATCCGATAATTGAGTGGAAAGCGAAAATTGGAGTTCGACCGGAAAATGTTTTTTTTATGGTCACGGCAATTAAAAGCGCAAATGCCATCATAAAAATTATTGTTTGAAATTGTAAATAAAAATGATTAATTCTTTATAAAATTTTTCTCTCAAGAAAAAAACTCACTAAATTTTCCGCAGAAAAAAAAAATTAATTAAAATTTTTTTTTCTTCAATTTTTGAGGTATAAAAAGAAAGTATTTAAAAAAACGAGTTAAAAACATTTTAAATAGCAAAAAAATTTCGAATTTTTCATGTGAAAATTATTTTTGTTTTATTTTAGGCAATTTTAATTCGAAAAATTGTTTTTTTTTATTATTTAAATCGACTCAAATTTTAAATTTTTCTTCGGAGATGAACAGTTAGTTTTTTCCGGTCTAATTCGGCATTTATACTAACAAAAATAAATAATATTTCACTAATGGCATTTCCACTGCCAATGTGTGTGTGTCTCTGGAATTGGCACTTTTTATTTAAAATATTTACTTATTTTTTTATTTAGACGATTTTAATTCGAAAATTTTTGGGTTTTATTATTTAAATATTTTAATAAAATATTTCTTTTTTTTGCATGGGAGACGAACAAAACTTTCGCCAGTCTAATCCGGCATTTATAGTAACAAAAAAAATATTATTCTACTATTGGCATCATTTCCGCTGCCAATGTGTGTATGTATCTCTGGAATTGGCATTTCTTTTTTATTTAAAATATTTTAAATATCAAAATTCCTTATTTTTTTTTTATTTAAACGATTTTAATCCGAAAAAATGGTTATATTATTTAAATACTATGTCAACAAAATACATAATTTCTGCATGGGAGACGAACAACTTGTCTAATTCGACATTTATACTAACAAAAAAAAATTTTTTTTTGTGTCACTAAAGGCATCATTTCCGCTGCCAATGTGTGTCTCTGGAATTGGCATTTTTTCACTTAAAATTGGCACTCTTTTTTATGCATGTACTTGGCATTGGCATTTTGAGGGGGGGGGGGGGGGAGGACATGAAAATGAATATTTCCATATATTGTGCCATTTTGTTTGTGGGCTTGGCCTTCTAAATTTCACGCCCCGTCCTCTGCTGTTTTTGACTTCCTCCCCCCCCCCCCCCCACCTCCCCTCGGGCGCTAAAAAAAATCCAATTTTCGCCAATTTGTGAATGTGCCGATGCCGTCGTCGCCTATTTGCTGCTTGCTTGCTGCAGCACATTCAATTTGGCACAAATAAATGGAAAAAAAAATTGGTTCCCTTTTATTGGCACAATAAATAAATTAGCGGCGGCGGCGGGGTGCCGTGCCGACGACGACGGCAGACCCCAGCAGAAAATTTGCAAAAACAGCAACATGAAAAAAAACTGAACTAGGCTTCCCCAATTTTTGAAAAAATTTTTTAACCTAGCCGAACCCCTGGGGCCTGTTGAAGAAAATCATGAAAAATTTATATTTATGTGCGTGCTATTGACTTATTTTTCGTGCTTTTTTGTGGTGTCATGGTTGTTCCGAAAATTGATTCTGTATTTTTTTTTGAGAAAAAAATTCTAACTTTTAACAAAAAAAAATTTTTTTACTAACTGCTATTGAATTGTTTTTTATGTGCACCCTATTTATAGGAATTGTTTTTTTTTTTTTTGTGTATCCTTCAGAAATCCCTCATTTATTAAAAAAAACCTATTTTATGGCGTTTTGTCCTACATTTATGAACAAAAAAAACGCAATTATGGTAAAATATAGCAAAAACGAAAAAACAAAGAATTGAATCATCCATCGACTCTTCGTTCGGACTTTCTTCAAAAAGCACAACGCCGCACCGCCTGCACAAAGTCGTGATGGCATTTCTGCCGTTCGGCATTTGTTGCCGCCCTGAATATTAAGTGTGGCAATTAACAATTAGAATTATTGTAATTAGAGGAGTGGCTTGGTGAGGCAAAAAAAAAAAAATTAAAAATTTCAAAAAATGCCCAAGACGAATGTGCCGAACCACACATGGTCTTGACATAATAATAACGCATGCAATACGTTCACGCTGGAATTAAAAAAAAAAGTTTTTTTTTCAAACAGAAATAGTTAAAAAAAAACTTTATGAAAATTTCGAGGGAAAAATTTTTTTGAAAATTTTTTTCAGAAAACTCATGGAAAATAAATTTTTTTTTAAAATTCTAATTAAAAATTTTTCTAGATTAGAAATTTAAAAAATATATACCAAAACTCACTTAAACAAATTGTGCCGGTAGGTCACGTTCAACTCACTCAATTCGTTCAGAATCGCATGGACTGAAAATTTTTAAATTAAATATGGTTTTTAGTGTTCCTAAAATTTCTAAAAAATAAAAAATAATTTTTTTAGTCCATTTGTCCGGACCCCGTCGCCCAGACAGTCCGTCAGTGGAAAATTCGTCAGTAATGGACAACCCGTCAGCAGATTTTTTAGCAATGATTAAAAATCTTGGGATTGTTCAATTATTTTACAAGATTTCTAGTTAATTAATAATTCAATTTTTCATAAAATAATTTTAAAAATAAAATCCCGGGTCTCGCCGCCAAAACGTCGCCGGGACAAAATGCCGCGCGTAGCAAAAAATAAATAAATAAAATTTTTTCAAAAATTTAAAGAAAATTTTTTTGAAGATTTTTTAAAAGAAAGCATTTTTTTTTGAAAACTTAGGTGTTACTGAAAAGGATTTTCGGGGCCGCTGATCATAAATTTGAACTCTATTAGACGAATTTCCGAACCCCTAACCCAAAATTCGAACATTCGGCGCTAGTTGCAAATAGTACCTTTTTGAAATTTTTTTCACTTTTTTTCGGCAGAATTTTTTTTTTTTTTTGCTTTAAAAAGCCGTGAAAACATTTTTCTAGGGGTTTTTTTTGTGTCGCTGATAACGAATACGGCATTCATTTTGGCCTCTTTCGAACCCCGGACGCGAATTCGAACATAAAAGTGAAATTAAAAATTTTTGAATTTTCGACTTTTTGTTCGAATTTTGGGTTAGGGGTTCGGAAATTCGTCAAATAGAGTTCAAACTCATGATCAGCGGCCCCGAAAACCACTGAATTTGAATTCTTTTTTAAAATATTAAAAAAAAGAGAAAAAATTTTTTGCGTCGACATTTTGTCCGGCGCGACGTTTCGGCGGCGGCGACATTTTGTCCTGCTCCCGTCTGTCCCCACCACCTTGGTACCGTCCCTGTGTCCTACTGTACCTCCTCCCCCGCCCCCGTTCCTTACCGTAATTTGTTTTGGCACCACCATCATCACTACGGTAGTTGTTGTTCTTGCTTTTGTGACCAGTGTCGTTGATTGCACGGTCCACATAAAAGTGCATCATGTGCTGTGCCCGGTATTGTTGTTGGCCTCCGCCGGTGGTCCACAAATGCATGGCGAACAGCAGCACATCGCGGAAGCGGAAATTGGTCGGGAAAACCGCTACAAACAACAACAAATAGAACATGGAAATGAATGAAAAAAAATGGAAAGAAAATTTAAAAAAAAATTGAAATTTTTTTTCAACGATTTTTTGGCTAATTTTTTGAAAAATTTAATGGGGATGGGGTGGGGACGACCGATGCACCCCCCCCCCCCCCCCCCCCCAGAACACAGCCGGGAATAAATTTCAAAATTTTTTTTCAAACTTAAAATGTTTAAGAAAAGAATCTTAGGGAAATAAATTTTTATAAGAAAATTCGAAAAAAAAAAATTTCAAAAAATTTTCCTACGATTTTTTGGAAATTTTTTTTGAGAAAACTTAGCAATTCATCATTAAATTTTGAAAAATTGTTGGAAAATTTTTTGAAAGTTTTTTTTTTCTTAGAATCCTAAGAAAAATTTTTCTATGATTTTTTTCTTGAAAATTTATAAATTCCAAAATAAAAAAAAACATTTATTCCCGGTTATGTCCGATTTCCGAAATTTTCGGGGCCTCGGAATGCCATTCCTGGTCTGCGCCCGCTGGGAGACTCACCGTGGGGCTGAAGCCGCTGCCGACCGCGATCATTAGGCTGGGGGAGCGGTGGTTCTTCAGCAACGAGACTCCTTCAAAAATACAAATGGAAAAATTAAGAAAAAATGGAATTCAGCAAAAAAAAAAAAGTATGTAAAAAATTGCTGAAAATGTTTCAAAATTATTTTTCCCCTTGAAATTTTGTTGAAAAAAATTTCATAGGAAATATTTTTTTTTTTTTTTGAAAAATTTTTGATTGAAATTTTTTTTTTAATTTAGAGGTGGGGGACGCCGGGAACCACCCATCTTCTCCAAGACAATTTTTTTCCAGAAAATTTTTTAGTTTTTATTACCCTCCAAAGCGCCAATAATACCAAGGTTTTTGCAATGTTTTTTAAATCGATTTTTGAAATTTTTTTTCAAAAAAGCTTATTAATTCATCATAAATTTCAAAAAAAAAAATAGCTGAAAATTTTTTTCTTGAAATTTTCTTATAAAAAATTCAAAGATTTTTTCTTGCAAAAATTTCTAACAATAAGATGACAAATTTTGTCTTGTTCCCGACGGGAAGCAAAAAAAAAAAATTTTTTTTTTTTTTCAAATTACCCACCCTCCGAAGCGCCAAATTTGGTCGGCCGCCACAAAGTTGTTGGTTGAGCATGCACAACTGAACGCCTCCGGCAGGGACAGCTGCACCAGCTGGAGGATGAAGGACGGCACATCGGCGCCGGCGGAAGAAAAGTGCCGCGATTTTGTGCCGGCAGTGCCACCGGCACCACCAATCCGACGGATCAGACAGAGCACAATGCCCAACTTGGTCTCCGACTGCAATTTTGTGGAGTTAATGGAAAAAATTAAAAAAAAAAACAGAAATAATTGAAAAATTAAAAAAAAAACACAAAAAATCGGACAAAATTTTTTTTTTAATAAAAAAAAGTTCCCAATTCAAAATAAAATATATACATCTAGGGTCGAGTGCCGGCCGGGATTTTGCAGGGATTCCTGGTCTCGGGTTTTTTCGGACCAAACACATGGGACCGGGAATCCGCAAAAAACGGAAGTCCCAATCCTGGCAATCCAAAAAATTTCGGGCACTAATCGAGGCTTTTTTTCCTTACAAAATAACGGGTACACCCCAAAAAGTCGCCGGCCGAAACGTCGCCGGGATATAACGTCGCCGCAAAAAAATTAAATTAAAAAGTGTTCAAAGTTTTAAGAAAATTTAAAATTATTTTAGCTTTTCTGAAAATATAAGTGTTAATAAAAACTAAATTTGCTGATTTTTAAGAAAAAAAAAATCGGAAAAACTTGAAAAAAAAAATTGTTTTTTTCGAATTTTTTCCGAACCAGGCTAGGTAACTAAAAATTTTTGATATTGTTTTTTATAAAATTTTGAAAAAATTTTGCAGCGACGTTTTGTTCTGCGCCGCAAAATAACGGACACGTTAGGCTTCTTTAAGACCCCAATATTTACAAAAAAATTTTTTTGAAAAGACTGAATTAGGCTAGACAACAAACAATTTTTGAAAATTTTATTTTTTTTTGTTTTCGTCCCGGCGAGGTTTTGTCCTGCCCCAGTCTCTGAAACCCGTTCATGGTCCAGGTTTCGGGGGTTTTTTTTTCACCAAAATTCCGGCGGGTCCATCGCCGATGGGCGAATTTCGTTTTTTTTTAGTTCGGAATTAAAAAAATTTTTTTTTTTTGAATTTTTTATTTGCCTACCCGTCGCCCGCTGACGTCCCGCAACATTTTGACCATCCACGGGAAATAAATGTGGAGCCGACCCGCGAACTGTTGGCGCTCCGCCGCATTGGCAATGAAAGCGGCGTACGCGACGCTCCATTTGTTGGGCTGACCGGACACTTTGTCCACCACGGCAGCCAACGGAGCGCGCAAAAAGAGACCTACGAAGGAGGGGAAAGTGAAAATTTTAAAGCAATTTTTGAAAAATTTATGCTGAATTACGAAATTTATTCGAAAATTTTCAAAAAATCGCCTAAAAATTAAAAAAAAATTTTTTTTTTTCAAAAAATCTCTCCGAAAAAAATTTTCGGGGGGGGGGGGGGAAATTTTCAGCGCTGGGCCGGATAAGCAGAAATTTGTAGCGAGTTTGCGCCAAAAAATGTCTTTTTATTCTGGGGCCAAATTTTCGAAAAAATTGCCATTTTTTCTCGTAAAATCTTAATTTCGAGGGGGGGGGGGGAGATTTTTTGAAAAAGATTGTATTTTTTTTGAAGTTTTAAACGGGAATCACGCATAAATAAATTGAGCAAAAAAAAAAAATTGGAAAAAAAGCGCCACTAAAAATTTGCTGTTAAAACATTTTAATAATTTTTTTTTTTGCCAAGGAGAGGGGGAAGCCATTGTGTGCTTGTCGTATTTTGCAGCAAAAAACTCATCCGTCATGAAAAATTGAAACAAATATTGAAAAAAAAAATATATTTTTTTCGAGTTTTTAAAAATGGTCGTTTTTTGGGGTGCACCCCAAAATCACGCCGCCGAAATCACGTCGGGACAAAATCACGTCGCTAGAATTTTTTTTAAAATTTTCAAGCTTAGAATTTTTTCATGAAAAAAATCCTTAGAAAATTTTTTTATATGAAAATTTCATGAAAATAAAAATTTAAATCGCTGAAAAATTTTCAATTTTTTTCTTGAAATTGGCGTGATTTTGTTCTGTTCCCGTTTTTTTTTTTTTTTGGTTTTTTTTTTACTTGACCATTCTGACGAATTGCAGTGACCAAGCGGGGCAATGTTCGCTGAAATTCCGAGACGGACAACTGATGAATGAATACCCCAAATTTGACACGAAAAAAGCGGCGAAGTTCGTCATGTTGATCTGTAAAAAAAAAAAGGAAAAAAATTTTTTGGGCAATTAAAAAATGTTAAAAAATTTTAATTTTTTACTGGGTTTTTTCAAAGATTGTTTTATTGTTAGAGACTTTTGTTTTTAAGTGTAAAAATCGGTTTAGCAAATCTCTATCTTTGTAACAAAAATTTTTTGAAAATTTTTCATTGTGACGCCTATTTTTTGAATTTCAGTGCAATTTTTTAACAGAAATTTGTCCAAAAAACGCCGAATTTTGCTATTTTTTTTTTAGCCAATTTCATATAATTCGTAAAAGAAAATTACGAAATACAAAAACGAAATGCAATTTCGTAAAAAATTTAGCGAAATGCAATTAAAATCGTAAAATTTTCCCATCTTTACCAGCGCTTTTTTCGATTTTAGCCAAAAATTTTGGGAAATTGCCTCGGACCCCCTACGTACGATTTATGAAATTGACCCTTTTAAAATTTTTGAAAGTTTTTTATATTTTTTTCATTTTGGGGGGGCAAAAAAATGTTTTTTTTTAAAATTTTCAGTGTGAATAACTCTAAAAAAAACCTGGCGACATATTGTGAGCACATTCTGCTGGCGTACAATCAAACTGTGACCAAAAGGACTGCGCATTGTGCAAAAATTCGGTTGTATTGGACTGGAAAAAAAAAGGATTTTTACAAAAAAAAAAAAAAATCCACCGCTTTAAACAAATTGGCCACTGCCGGAGAGTAAAGCTCAGGACGACCGACAAATGGCTTCGATTCGGGCGAAAGAAGGAAACTGAAAAAAGGAAGAAAAAAACAATGAATTTTAAAAAAAAAATTTGCCGTTTTTTCAAAAAACAAATTTTTTTGGCCATTTTGCACACCCAAATTTTGATCAAAACTTGAAATATGTGTTCAAAATGAATTTTTCAAATTAAAAGGACGAAGACAAAGACCATAAATTTCCTTTAAAAATGTGTCCAAGATTCATTTGTTGCCATTTTAAGTTTTACAAATTTCAAAAAAAAATAGACCAAATAGACCCATGCCAACGGTAGGGCCCCCGAATTTCTATGGGGTTTTTCCCTGAAAATAAAGATCATGGGCCCAGGTTATCCAAAAGAACTAACTTTAAAAAAAACTCAGACCCATGCCACGACAAGGCAAGAAATTTCCTGAAAATAGAAATCCAAGGGCCCAGGCTTGTCCAAAATTCCGATTTTTTTTTTTCAAAAAAAAACTCATCCCATCAACGGCAGGGTCCAAATTTTTCGGGATTTTCTCATCAAAATAGAAATCCAAGGGCCCAGGCTTAGTCCAAATGCCTAACTTTTTAAAATATATATTTTTTTTGCGCATTTCTTACGCCTTATAAATCGGATAGGTCAGCTGTCGTTTGGTTTCCATGTCCTCCTTGCTTTGGGAGGCAAAAATTCGTCCAATCAGATCAATTAAAGGCGTGTTGTTGATGCCTTTCTGGCGAATTTCGTCGGCCCAACTGAGAATTTTGGCCAAATCGCGAGTCTAAAAAATGGAAAATTTAGAAATTCTAAAAAAAAATTTCCGGAATTTTTTTAATTTTGGAAATTTATAAAAAGTTATTCTCTTTTTTTCTTAATTCATAATATTCACCTCAACATATTCATTGTGCAACAATATCTGCAAATTGATGCGCACTTGACTAAAAAAAAGAAATAAATTTATTAAAAAAAAAAAAAAATTTTTTTTCCCAAAAAATGACTCGGTTTTTGTGGGTTTTTCAAAATTTGTGCCAGCCAACAGCCATAATGATAGGGCGCTATATGCGCAAAAAATGCTTTAGTTTAGCATTTTGTTGCCTTTTCTGCCAAATTTTGAAAAATTTAATAGAAAATTGCCGTATGGCGGTGGCAAATTTTCAAAAAAAATGCACCGATTTTTTATTGAAAAATTTGCCCCGCCCCGTTTGGTTCCACCAAATTTCGTAAATTTTTTTTCATGAATTTTGTGCATAGGAAATATTTGTCATTTTTTTGCGGGATGCTTTTTTAATTGTTTTTTGGGAACAGGACGGGTCCAGCGGTGCAAACAGACGCCAGCCAGTAAAAAATTGAAATTTTTATCATTTTTTAAAACAGACTTTCACCAAAAATGCGAATTTGTTGGATTTTTGGAAAAAAAAACACGACTTTTTTTTTTGGGATGAGCAAGACCATGGAGGGGATATGAACAAAGAAAATTGAAAATTTCCTGCACAAAATACAATTTTAGTTTAAGATATTTCGACAGGACAGTGTGGAGGGGTATTGGGGGGGGGTTGGGTCATTGGCGGTAAAAAATTTTCAAAAAATGCATCCATTTAAAAAAAAAATCGCCCGCCTCGACTGGGTCCAAGTGAAATTTTTCCAATTTTTTCCCCGATTTTAATGGATGTGCTTTTGCTGGGCCATAAACCCAATCCAAAAACAACAAACTTCAACTGTTCAGCGGGGTCTGTCAGGCGGTGTTGGGTTTGGTGCCGCTGCGATGGCATCCGCACAAAAACATTTGTGCCATCCGAGTCGTCCGCCGCCAGCTCAGCCGGCGCCATGGACAGCCCGACGGCCTCGCTTTGTTCCAACTGCTGCTGTTGGGTGTGGACGGCATGCGAAACAAAGGGCATTTGTTGCTGGTGCCATTTGCTGCTGGGGTAGGGGGAAATGAGAGGCATTTTGAGAAAATTTTTTAGAAATGCCGGGAAATTTAGGGGAAAAAATCAAAAAAATTGAGGGATTTGTCGAAAACCTATGCATTTAGCGGTTTTTCAACCATAAAATAAATTGGTAAAATAGAAAATGTATATGTAGGTTTTACAGGAAAACCAAGAGAAAAAAAAATCTAGGAATTTACGGGGGGGAAAAGCCAAGAAAAATTGAGGGTTTTTGTCGGGTTTAGCGGTTTTTATTTTTGCCGAAGAATTTTTGACCCCAAAAAATTGACTGGTTTAAATAGCAAATATGTCTGAGGTGGTCTTACAGGAAAACAAAATGGTAAAATTACGGGAAAAAAAACGAAAAATTGAGGGTTTTTGCCAAAAAAACATTGATTTTACGGCTTTTCACCAAAAAATTAACAAAAGTTATCGGCAAATAGTCACCATATATTTTACCTTTTGCCACCGCTGATGGCATACCGAATGAACACGGACATAGAAGGGCATTTGTGGTGAAGCATTTTCTGTCCACTTTTTGGAAACAAAAAAAAAATAAACGCTAAAATTTTGTCGGTTTAAAAAATCGACAATAAAAATAAAGTGGAAAAATCAACAATGTTTGGATTATAACTTTTTTTTTCTTTGTCATCCAAATGTAACAATCTTTGGTATAATTCGAAAGCTCTTCACATGCTCTATTAGCCTAACAAAAAGTGAAAAGATTTTTTAACCTGTAAAAAAATTTGTGTTGAAAAAACAACAAAAGATTCGACTTTTTTGCAATTTCATGCAGAACTTTTTTAGTAATTGTCTAATCGCGAAGCAATAGCTTAGAAACACCTTCTAAACATGCTACGCTTTCGAATGATACCAAAGATTGTTGGATTTGGTTAATTAACAAGAAAAAAAAGTTAGTATCCGAAAACTAGGGCTCATGCCAAAACGGTGGTGCTGAAACGTCACAGCCCAAAAATTCATTGGCGTAATTAACAAAATGCCAAATGCATTCAAAAAGAAAACAAAGTCCTTTTTTGATCAAATTCCTAATCAGAGGTAAAAGCCTCCAATCTATTCCAAACCACATAAAGCAAGTTACCATTAGAAACCTTTTAAAAAGTAAAAGGTAAATATCGGTCATATGGCCCAGAGCCGAAAATGGTCGAAATATATATCAATCGATAGCTCTCGGTCTGTAATGGATGAATCCGAAAGATTTTTTTGCGGAAACCAATCCCTGAAGAGTTACAGACCCGGGACTGAAATGGCCAAATGGCTTTGGGACTGAACCGTCCAAAGCCTTAAACGCATGGAATTGCGGCAAAATACATACCAATCGATTCCTCTCGGCTTCTAAATTACGAATCCGAAAGAATTTTGGGATAAAAAAGAAATTGAAAAAAGTTATGGGTCATCAAAACCTCTAAAAATGACTTTGATAAAAAAAATCTAGGCCCGTGCACGGGTTGATCTAGTCCCCCGATTTTTTTCTCAAATTTTTCGTTTTTTAAAAATTTCCAGAACGTTTTAGGGGTTTATTTTCGTTTTTTTTTTCATTTTTTTTTCTATGAATTTCCTAAAAATAACTATATTTTTTCTACTCTATTCGCGGGTTTACGAAACGCGCAAACGCCATGCCGTATCCTGTTTTATTATTTAGAAATTTTTTTGAAAAACTCAAGGCAATTGTAATTTGATAAAAATGTTATTGCCTTACTCAAAATTTATCTAACAAAAAAATTATACAAAGTGAAATGTATAACGACAAAAGCAAAGGAAAAGTTTATAAAGAAGGAATATCAATGAAAAATAAAAAGAATAATAAAAAAAAAACTATTACAGAAGCCGATGGATTACCATGGAAAATGCGTTTTTTAAATAAAAATGTTGACAATTAAATACCAGTGCTGCTCGAGCGTCTCGGTCTCGAGTTTCGACTCGAGAAAAGACTCGGTTTTTATGCTGTCTCCGTCTCGAGTTTCGGGGTCAAGTTTCGGTCCCGAGTCGCGGCTCGAGAAAACTCTCGGGTTTTTTTGGGTCTCGGTCTCGAGTCTCGGGATCTCAAGCCTCGGTCTCGGGAAATTTCGGTCTCGAGCAGCACTAAATACCCATTGCAAATTTTAAGTTTGGCCATTTTTTCATTTCATTTTCACTCATTTTTTCCATTTTTTGCTCAAATTCTCTTCGAAAAGCTTCAATTTCAATTTTTTGTTTTAATTTTTCTGTATTTTCGTTGACCCAAGTTTTGTCCTCATTAATTTCATAATTTAATTCCTCCTCATTTTCCAAATACAATTCCCATAAATTATTGTAAATTTCCAATTTCTTTCCGCTTTTTTCCCAAAAATATTTTAAATTGTCATTCAACAATTGGAGAGTATAAATTAAACTTTTATAAATTCGACGCTCCTTAAATATTGGCTTCACTGCTGGTAATTTCTTTGCAAATTCAGCTTTTTTACCTAAAAAAATGGTGATCTGAAAACACGAAAACGACTTGAAATCGGGAAAATTTCAAACAAAATTCTAGGGCCTGGGAAATTTAATTGAATTTGTTTATTTGTACAGATTTAGACCTTCGTTAGGTGCTGTTGTCGGGGGGTGCACTACGTTCCCCCCCCCGAGAATTTTCCAAAAAATCGCTGAAAACTTTCCGAAAAATTTTTTTTTCTTAGATTTTCTTATAAAAAAACTTTTAAAGAATTTTTCGTGAAAAATTTTTAAGTTAGAAATTTCTTAAAAAATTTTTTTTTTTACACTTGACTATAATTTAAAAGAAAAACCGGCTCTAATGCACTTTATGAGTCCAATCGACTTTTATGATCCAAAAGTATTTTATGAGTCCAATCAATTGACAATCCCGGGTTTTATACAATAACTTTGTTCGTGTTCGAGCTAAACCTATCTTTTTGGTATCATTCGAAAGCACAAAGTCTAACGAAGCTAAAATATATAAAATCGTAGCGTCCAGGCAATTACCAAAAAAGAATTGATTAATTAAATAATTGCTGATTATTTTCGTTTGTAACTTTCTTGAAATGTTAGAATTCTCTTGTTTTCTCATACCATTACATTAATTAGACTTTGTGCTTTCGAATGATACCAAAAAGATTTGTTTAGCTCGAACACGAACAAAGTTATTGTATAAAAACCCGGGATTGTCAATTGATTGGACTCATAAACTCTGATTGGACTCTTAAAAGTCGATTGGACTCATAAAGTGCATTAGAGCCGAAAAACCATATATACCTTCAGCATACAGTCGGAATAAATATTCGTACATAATTTGCAAATATTTTTGGTTTTCTTGGCATATTTCACGTACATCTTCTCTTAATTCCTCAACAATTTTGTCACATTGCAAATTGTTTTTGGTGAAATACGAAAAGCCAAGAATAGTCTCATATTGTTGCATCAAATCCTTTTTCACTTTTTCATAAATGTTGTGTCCTTTAATAAGCTTAATGAATTTCTCAAGGTTTGTTGCCTGTCCTTTCACAAATTCAGAAAACAAAGCATCTTCAATCTAAATTTGTAATTTATTTATGAAAAAAATAAAATTTATACAAAATCACTTTGGTCGCGATTTCCGGGACCCACGCGTTTCGGCGCTCGCGTTTCGGCGCCAAGTCGTTTTTCCACTATAGCTTTTTTCCTTGGCATCCAAATCCAACAATCTTGGTATCATTACGAAAGCTCTTCACAGCCTGGAAAAATTTTATTGAGAAAAAACTTCAAAAATTTCGGCCTTCGCAATTTTATGTATAACTTGTATAACTTTTTTGATAATTGTCTAATCGAGAAGCAATAGCTTAGAAAAAGTTTGTTTCTAAACATGTTAAGCTTTCGAATGACATCAAGATCTTTGGATTTGGTTAACAAAGAAAAAAGTTATAATGGAAAAACATGCTGGCGCCGAAACGGGAGCGCCGAAACGCAGTGGACCCCGATTTCTAGTAAAAAACTGTTTTTTTTTTTTTTTGCTCAATTGTTTTAAAGAATGGAGCTCAAAAAACGCATTTATGCGTAAAATTTTTTCATTTGAACGTCATTTTTCTGCACTAGAAAGCACTAATTTAGCGCTTCGTCACTAAAATAGTGAAAATTCACTATTTTGGCATTTTGTCACTATTTTTTTTTCACTATTTCTACATTTTTTGGAAAATTCCTTAACAAAAATGCAATAAAACCAGAAAATACAACAGCCCTCTAAGAATCGATTTAAAAAATTTCAAAAATCGCTCCTAAGAAATGAAAAAAAAAATTTCTCAAAAATTCATTTTCTTGACATGAATTTTTAATTTTAAAAAATTATTTTTTAGGTATCTATTTTTAGTTTTTTTTTTGCCCTTAAAAATCCCAGTCCTACTCATTTGCAACTGCAATTAGTGAATAAAAATTTTTTCGCTTAATTTTGGTTGAAAATTATGTCACTATTTCGCACTTTTTGTCACTATTTTGACATTTTTTTATCACTGTTTTGGCTAACTATTTTGAGATTTTTCGTCACTAAAAGTCGCGACCCTAAAAATCACCCATATAGCAGGTCATCGTATATCGTTCCCAAAATTATAAAATATCAATTGCTAATTCCAAAATCATTTCATTAATTGGCAATTTTAATTCATATTCAATCTCTCTTCATTCAACAGTTTTGGTTCAAAATTCAAATTGAAAAAATGCTTTAATGAAAAATAAAATTTATTTGCAGATTTATTCCACCAATAAAATTGAGAAATTTTTGCCAGACAATTTATCGCATAAATTATTGGCCCTTCAATTTCAATTTGGTCAATTCTTTTTTTAAATACAAATTTTGGTTTCACTGTTGGAATTCCGGCGTATTCTCTGCTTAAATATTCGTGCAAGATGTCCAAATATTTGCGATATTTTTGGCATTCTGTCCGTTCATATTCTTCAAATTTCCATCAATTTTGTCACATTGCCAATTCTCTCTCATATAATACAAAATGCCAAGGTAAGCTTCGTATTTTCGGACTGAATATTCACTGAATTGAATTTCTTGCTGTCCTTTCATAAATTCAATTAGCATAGTGTCATCTCCCTAATTAAATGGATAAATTAATCATTTCAATTATTAATTAACTCACTGATGGATTTGCATTTAAAAATGAGAATTGAAAAAGTAGCGTAATAATAGTCAAAGAAATTGTAGAAATAAAATAAAGCATTTTCTATAATTTTCATATTTTAGAAAATAAGTAAAGAGAAAATAAATTAATATTTAAATAAATATTTGAATTAAATATTTGAATTATGTACACATAAATTTTTTAAAATTAATATAAAACGATTTATTAAAATTATTTCCAATTCAAAGGGAGCGATATAAATATATGCAAAAACCCATTATTTGTTTAATATATTTGTATATTATATTAAATAATGATGCGATGCAATCTTTAAAATAAAATTGTGATTTATCATCAATAGAAATATACAAAATCCATTATTCATTTAATATATTTGTATATTAAATTAAATAATTATGCGATTGCGGGTGATAGCAATTTTTGGGGGTTTTCGTGATTTAGAACTGTTTTATTTTTTATTACTTTAGATACCTATTTTACGACTTGCAACTCAAATCCTCCGATGAATTATAAAAAGAATAATAAAAAACTAAAATGTAATTATATTTTTACAAAAATTTTTTTTTTAAATGAAATTAAATAAATTATGAAATGAAAAAAAGGGCAAATCACACTGCCTTATAAGCGGAGTAAAATTGGATTTCAAATGGAAAATTATTTAATATATTTTGTATTTTATATTAGGCACATTTTAAAAAAATTGTGATTGATCATCATTATTTAGAAATATCCAAAATCCCTTATTTATTTAATATAGTTTGTATTTTATATGAATTAATGACGCAATTAGTAAAAAAAATTCGGCTGATGTGAGTATAACTGCTCGAACTTCGCTCTTGTTCTCCTTGACGGGCGGGAATAGCTGACAGCTGCTTTTTGAACGCCTTGAACTCGTTGATGTTCCGGGCCAACTCTCAGTCGTCTCCGGCTGATGGGATGGGAATGTGGGAACGGGGTTCAGAGGGAGTCCGAAGCGGACTGCCAGGAAAGCGATGGGGTGATTCGGGAAAGTGCGACTGCGATGGCACCGCACGATATTTGCTGATCGGAGATGAAACTGAATAGGGTTTCTTTCACTCATGATCGAGCCCCCAATGGTGTACCCTTTCAGAAACAAATTCATTAGGAGAAATAATCGACGAAAATAAATGTAGAAACGGGCAAAAGCGGAGGAATTGGTTACCCCCCTGGAGCGGTGAAAAATCGCAGGAACAATGGTTGCAGGCAGACCTAATGAAAAGAGCGATTCCTTGGCCGGGAGCGCTTAAATAAACAAGTTTCCGAGGAAACCGGCAAAAGTAATGCATGTGGACAAATAATTGTGAGCGGCTGCGAAAAATGGGACAAAATTTGCTAAGGGGAAAAGTGAGCACAAAGAGAAATGGTAGCACAAAATAAAATGCAAATTGGCAGATGGATTAGATAAAGAAAGCTTTGTGCGAAGAAAACTTTGTGCAAATTGTTTTGCACAGGTTGGCCGCAGGGACGGTCCCCCAGGGGGCGGAGTAGGACAAAACGTCGTTGGCCGAAACATCGTCGGACGAATTTTTGGACCATAACTTTTTTATTTCTTAACCAAATTAAACATAGTTGGTATAATTCAAAAGCTTTTGAAAAATGCTATTAGCCTGCAAATTTTCAAAAATTTTTATTCGTACACAAAAAAAATCAGAGCAAAAAAAAAGTCCGAAACACTAGGTTTTTGAGTTCCGTCTGGCCATAACTTTTTGAAACCTAACGAAAATTTTTTAAATTTTGCAAATTAATAATAAACACACAGAGTTATCGAATAACAATAACACCAACTATGCTTAATTTGATTGATAATGAACAAAGAAGTTATGGTTTAAAAAGTCTTCCGACGACGTTTCGGCCGACGACGTTTTGGGGTGCACCGCCCAGCAGGAGGGGGGGGGGGGGGGGGGGGGGGTACGCGGGTACGTACCCCCCCCCCCCCCCCCACCCGCAAGACCACTCTGCACCCGAAATTTTTAAGGAAAAAATAGTATTTTTGCTGAAAATCTTAGATTTTCCTTGCTCGTACCCCCCCCCCCCCCCCCAGGCCTCACCCAAATTTTCCAAATAAATTTTTCAAAAAATCCATAATTTTTTGATGAAAATCTGCTAAACATGGCTAAAATCGCAAAACTTGTCATTTCTTGGGCAAAATTCGTTAACAAATCGCATTAAAAAACCCAAAAATTTCCCCGGAGGCGCCTATCGGCACCGCCGGAACCCCTGTTCCCCAATTTTTTTTTGGAAAAACCGCCACAAAAAAATGGCGTGTCGCCGCGTGGGAGGTACCCCCCCCCCCCCCCCCAAGCCCGCCGAAATCCTGGGACCGTCCCTTGCTGGCCGGAGTCACGATCGACTCGCCTTCTCGTCGCCAATGAAAAGAATGGCGATAATGGCAATAAAGTCTGTCAAGAAATCATGGCTCCAAGAATCATTGTTAAATTATATACTTCGTGCATTTTTGCATAATTTAAATTTTGTTGAAAATTGAATTTTTGAGATTTTGTTTGAATTTTTGGCAGAAGTTCAAATATTATGTTAATTAAATTGGTGTATTAAATTACAAATAAATTTGAAAAATTTGTCTTATTTTTCTACAATAACAGAGTTAGTTGCTTCTCTTTCTTTATCATATTTCGCATTTCCTTTTAGTTCTTACAATTTTACTTTTCTCCATTGGCATTTTCATACAATTTTTGCATTTTTTTCTCAAATTCTTCCCGAAGAATTTCAATGTCCGTTGGTCGGTTCAAAATTTGTTTTCCCCTTTTTTGTGGATTTTTTGGTCCAATAAATATTTTCATCACTTTTTGTACATTTTCGTTAATCCAATTTTTCTCCTCATTCATTTCAAAATTTAATTCCTCCTCATTTTCCAAATTCATATGAAGAATATTGTTGATTCTCAAAAATTTGTTTCCACCATTTTTCCAAAAAAAGTCCAAAACTTCATTCAATTTTCGGATAACATCAATTAAACTTTGATTTTTTATTGCACCTTCAAAAAATATTGGCTTCACCGCTGGCAATTGTTTTGAATTTTTACCGCATTTACCTTCATCAATTAACAAGCATTAATTGAATAAATCTCAATATGGTGCAGTGACGAAGGACCTACGGACAAAGGATCACAAAGACAAAGGACCCACAAAGAAGAAGTACCCACAAAGACAAAGGACCCACAAGGACAAAGGACCCACAAGGATCCACAAATATTAATTTAAAAAGCTAATGATTATAAATTGTATGGATTTACATATTTTTTCTACGCTTATGCTATAAAAAAGAGGCTCAAAAATAGCATTTCTATGTTAAAATTTTTTGCTCTTTCTTTGTGGGTCCTTTGTCCGTGGTCATTTGTCCTTGTGGGTCCTTTGTCTTTGTGGGTCCTTTGAGAAGACACCCTCAATATATTTAAATAATAAATCCAAACAAACCTTCAACATAAAGTCGGAATAAATATTCGTAGAAAATATGCGAATATTTACGATATATTTGGCATTTTTCCCATTCATAATTATAAAATACATTCAAAATATAGGAACAGTGCCAATTCTCGCGCATCAAATACACAAAGCCAAGATATGACTCATATTTTTGCATCAAATTCACTTTCAATTCTTCATAACGGTTGTATCCTTTAATTAACTTAAAAAAACTCTGAAAATTTGTTGCCAGTCCTTTCACAAATTCCGAAAATAAAGCATCCTCAACCTAAATTTGAACTTATTTAAAACACAAAAAAAATTTTTTGCACCAGTATTATTTTCAAAATCTTCATCGCCGAAGCCAAAAAACAGGCATTATTAGAGGTTTTGCGCCGAAAAATCACAAAATTTCCATTTTTGGCTCAAATTTTCAAAAAGTAATGGTTCGATTGGGGCCCGGCGGTGCCGATAGGCGCTGCCGAGAAAATTTTTTGGAAAATTTAATGCAATATGATAAGAAAATGTGTAAAATTTTCAGAAATTTTGCCCATTTTTGCTTGAAAAATTTTTCATTTCGGGGGGGGGGGGGGCACGTGCCCCCCCTATATACGGGCCTGAAAGGGGTGGATGCCGGTTTAGTCTGAGCCAAGTTTAAAGCATCATCATAATTTTTTTCTCAGCTGGCCAAATTTTATAAATTTGACAACATTCAAAAGTCTTACATGTTTAGAAGCTTTTGAATGCTATTTCCAAGCGATTGAAGAACTTATAATAAAGTTGTTGCAATATGAATACTGCACAAAAGTCAGAATTTTTTCATATTATTACTTATAACTTTTTTACATGTCGGTATATATCATTTTGTTTTTTGGAAAGCCAATAGAGCTTGTTAAGAGCTTTCGAATGGTACCATGTTTATTGGATTTGGTCAACAATGAAAAAAGTTATGATGCTTTAAACTTGTTTCAGACGGAATTGGCGCCCCGTCCGTAATGAAAGCTAACCCAGTTTGGCTGGTCATCGAATTTCGAGCCAAAAATTATAAAATGCTTATCATATCTCCAAAAATAATTGTCTGCTTGTGCCCTTTTTTCTGCTTTTTTAAACATTTCCTCCAAATTTTGCTCGAAATTTTGTCTTAAAATTCCGTTCAAATTTTCATTTGTTTGCCAATCATTCGCTGTGTCAATTGCCAATTGCAAAATCATTTCATTAATTGGCATTTTATTTTCTTTTTCATTTTCCAATTTTAATTTATAATAATTTAATGTCGCCTCATTCAATAATTTCGGTTCCAAATTAAAAACGAAAAAATTATTCAATTTATTTATTCTATTCCACCAATAAGCTTGCGAAATTCTGGTCAGACAATTCACCGCATAAATTATTGGGCCTTCAATTTCAATTCGGTCAATTCTTCTTTTAAACACAAATTTTGACTTCACTGTTGGAATTCCGGCATATTCGCTGAACAAATATTCGTACAAAATGTCCAAATATTTGCGATATTTTTGGCATTCTGTCCGTTCGAATTCCTTCGAAAATTTGTCACATTGCCAGTTGTTTTTCATAAAATACAAAATGCCAAGGTGTGCTACATATTTTTGAATTGAAAATTGGCTCATTTGAATTTGCTGATGGCCTTTCATAAATGCCAATAGCATTTTGTCATCGACCTAATTAATTACATAAATTAAATGGATTACTCAAAATAATTATCCAAATGGATTAACTCACCGATGGATTTGCATTTAAAAATTGAAATTGAAAAAGTAGCGTAGTAATGGTAAAAGAAATTGCAGAAATATAATAAAGCATTTTCTACAATTTTTAAATTTTAGAAAACGAGCTAATGAAAGAAAAAATTATGAAATGATGGAAGGATCGATTCATAGAGGGGACGTTTAAATAAGATAATTTGGATGATAATATCAATAAAATAATCAATATTCTAAATTATTTATTTTGATTTGAATAATATTTATTTGAATTGATACTATGAAAAATGAAATGAACATTTTGAAGCAAAATTTTAGTTGTTTTTTTTTCATAAAAACCCTATTTTGAACATTCGGGCAACAATGAGATATAGAGAATATATAAGCAATTATAATTCAATGGATGCCAGAGCATGAAGAAAGTCTCGAGCTTTCCGACTTCCTTAATAAAACAGGGAATACGGGAATACGGAAAAAGTGGATATAGGATACGGGAATGGGTCATTTCGGTGCCAGCACGAGTTTTTGGACTATAACTTTTTTCATTGTCGACCAAGTCCAACAATCTTGGTATCAATTAAAAGCTTTTCAAAAACTTTCTTTACCATACAAAAATCACAAAAAATTTCTTGCAAGTAGAGAAAAGTTATCAACAAAAACATCAAACTTCGACAATTTTTTTTCGCAATTTCATGTTAGAACTTTTTGGTAATTGTTTAATCGCTTCTAAACATGTAAAGCTTTCTGTAAGGAAGAAGCTGGCTAGGCGGTTAAAATGCGCAATTGATTTTTAAAAGTCACAAACATTTTGAACATAAATATTCCATTTTTCGTTTAAATTGATATAAAATAACAAAAAAATAAATAAAGGCCGAGAAATTTTTTCTATACAAATTACACTCACCAAAATTTGAATAAAACTTCTATTCTAATTTTACTGCCTATTTTTGGGTTTTTGGGATACAAAAAAAATTGTAAGGACTATTCGATGAATTCCCCTCATTCACTCATTCCCATTAGTCATAATTCGAGATCGGACCGGTCGGTTTTTTCGGGTTTTTCCGTTTTCGGTTTTTGACCTAAAAAACCGACCGAGAAAATTTTGAGTTTTTCGGTTTCGGTTTTTTTCAGTTTTTAACCGAAACCGACCCTACCGAATTGATCAAAAACCGAAACAACCGACCGACTTTTATCAAAAACTGAAAAAAAATCGAATGGCGATTTGGTGCGACATAACCCGTTAATAATAATTCTTGGCTTAATATACTATAATTTCATTTTATATCTTTATTCTCTGGATAAATTCTCTTAAGTAAATTTTTTATAACGTAAGGGAGGCGAGGCTCACTGTGTCCTCTTGACAAACCCCGCACCGTTTATCCCGGATCGAATTTGTGAGGGAATTAGGGAAAAGCCAAGGCGCCTTAAACTCAAAAAAGCAATTTTGATGGATTTTTTGATTAATGCACATTTTGATGGTTTTTGAGTAACTTCATAACTCCTCATAATGAATCCCTGTCTGAATAATACATTTATTTTCTCGATAGGATAAAGCGAAGCGAGAAAATTGGAATAAATTGAAGTCTTTCTAACAGAATAATTTGCTAAAACGGATCGACTGAACTGGGGAAAAGGGAGAAAAACAATGTGGGTGGGTGGTGATTAATCCTATGGGAAAGAAAAAACTGATCATGACTAGAGACCGGACAAGGGGTCGGTCGGTCGGTTTCGGTTAAAAACTGAAACCGAAAAAACCGAAAAACTCAAAAATTTCTCGGTCCGTCGGTTTCAAATAAATATTATTCAAAATATTAAAATAATTGTTTTTAATTATTTTATTGATATTTTCATCCAAATTATCTTATTTAAACGCCCCCTCTATGAATCGACCCTTGCATTATTTCACAATTTTTTCCCTTAGCTAGTTTTCTAAAATTTAAAAATTGTCGAAAATGCTTTATTATATTTCTGCAATTTCTTTTATCATTATTACGCTACTTTTTCAATTTCCATTTTTAAATGCAAAGCCATCAGTGAATTAATTAATTTGGATACTGGCAATGTGACAAATTTTCGGGACCCATGCGTTTCGGCGCCGACCGTTTCGGCGCCAGCCCAGTTTTTGGACTATAACTTTTTTCTTTGTCAACCATATTTAATAATCTTGGTATCATTCGAGTTATTCACGAGGTCACGGTGCATTTCACCCAAACCGGTGACAAAGATGAGGCATTTGATTTCCTCCTTGGACAAATTCATGTCGGCACTCTCGCATTTGGCATTCACTGTTGCTCCCGAGAACGTCCTGCCCTGGTGAACACGTCAGCTGGAAACACTCAAACCGTCGAACAAACACTGACTTTGTGTCTGAAAACAGTGCCTTGAGATTGGTGATTGTTTCCTGAAAACCTAATTCAGCAGTTTTTTTTGGGGAGCACTTGATGCTCATAACGAATGAAATCAGTCGCCGAAAATTTACCCAAAACTAACCGGACCTTCATATCGTCGGAAAGGGCTTGACCATCCTTTTCCACAAACTGACCGTATCGTTCATACCACAATGAAAATGTTGAGTCATTTTCTGGATCATACCGAAAATCAGGAATTTGCGAATTCAACCAATTCTTTCGCATCAAATACATAAGGCCAAGATGTGCCCCGTATTCTTTTCATGGCAGAAATTAGCTTATTGTCCTCAATCTAAATTAATTAAAAGGTATTACCGATTTTAATTAACCAAATTAATTAACTTACTGATGGATTTGAATTTAAAAATGGAAGTTGAAAAAATAGATTCATAATGCTAAAGGAAATGGTAGAAAAATAATAATACCTTTTTTACAAAATGGAGCCTTGGGCAGAATAAATTATGAAATAAAAGTAAAAACGATTCGTAAAGAAATGAGCATTTATATAAAAATATGCTTCTCATCAATTTTTTGCGCCGAAATTCCGCAGACATTTTTTTTGGCGTTGGTTTCGTATTCCGGCATTTTTTTCAATTTTTTCACGCTAGTTTCCTCATTCATTGCCACATCGGATTTCAAACATAAATCATGTGGAGAGCCCTCAACCAAAGGGGGCGGAGCCGTTATTTAAAAACCATCATAAAGGGCGTTATTTAAAAAACCATCATTATGAAAATTTTTGTCGAAAAATTATTTATAACTTTGCTCGAAAGCAACAAAAATTTTAATTCTTGATATCAATTGATAGCCCTAAGTGTTCTCTATCAGTCTGCAAAATTTCAAAAAATTTCGTTAAGTTTAAAAAAAGTTATAGCACGAGGAACTCAAAAAAACTTGATTTTTGAACATTTTTGGCCATAACTTTTTTTAAACTTAATAAAATTTTTTGAAATTTTACAGGCTCATATAGAACATTTAGATCTATCGAATGATATCAAAGATTAAAAATTTGGTCTTTTTAGAGCAAAGTTATAAGCAAAAAATTTTATTTTGATGGTTTTTTAAATAACGCCCTTTATGATGGTTTTTAAATAATGACATAGCACCAACCAAAGTATTCGCCGAATGAATGGTAGGTAATTAACCCGATTATTTTTTCAGTTTTTTAATCTCAGCTCGGTTATTCGCCGCCATAATTGAACAAGCCTCTTCAAAGTCACGCAAAAGCTTTTTGGTGCTGATAAAATTGTTCGGTCGATCAGTGAATTTTCCCATTCCATACAATCCAAAAAACTGTGAAAAAATTTTGGGGATTTGCTTCCTAGGCGCATCATTTGGGTAACAGTTAAAAGCAAAAAATTTTTTGATTACATGAATAGAGGAATTTGTAAATTTTTGGTCTCCAACCCCTTGGTTTCTTTAAAAAATCTTTTGGATATTTTCCAGACCTCACAAGCAAGCTCAAAAAAACCAAGTTTTTTCAACATTTTTTGGTCATAACTTCCTTTAAACTTAACGAAACTTTTTGAAATAAGCATGAAAATAGAAAAAAACTTAGTGCTATAGAATGATTTCAAAAATTGAAAATTTGGTTGCTTTTGAGCAAAGTTATATCAAATTTTTTTAGAAATTTTTTTCCCCATTTTCTAAGAAATCTTTAGGACGCCTCAAAATTATATTTCAGATGAAATGTAAAATTGAGATTTAAATTTGCCAATTTAATTAATTAGAAATTAAAATTTGTCAATTTAGTTAAAAACTAAATTAAAATTTTAAGGTTTAAATTTGTAATTAAAAAAAATATTTAACAACCAAATTAACTCGACATTGTTTCTCTACAAATTTTTAATCCATTTTTGTTTCTGACAGTGTAACAGTGCCTCCACGCATTAATGCCATGGTCAATTTTATTGTGGCACATCATGAACCCAATGAATTTAATTTGGTTGGCAAAATGTACAAAATGTTTTTCAAAAATTTGGACGAATATTTTAAGGCTGTGCAAAAACAAATTAATGACCAACAATTTCTTTTTTTTTTTGTAAAGGTTGGAAAGGAAAAGTTGAACAAATTCTTCCAAGAAATAAACAAACAATTGAGCAATGAGTAAAGTTTGAGACAGAAGGAATATCAAACAAAATAATAATAAAAATACGAAAAAAACAATTAGAGAAGCCGAAGGATTACCATGGAAAATGGATTTTTTAAATAAAAATGCTGACAAATTCTAGTGTTGCTCTCGAGAGTGTCGGTCTCGATTCTTGACTCGAGAAAAATGTCGGGTTTTTTAGGTCTCGAGTCTCGGGGTCAATTCTCGGTCTCGTGTTCTTTCATTTCTTTTTCACACATTTTTTCCATTTTTTGCTCAAATTCTCTTCGTATTGATTCAATTATTTCATTTTCATTTGCTGATTGTTGTCCTTTTTGACTGTTCAAAATTTGTTTTTCCTTTTTTATATTTTTATGGGGCAAATTTTTTTCCTCATTTATTACATAATTTAATTTCTCCTCATTTTCCAAATGCAACAATTTCCTGTACATCTTCAATTTTTTCCCACTTTTTTCCCAAAAATGTTCCGAATTTCCATTCAATATTTTGAGAGTATCAATTAAACTCTTATACAATTTATACTCCTTAAATAATGGCTTCACCGCTGGTAATTTCTTTGCAAATTCAGCTTTTTTACCTAAAAAAAATGGTGATCTGAAAACACGAAAACGACTTGAAATCGGGAAAATTTTCGACCAAAATTCCTTGGGCCTGGGAAATTTTTTTCTGAAAATTTGGATAAGTCTATCAGAAAGAGTACAAAATCTTCTTTCGTATTGTTGCCTTTTGTTTAAATGATGGGTCTATGACTTATGCCCGCCGAGCAAGAAAGGGTGAAAAAGCAATTTAAATAAATGTAAAATTTTGTCGTTTTTGGTGTGCCAATAAATTCAATTTTAATAACTTTTTCCATCGCAGTTTTGGCACCAAATCTCGCTGTTTAGATAAAGGATGTGCATCGACTATGGTATGTCTAATCATGAAGTAGATTGATGAATTTTCCTTTGCTTAATAAGTGAGGGTCAATGGGAAAACCCAACTCGTACTGCCCCAACTCGTACTGTTTTTCAACAAAAAAATCGTCATAACTTTTGTTAAACTCGACCAAATTAAACTTTCTTGGTATCATTCAATAGCCCTTACAATTCTCTATCTACATACCAAGTTTCAAAAAATTTGATCAAGTTTGAAAAAAGTTATGGACGAAAAATTTTTTTTTTTTTTACAATTTTTGGTTATAACTTTTTTGAAAAGCAATAAAATTTCCTGCATTATGCAGGTAGATGGAGAACTTTAAGGGCTATCGAATGATACCAAGAATGTTTAACGTGGTTGACTTTAACAAAAGTTATGACGATTTTTTTGTCGAAAAACAGTACGAGTTGGGGCAGTACGAGTTGGCCTAATATGAGTTGGGTTTCGTCCCAAATTTGTGTGGTGAACTCCAAAAACGGCAAAATTTGGTCTTTATGGTAATTGTTGTTGGGCCATCTTTCCTTCATTTTGGCCCCTGTTGCTTTTGTTCCCACAGCATTTTTAGCTCCTACAGCTATTCTTGATCAGCCAGTACAGTATGTTCCACCCCACCACCCACCCACTCTTGATCTGCGGATATAAGTCGTAGACTGATTATTCATTGAAAAGCCATTTCGCTAAAAATTTTGTGCTTTTTCTAATTGACTATAAAGTTTCTAAAAAAAAAGAAAAATCCCCAACCCCCTGGGTTGATTAATTAGCCCGTCTAAATTTGATGGTGCATTCAAGCTAAATTGCTTGGGCCTAGGCCTATGCTTAGGCTTTATTTTGTAAAATTTATAGGCACCATTGAAAATAATGAAGTTTGGATGCATTAATCCACTGCTTAAAAAGTGAGGGTCGAATTTTTGGACAATTCCCAACCCCCTGGGTTGATTAATTAGCCCGTCTAAATTTGATGGTATTTACTTGTACAGAGGAAGTTACTAGTTACTGTGGTGACATTTACATATTCGTTAGGGGGCTATATTATGATGCTAGCGTCAATTTTTCACTGCAGTATCACTGTTTTCGAGAAAATCGCTATTTTCTGGCCAATTGCCATTTGTCCCAAAACTTTTACATACACTTGACTATAATTTAAAAGAAAAAAAAAAACCAAACCACCTTCAGCATACAGTCGGAATAAATATTCGAATATAATTTGCAAATATTTTCGATGCTTTTGGCATTCTTCGTGTAGCATTATTTCTCTGGATTCACCTACAATTTTGTCACATTGCAAATTGTTTTTCGTGAAATACGAAATGCAAAGATGGGTCTCATATTGTTGCTGCATCAAATCCTCTTTCACTTTTTCAAAATTATTGTATATTTTCATTAAGCTAATAAATTTGTCAAGATTTGTTGCCTGTCCTTTCACGAATTCAGAAAATAAAGCATCCTCAACCTAAATTTTTTGAATTTATTTAAATAAAATAAATTTATTTAATACAAAATCACCCATATTGGCTGGTCATTGTATTTCGGTCCCAAAATTATAAAATGCTTGTCAATGCACAATAAACAAGCATCTTCTTTTGCCCTTTCATCCGCTTTTTTGAGCATTTCTTCCAATTTTTTGTCAAAATTTTGACGGATTATTCCTTCTAAATTTTCATTTGTTTGGCATTCATTCGCCGTGTCAATTGCCAATTCCAAAATCATTTCATTAATTGGCAAATTTGATTCTTTATTTTCCAATTTTATTCCATAATTCAATCTGTCCTCATTCAACAATTTTGGTTCAAAATTAGAATGAAATAAAGATTTCAATTTATTCCACCAAACTATCGAATAAAAGTTCGAAATTTTACAGAGACAATTCACCGCATAAATTATCGGTCCTTCAATTTCAATGTGGTTTTTTCGGTCTTTAAACACAAATTTTGGCATCACTGTGGGAATTCCAAAATATTCTCTGCATAAATATTCGTACAAAATGTCCAAATATTTGCGATATTTTTGGCATTCTGTCCGTTCAAATTCTTCAAAAAATTCTTCAAATCCATCCCAAATTTTGTCACAGTACCAATTCTTTCTCATAAAATACACAATGCCAAGGTGTGCCTCATATTTTTGCATTGAATATTCATTAATTTTAGTTTGTTGAGCACCTTTCATATATGCAATTAGCATATTATCGTCAACCTAATTATTAAAAATGGATTAATTAAAACCAGACTTCTTTAATCATTAATAAATTCACCTGTTTAATTGCATCTGAATTATGAATTAAAAAATGATGAATAATAATAAAAAGAATTATGGAAACAAGGTAAAACATTTTGTTTCTCTTTATTATATCTAGGGTTCGAAGTTGTATGATTTTGCATATTTTTTCTGCGCATATGCTATGAAGAAAGGGGCTCAAAAATAGCATTTCTACGTTAAAATTTTTTGATTTGAGGTTTTTAGTTTGGGGGTTTTCAAGAATATTTTGCCATATTTGGGCTTTTAGAGCATATTTCGGTCATTTTTTGCAAATTTTCATAAGAAAAATACATTAAAAATGAAAAATACACCCCTAAGGATCGACTTTTTGGAATTTTTAAAAAATACACCTTTGAAATCGAAAATTTTTTACTTTTTGTAGGAAATTTTGGAAAAAAAATTTATTTATATAAAAATGTAGTTTTATTTTAGCATATAACATAAATTTAAAAATTTGAATTGTCTAAAAAATGCTCCATAGCCTTTGTTTTGGTGTTTTCAAAGTCAATTCTTAATTTATAGACAATTTTTAGCATTTTTTTGAGAGTTAAAAGCCATTTTTGGCAGTTTTTAAGGCATATTTAGTGCATACAACTTCGAACCCTAATTATAATTAAATAATCAAATGAAAAATTGATGAAAAATAATAATAAAAAAAGGAATTTTAAAAACGGAATTATTACGTCTTTATTTATGAAATATGAAATGAGAAAATGCGTAAACAATTCTTTAAAATTCCTTCTTTATTTAATATAATTTTTTATTTACATTAAATACTGATGGATTTATTTATTAAAATGGATGTTTAATTTTAGTAGAATTATTCAAATTTCTATTTATTTTTAATTTTGTGACATTTTTACTTTATATTTAGGTAGCTTAGGAAGACAAAATAATTTAAAATTTAGGGAAATTTAAGGTTGGTATTTTTTTTGATATCTTAATAATTAATTTTTATTTTCTGGAACAAAAACAAATCTTGAATTTTTCATAAGAAATTTCGATAAATTCTCAAAACCTCAAAATATGTAACAATCGAAATTTTGGATATGATTTTTGGCAATATAAGTAAATAATTATAAAAAGCCAAATATATATATATATATTATATATAAATAAAAATTCCAAAATTCAATTTAAAAAAAATTAAATTTTTATATATAATACAATTTAAAAAGCCCTTTGAAATTTTGTTAACAGTCCCTCCAAAATTAATGGATTTGGAAAAATTTGAAATTTTCAAGCAAATTTCAATTTCACAATTTTTATACATGAGGAAAATTTTGAAAAAATGAAAATTATTACACCTTTAAAATGGATGGTTGTCAGTAAAATTATACAAATTCCTTATTTAAAATAAATATTATATAAAACATAAATTACAATAAAAAGACCGTAAATAAAAAAAGTTGCAAATTTCCATTTTCTACAAAAAATCTTTGTAATCATTAATTTAATTTGTTAATTTTTTTACTGCTTGAAAATAAAAGTCTTATAAAAATGTGGCAAAAAATCCTTTTAGAAAAAATTTAAGAATTTTATTTAATAAATATTTTCTTCTTTTTTAGAATAATATTAAGAATAAAGTAATCATTAAAAATGGAAAATCTCACCGCTTTATAAACTGAGAAAATTTGATTTAAAAAATGAACATCAGTAGGATTATCCAAATCTACTTCATATAATTCATTATTCTATTAAATAATGATGCAATATTTAAAAAATTGGGATTGATAATAAGTAGGATTACCTAAATCTACGTAATTAAATGTTTATTATATAAAAAATGATGTAATATTTCAATAATTTGGGTTGATCATCAGTAGGATTATCCAAATCTACTTATTTATTTAACATTTAAATAATAATGTAATTGTTAGGGATCATTTTTTTATGTAAATACATGTTTTTTTCCTGGATTCTCCATGCTCTAATTAGTAGGAAAAACACTTTCTTCTTTGTGTTTGCGACCAAAATTTGGGACTTTTATTTACATATTTTTACATATTTTCGGATTTTTCTACATATTACATATGTACATATTTAGATAAATATTTTGGACTTTTTCGCATTTTTTTATACATATTTTGCATTTTTTGAGAATTTTTAGGGAATTTTTTTTATGAAATATCCCCAAAAATATCCAAAATTTCGCAATTTTTTTTCAAAAATTTTGAGAATTTATAGAAATTTTTGCGAAAAGCAAAAATTTTTTTGAAAATGTGCCCCAAAAAATGGTTTTTTTTTTCAAAAATGGAATACCAAAAATTAATTTTTAAATTACTAAAAAGATAATTTTAAGCCTATTTAGGTCATTTTTATGGCAATTTCTGCCTATTTCACCCTTTAGAAAGAATTTTTTTCCAAAAAATCACCATTTAAAAAATTTTATTTACATATTTTAGTACATATTTCTGGATTTTTGTACATATTTCAATGTTTTTTATACATATTTTATTTACATATTTCGCGATTTTTCTTACATAAATAAATGATCCCTAGTAATTGTTGAAAATGTTTATTGATCATAAGTAGAATAATTGAGTAGAATTACTTCAGTATATTATCCAAATCCTTTATTTAATCTGTAAGCCATGAATTTACGAAAAAAAGGAATTTAAAATGAAAAATTGAAAAAAATAGAAAAAATCTGAAAAGCCAATGAATTTATTGAAAAGGAAGGAATTTTTTTTTTATGAAAATGGCGACGAATTAAAAGTGTCAAATTTTCGATTATATTCATCTTCCAGAATTTCTTTTTCTTCATCATTTGCTTGTGCTTTTTCTAATTTCGTTATTATTTAGGCGAAAAATTGGGGTGGAACGCCGGATTTGAACCGCCGCTCGGGGCCCCTACGTGGATCCGTTGGCTTAGCCACTAGACCACATCCACCACTGGAGGGATGACTGTTGTTTTGAAGCCATCTTTCCTTCATTTTGGCCCCCTGTTGCTTTTGCTCCCACAGCTATTTTCGATCAGCCATTTCATTCGTCTTTTCTTCTTTTATATTTTCAAATATTTTATCCATTTTTTTCTCAAATTCTTCCCGAAAAATTGCAATGTCCGTTGATCCGTTCAAAATTTGTTTATCCTTTTGTACATTTTCGTTGTGACCAATTTTTTTCTTCTTTAATTTCATAATTTAATTCCTCCTCATTTTCCAAATGCATATTAAGAATATAATCGAAATTCAGAAATTTCTTTTCACCTTTTTCCCATAAACATTTCGTAATTCCTTTCAATTCTTTGAGAACACCAATTAAACTTTGATTTTTTATTGCTCCACGAAAAAATATTGGCTTAAGTTGCCAATTTTAACATTTAATTTATTCAAAATATTTGAACATTACCAATTCTTTCGCATCAAATGCACAAGGCCAAGATGTGCCCCATATTCTTGCATCAAATCCTCTTTCACTTTTTCAATATTGTCGTATCCTTTTATTAAGCTAATAAATTTCTCAAAATTTGTTGCCATTCCTTTCACGAATTCAGAAAATAAAGCATCTTCAACCTAAACATTAAATTATTAAAAAACAAAATTTATTTAATTAAAGATCACCCATAAAGGACGATCATCGAATTTCGATTCCATAATAATCAAATGTTTGTCGTTATTTATCATACTGGCTCTCAATGAAAAGCCTATTTTCGCCTTTTCTTCTGCCTTTTGAAACATTGTCTTTAATTTTTGTTCGAAATTTTGTCGAATTAATTTCAAAACTTTCATTTGTTTGCCATTCATTCGCTGTGTCAATTGCCAATCGCAAAATCTTTTCATTAATTGGCAATTTTGCTTATTTGTTAGTATTTCAATCTCTCCTAATTCAACAAACAAATTTTGGCTTCACTGTTGGAATCCGGCATATTCTCTGAACAAATATTCGCACAATGGCATTCTGTCCTATCAAATTTGTCAAATTTTCACCAATTTTGTCTCATTGCCAAATCTTTTTCATATACAAAATGCCAAGGTAAGCCACATATTTTTCCATTGAAAAATGGTTGATTTGAATTTGTTCATGGCTTTTCATGACAGCAATTAGTTTATTGGGGGTCCGGACAATCCGTCAGTGGACAATCCGTCAGTGGCCAATCCGTCAGTGGACAATCCGTCAGTGAAGGACAATCCGTCAGTAATGAACAATCCATCAGTGGATAATCCGTCAGTGGACAATTGGTCAGCAAATTTTTTTTTGAGCAATGATTAAAAATTTTTCAAAAATGATTGTTAAATTTAATAAATATAATTTTTTATTAGATTCTTAACATTTCTAGTTTTTTATAGTTTAATAATTGACCATTTCGAGAAATTATCATTTTAATTCTTTTGAAAATGTTTATTTCATAATTTTTATAAAATAACACAAATTATTAATTCATATTTTTAACGACTTAAATTAATTTTCACATGATTTTAAATAAATCTGGGTGTTTTAAAAATAAATTTACTTGTGGATTAGTTACTGACGGATTGTCCACTGACGGATTGTTCACTTACTGACGGATTGACCCTGACGGATTGTCCACTGACGGATTGTCCGGGAGCCAGTTTATTGTCCTCAATCTAATTAATTAAAATGTATTACCGATTTTAATTAACCAAATTATTAACTTACTGATGGATTTGAATTTAAAAACGGAAGTTGAAAAAGTAGACTCATAATGCTAAACGAAATGGTAGGAAAAAAATAATACATTTTTTACAAAATGTAGTCTGGGGCAGAATAAATTATGAAATAACAGTAAGGATTGTTTTTATTTGGATTTTGAATGATTTTGTAAGCATTAATAATAAAAATTTGAGAGTGCTTCTCATCAATTTTTTGCGCCGGAATTCCGCAAACCTTTTTTGGCGTTGGTAGGGGGGGGGGGTGGGTCAACGATCATTGGAGAAGGCATTAAGTTAGGCGAAGGATTGGGTCCAAAAATTGGTGAGAAATTTAAGTGATTATGGATACGGTTTTTCGCATTTATTGACAATTTCGGGGTGATGGATGCTGCTTAAAATACAAATAAATCCAATTTTGAAGGAAAATAGTGTAAAATTCACTTTCAGATGTGAGGGAAGGACCCTAGACCGAAATAAGACAGAGGTGAATTCGTTTTTGTAAATATCAACAATTTTGGCCACAGACCATATTGAGCGAGTGGTTTCTGGGACATGTACTAAAACTAATTCCACGTTTCGGTTTTTATAACCGAAACCGTTCGACCGACCCTCTTGTCCGGTCTCTAGTTTTATTGTTCCATTCCTTATCCTGTCTTTTCTCATCATAATTTTTCTCCGGTGATTTCCAGATTTTGTTTTCATTTTTCATTCTTTAATTACCCAAGTTTTTTGTTCGGGAATAAAAATAATTTAATTTTTTCGAGTGTGAAACCCCTGTCCCCGCCTGTTCGTCCCCATTTTTTGCCATGGCTGATGTTAGCTGCGACTAGACAATCGGCACATCTTGACTCTTCCCGCTTCCATACCAAATCCATGCCGGGATAAACGGTGGGGGGGGGGGGGGTTGTCTGACAAGGGAACATTCCCAACAGTAAGTCGGAAAACCTATATTAAATGATATACCATTGGAAGAGCAGGGTCGATTCTATTGTGAATTTTTAATTTTACGTGCCCATATCAACAAATGAAAAAGCTATGGGGCCTCAAAAACCAAAAATTTGATTGGATTTGTAGCAAAATGAGCAAAATTGGTGGCTCAGTTCGTTAAATTCCTATTTTTGGAGGTCAGGGTTCGAATCCAACATGAAAATAAATAAATTTTAATTAATGTATAATGAAAATGATAAAAGAAAATGAAGACAGCAGAAGGAAGACCAATGAAAAATTGATTGATAAAATAGGAAAATATTTTGAAAAGCTAATGAATTTATGGGAAAAAGAAGGATTTTTTATAAAAATGGCGACGAATTAAAAGTGCCAAATTTGAGATTATATTCATTTTCTAAATTTTCGTTTTCTTCATCATTTGCCGCATTTGCTTTGGCATTTTCACACAATTTTTCCATTTTTTTCTCAAATTCTTCCCGAAGAATTTCAATCTCCGTTGGTCCGTTTAAAACATTTTTTGGTCTAATAAATTTTTTTATTATCTTTTGTACATTTTCGTTGATCCAATTTGTCTCCTCTTTCATTTCAGAATTTAATTCCTCCTCATTTTCCAAATGTATATTAAGAATATTATCGAAATTCAGAAATTTCTTTTCACCTTTTTCCCATAAACATTTCGTAATTCCATTCAATTTTCGAATAACATCAATTAAAGTTTGATTTGTTAAAAAATATTCAAAAAATATTGGCTTTACCGCTGGCAATTGTTTCGCCTCCTCCCCGTTTTTAGCTTAATTTATATATTATTAGCGTTATTTGAATAGATTCATGACTAAAACAAACCTTCAACATATACCCGGAATAAATATTCGTATAAAATATAAAAATATTTACGATATATTTGACATTTTTCCCGTTCATTTTCTTCAAATGCATTAAAAATATGAAGACATTGCCAATTCTTTCGCATCAAATACACAAGGCCAAGATGTGCCTCATATTTTTGCATCAAATTATCTTTCATTTTATTGTATCCTTTTATTAAGCTAATAAATTTCTCAAAATTTGTTGCCATTCCTTTCACGAATTCAGAAAATAAAGCATCTTCAACCTAAATTTGAAATTATTTAATAAAATAAAATTTATTTAATAAAAGCCTTACCCATTTCGATTGGTCATCGAATTTCGATCCAATAATTAGATATTGCTTATCAAATCTCCATAAACAAATGTATTTTGGTGCCCTTTTTTCTACCTTATTGAACATTCCCTCTAAATATATTTCAAAATTTGGTCGAATTATTCCGTCTAAATTTTCATTTGTTTGGTATTTATTCGCCGTGTCAATTGCCAATTGCAAAATCATTTCGTTAATTGGCAATTTTTGTTCATAATTCAATCTCTTTTCATTCAACAATTTTGGTTCAAAATTAAAAAGGAAAAAATTATTCAATTTATTCCACCATAAAGCTTGCGAATAAAATTTCGAAATCTTCCAGAGACAATTTATCGCATAAATTATCGGTCCTTCAATTTCAATGTGGTTTTTTCGATCTTTATACACAAATTTTGGCTTCACTGTTGTAATTCCGGCGTATTTTCTGTTCAAATATTCGTACAAAATGTCCAAATATTTGCGATATTTTTGGCATTCTGTCCGTTCATATTCTTTAAATTCCTGCCCAATTTTGTCACATTGCCAATTCTTTCTCATATAATACATAATGCCAAGGTGTGCCTCATATTTTTGCATTGAATATTCACTCAATTGCGTTTCTTGATGATCTTTTATATATGCAATAAACATATTATCGTCGACCTAATTATTTAAAATGTTCATTAATTAAAACAATTTTTCTTAATTATTAATTAATAAAATCACCTGTTTAATTGCATCTGAACTATGAATTAAAAATGAAGAATAATAATAACAGTAAAAAAAAATTATGGAAACAAAGTAAAACATTTTGTTTCTCTTTTTTATAAGTTAAATGATCAAATGAAAAATTGATGAAAAATAATTTAAAAAAAGAATTATAAAAATGGAATTATTACGTCTTTATTTATGAAATATAAATTAATAAACAAAAATGAAATGAGAAAATGCGTTAAATGTTTCTCAAATTTAGAGAAATTTCAGATTGGTAATATTGATACTTTAAAATTACCATTTTTTCTGCAAAATTATTTGTTTAAATACAAAACAATTTAATTTGGCTCTTTTTAAATGAAAAACAAAAAATCAAATTTCAAATCTGAAAACTATTTTGGAAAAGAATGCGGCAAAAATCTTTATGAAATTTTGTTAACAGTCCCTCCAAAATTAATGGGTTTGGAAAATTTTGAAATTTTCAAGCAAATTTCAATTTCACAATTTTCATAAACTAAGAAAATTTGGAAAAATGCAAATGCGTGAAATATTATCATTTCGAAAATGGATGGGTATCAGTAAAACTATACAAATTTGCTGGTGCTGGGTCGTTTCGTAAAATCCGCCATTTTAGCGAATTTTTCGACAAAACATGGCACATTAACTTTGCTTAAACGCAATCAAATTTTACATTCTTGGTACCATCGATAGCCAAGCTTTTTCTCTATTAGCTTGTAAAACTTCAAATAAAATTATCAAATTTAATATAAGTTATGGCAGAAATAGTACTTATTTTCATACAACTTTTTCTAATGTTGACCAATTTTTTTTAAGTTTCTAAGCTATGGAGAAAAAGCTTTGATTGCGTTTAAGCAAAGTTATGCCATGTTTGTCAAGAAATTCGCTAAAATGGCGGATTTTACGAAACGACCCAGCACGCAAATTCCTTATTTGAAAATAAATATTATATAAAACATAAAAAAGATATTTCCATTTTCTGCAAAAATTTGTTAATTCTTTTAATGCTTAAAATTCAAATTCTCATATCTGAAAACTGCTTAAAAGATGGGATTTAAAAAAATGCTGCAAAATCCTTTTAGAAAGTTTGTTAAAAACTCCGTCCAAAAAGAAATTATTTTATATTTAATTAATTTATTTTATAACTTGATTTATAAAAATATTAGTAAAATGTTAAAAATTTAGAATTTTAATAATACATATTTTCATCTTTTTTGAATAATATTAAGAATAAAGTAATTATTAAAATGAAATATGGAAAATTCACCGCCTTATAAACGGAGAAAATTTGTTTTTAAATAATGATCATAAGTAGGATTATCCAAATCTACTTAATACAATTATTTATTATACTAAAGAAAGATGCAATAATTATAAAATTGGAATTGATCATAAGTAGGATTATCCAAATATGCTTAATATAATTGTTTATTGTATTAAATATGGATGCAATATTTAAAAAATTGGGATTGATCATCATTAGGATTATGCAAATCTACTTAATACGATTATTTATTATATTAAAAAAATATGCAATAATTAGGAATGCCCAGTTATGTTGTTTGATTGGCCCATTTGCGGCGGGCGCGTCACTTGCGGCGCCCAGTCAAAACGATATTTTGTAGCTTAAAATTAAACGCCTTCAAAAATTGTTTCACAATTTATTAAATTAACGGATATTATTTTAACAATTTATTCCAATTTAACAATGCATAATTTAACAATAATTCTTGAAACCTAATCACAAGGAAAAAGGTGGTTGAGTCGTTGCTATTGGATAATCCATACATCAATATGAAAGAAAGGTTTTTTCTGTTTATGTAATTCCTTCAATTTTCCATCGTACTGTAATAATTAGAGACCGCAAAAAAAGGCACCAAAAATCGCGAAAAAGGCAATAAAATAGGCACCAAAAAATTGAAAAAAGGCAGGAAAAGGCACGAAAATCCCGAAAAAGGCATGAAAAAAGGCATTTTAAAAATTTTTTCTAAGGTTTTTAGGTAGCAAACACGTAAAACTTAACCATAAACTTAATTTTTGTTATTTAAATGATATTAAAGTTTTTATAATGTTTTTCGAATAAAGAAAATTTTTAAAACCTAAAATTTTTATCAAGAAAAAAATGAAATTTTGGCGAGCAATTTTTGAGAAAATTTTTCACTTCTTAGGGGTGTATTTCTGAAATTTTTTCATTTTTTAAAGGATGTCTTTTTTCAAATTTTTTCAAGTCATTTCTTAGGGGTCTATTTTTCCGATTTTATTTCTTTTTTAATGGAATTTTCCGAAAAAAAAACGCCAAAAAAGGCACCAAAATCGGAAAACAATGCCAAAAAGGCACCAAAACGGCAAAATGCCAAAAAAGGCATTTAAGGCACGAAAATCCCGAAAAAGGCAAAAAAAAGGCATAATAAAAGTCAACGTAGAAGCCTCAAACCAAGTGGAAAATGTGTTATTTATGCTTAATATACCGAAACTAGTGCGCAGAAAAAAAAGGCATCTGCCTCAAAATGCGGTCTCTAATAATAATAAACATTTTCCAAGTTCCTTTGTTCAGTCTGTTTTTTAAACAAATCAAAAAGATAATCATTTCAAATTGTCTCGTTCGTCCAGAAGCTCATCGCCCGCCACCACAAATGTTAAAGGAAACAATGGGGCGAATTAAGTTCCTCATTGTCTTATAATCAGGACTTCTTTTTTTATGTAAATACATGTTTTTTTCCTGGATTCTCCATAGCCTAATTAGTAGGAAAAACACTTTCTTTTTTGTGTATTGCGAACAAAAATCGGGACTTTTATTTACATATTTTTACATATTCCGAGCTTTTTATACATATTTACATATTTCGTGGTTTTTGTACATATTTGGTACATATTTTGGACTTTTTAGCATTTCTATTTTGGTCATTTTGTGCCTATTTTACTTTTTATGGTGAATTTTTATCCAAAAAATAAGCATTTTAAAAATTTTATTTACATATTTTAGTACATATTTCATACATATTTTAGCATTTTTTATACATATTTTATTTACATATTTCGCGATTTTTCTTACATAAAAAAAGAAGCCCTGCTTATAATTGTTTTCATATAGAAATTTAAGATTTATTAAATTGAAAATTACCTTTACATAAATTTTTCATTATTTTAATCGGTTTAATTTCTATTTATTAATTATTTAAATGAAATATTTTTTATTTAGTCTTAACACCTTTTGAAGCACATCAATCAAATAGTCTACAATTTTTTGCCTTGGCTGCCCCACGTGTGACCCAATTCCATTTGAGACAAAAGTGTGCGGCGTTTTTATAGATTTTAACGCAGATACCCAACGAAGTGTTTTCGGCATGCCTTTGGCAGTGAAATACCTATCAAGCATATTTGGGCTAATCTATTTTGCGTAAAGTCTGAAAAATTGATCGAACAAATATCTATGGGCAAAATGATGATTCCCGAAAAGCAATTGGATCACCACTTCGAGCCTTATTTGTTAGCCTTTTTAAGAGAAAATGAGATGAAAGAGGCTTTTCGTGTTATGAGGTATAATTATGCCAATCGAAGCTTAGCCTATTTATGATTACTATCTAACGTAAGAATTAATTATTAATCAAAAATTCAACTAATTTTTGAGTCTTTTTTCTTGTTAGCACATACATATTCTGGTTTGAAAACGGTGAAGAAAGATCCCTTCTTTTCCGTCCAAAGTTACAGGTACTTTTCATTGGAATGGGTTACCTAAGTACCTTTTGGCCATTAAACGTAGCGATTCAGTCATTGACCAATGCTCTGTCCTACCTACCAAAATTCCTTTCCCTCATTCTGCCTAATTCCACGCTAAAAATGGATCACCGATATAAATTATTATAAAAATTGGAAGAAAAGTTTTCCAAAGTCCCGAGCAAACAAAACTGAATGGGCAAAACGGCATTGTCTTTTGCCAACTGAATGGAAATTCCGGCGTTGCCGTCAGCCAATGACTCTCTCTCTTAGAACGAATCGCGGAATTGGGTTTTTTCATTGCATACTCTGTGAAGGGCCACAATTTACTTGAACGGACAACACTTGGTTTAAGAGTGTAAACTCCAAGCTAACAATGACAAAAGGCATCCACTACAATTACTTTGGCATTTTAATCCTCTATTGTCAAGTGCCAAATAGTGCAGCGATTTTTCCAATTTTACTGGCCAACTTTTGGCGAAAATTCGACGCATTTTCCTCATTCTCATCGCATTATCTGTTCTTTCCTTTCCCATCGCATTAAATCCCCGCGCACTCAGTTTGCATTCCCTCCAATATTCCAGCCGGGATAAACGGATAAACGGCGTGGGCTTTTGTCTGTGGGGGGGGGATAATGAGCCTCCCTCACTTTATATAAATTTATTTAAGAAAATTTGTCCAAACAAAATATAAAGTGAACTATAAAGAAAAACAAAAGAAAGTGAGGACAGTAGGAATAGCAACATACGTTAAATAGGGAGGAAGGTCGGTCTGGCAGTTTACGACGAAACCTGGGGGGGGGGCGGTTTCGAAAATTTCGTGCAGATTTATTAACAGATTTTCACCTTTAAAAAGGCCAATTTTGCGATTTTGAATCAATTGGCATTACATTTTTTTGCTTTTAAAAACTTTTTTTTTTTTCTGTGAGCGCTTTTTTCAAACATTTTTTTGGTGGGTGGGGTTCCGACGGCGCCGACAGGCGCCGTCGGGAAATTTTTTTTGAGATTTTTAATGAATTTTGGTTAAAATTTGTTTAAATATCAATAATTTTTCTCTTTCCCCTTCGTTACGACTACCTTCCTTTCTCTTCCCCGACACCGATTACATAATTACCCCCCCCCCCCCCCCCCCCCCCCGGGTCATTTACGACGAAACAGGGGGGGGGGGGGGCAAGCCCCCTCTCTAAAATAATGAATAGCAATGAAAATTGACGAGAAAATCATCAAAAAACCAATAAATTTCATAGAAAATGAAGGAATGGAAAAATTTAAGAATTGAAGAATACTATCAATTTTTATTTTGCATATAAATTCTATATCTCATTCGATTCGTCTCGATGAGACAAGTTGAATGGTACTATTTTAGGTGTCGGCGGCAATTCTAAACAGAGCTACAGACCCGGGACTGAAGTGTCCACGAAAATAAATCGGTTTCTGTATATTTTGTTGGGGATTCATACCTTTTTAGACATAGGACGGTTCAGTTCCCAAAGCCATTTGGTTATTCAGTCCCGGGTCTCTAACTCTGTTTAGAATTGCCGTCTACACCTAAAAATAGCACCATTTGACTTGTCTCATCGAGACGAATCGAAGATATATATATAAAATTTATAAGCAAGATCAAAATTGGAAGTATTCTCCAATTTTACCGAATGAATTTTTAATTAAAAAGGTGACGAATTGAAAGTGCCAAACATTTTATAATATTCTATTGAAATTCCACTTATTTCTTTTTTCACTTTCCATTTTTGCATTTTCACTCATTTTTTCCATTTTTTGCTCAAATTCTCTTCGTAGTGCTTCAATTTCATGTTCACTTGATGATAATTGTTGCTCGTTTGCCTTTAATTTAATGTCCATCGGATGGTTTAAAATTTGTTTTTCAATTTTTACATTTTTTGGTCCACTGATTTTTTTTTATCGCTTTTTGTATGTGAATACTGAGGGTCCAGGCGGGTCCATTAACATTCCCAATTTGGTAGCGGTGTTGTCAACAATCATTTATTCAAGAGTATTATACAATTGGATGGACCGCCTCTTCCCGATTCGCAGTCGGGACAGAGACTGATCGTGGGGGAGAGTGGGGAAGGGGAAAAGAGTTGGATTCAAGGGACCGCCCCAAGGCAACAATTGGTTATGTCATATGTGATTAGGGGGTGGTGATTGGGACAATGGATTACAAAATGATTATGATGTCATCGAGGGACCCCAAAATTTTCGACCCCGAAAATTAGAAAAATGAAAAATATGTTGCATTTTTTTTAAATTTTGATTTAAAATTTTGATTAATAATTTTTGGTTATTTGAAATTTAAAAAAAGTAATTAAATGCAACATTAATTAACAAAGTCCAGCTGTTGTTTTTTGCCCTTTTCATTGCCATTCATTGCCATTCATTCACATTGATCGCGATGTGCATGGGGTCGTCCAGTCCGCACGATGAATGTGTCCTCTGCCTCTTGGTTGCCAATTGCCTCTTCCGCTTCCGTGCTGGTAAAAGCTTCCGCCACGTCCTCGTCCGCGTCTGTTCCAACCATTTTCCTGCCACTGTTGGTTCTCTCCCTTCCTCTCAATTAAACCCAAAACATTTTGCACTTCTTCGTTGATTGACAACGCCATTTGTCGTATTTCCCCCAACTTTTTAATCACCACTTCATTTCCATTTCCTTCACTTTTCCACCCATTGCCCAATTTCTTTCCTTCCGGAGGAATTTCTTCTCCTCGTCTCCCCACAATATCCATTTCCGCCGAATTTATTTCCGCTTTTAATAGGCGAAATGGATTCGTCGCTTTTTTCGGCTTTATCATTTCCGATCCATTTTCCATTTCGGTTTTTGATTTTGCTCTGTTTAAGCAAGACTCAAAAAATTCGAATTTCTCGGTTTCTTGCCCTTTCAGAGGCTCGTACAGCATTTGCTCCTCTTCTTCGAGATTTAAATAAATCTCATCATCCACAAGCACTTGCCGAATTCTTTGTTTTTCTTTTCTTTCTTCCATTTCTTCATTACTTTCACCAATTCCTTCCTTTTCTTCCAGATTTTGGACTTTTTTAATTTTATTCATGACCATCACTTTTTCCTCTTCCATTTCATCAGTTTTCCTTTTTTCGGCCTTTTTTTCTTTTTTCATTTTCGCCAAACTCTTTTTCAGTTTTGTCACTTCCTCTTCCAGTCTTTTTTGAGTCCTTTTTGCTTCCTCCTCCTTCATTTCCTTTTTCAATTTTTCCACTTCTTTTTCAAATTTCTTTTGAGATTCGCTGTTTGCTTCCTCCTTTTCACCTTTTTTGGGCTCATCCGTTCCCAACATTTCTTCGAAAAGATGGTCAATCGACGACGACATTTCTAAATTGTTTTTAAGTTCCATTTTGGTGTTTATATTGTTATTTTTGTTATTTATTTCGTTTTGAATGTTATCATTTGCCAAATTCACATCCATAATACTCAAAAAATTTTCTGTTATTACATTTATACTGTAAATTTTCTCCTTCTTTGTTAATCTCCTCTTGACTAATGTTCGGTGCCCTTGTAATTGGAATTGTAGGGTTTACATTACTCTCATTTCCTTTATTTTGTCGGAATTTGAAAAATGCCACCTCCTGTTTTACTGGTCTCACTTTTTTGTTAGGCTCAATTTTTTGTTTTACTTCTCTTTTTGCCTTTTGTTTGACTTGAATTGTTATAAAAGCATCATTTGTCATTTTAAAAGCGTCATCCGGTACGCCAATAATTCCTTCTCTTTCTTCCGGATGTTCTTTTTCAAAATAGAACACATTTTGCTCACTCTCAATCACTATTGCATCATCCGTAATTTCAGCAAGAAAATTGCCCACTGGAAAATGTGTGGCCCAATAAGTGTCAGCTGGCTCAGGAATCTCCCAAATAAATGTTTGACTGTTCATTTCTTCCCATCCTTTGTATGGGTTCATTTTATGACCAAAAGAAGTAATGAGATAAAAATCCAAAATTCCCCCATGTCCTTTTTCAATAAAATTGTTGACTGTTGTTGTACATTTTTCTCCTGACCAAACATATTCGATTTTTTCGGGATTATCCGTAGCCCACAAATTTTCATTTTTTCTTTTCATAAGAATATCGATTTTTCTTTTAAAATCATGACATTTTTCAAAATTCACTCCTTTAACAATTGTTTCTTGGCTTTTTATGTCTTTCCAAAAGAATAAGAGACTGCCAGTGCAAATTTTTGTCAGTTTTTGGTAACATTTATAAACTGAGAATTTTTTTGGGTCTCGAATAGGAAGAAAAAGCGTTACTGTACTTTCCGCTGCTTTTTCGTTTTTTGGGACAGTACATTCAGAAATGTTCGGTAAAGAAATCGGAGTTGTTGGTACTCGGTCCGAACACAATTGGTATTGTGCCACAGAATTACCAAATAATGCACAAAAAATCATTGCGATTGTTAAAAAGCTTAATACCGGGGTGGGTGAACGTCTGATCGATGTTGAGGGGGTTTCTTCTTCATTTCCCACCATATTGATACTGTATTTTTGTCTGTCATTTCCTCTCCCTCTCGGATTTCCTCGACTATTCCCATAATTTCGTTGGAATCCTCCCCTCCAATTTCGGTCATTATTTCCTCCATTTCCATTCCAATTCCTGTTCCAATTGTTTTGGTTGAGGGGGACAAAATTTGAATTTCTCGGACCAAAATTTGTGTTTCTCGGATAAAATTTGTTAAAATTACGTGTTCTCTGGCCTCCTCTGTAATTGTTTTCTCGTCCACGGTTCCAAGAATTTCCGTTTTCAAAATTGTTACGCCAAGAACGGTTAACAAATTCTCTTTGGTTTTCGTTTTTCCCATTATTTTGACTCGAAATTACACTAGTAGTTAGAGACACAGATTTCACCGGATTACGGTAGCCCCCCATACCTATGGGAGGGGTGCAAGGCCATTTGAGCGCCAGCCATTTGAGCGCCAGCCAAGTGAGCGCGGGCCATCTGAGCGCCAAAATTTTCAGTACTGAAGCCAAAACCTATTGCGCGACTTTTTTCAAGTGCGCGACTTTATGCAAATTATTGATTTTTTCTTGCAAACCCAAACCTATTGCAGGGGGATGCGCGACTTTTTTTCTTACTGCGCGACTTTTTTTACTGCGCGACTTTATGCAAATTTTTTAATTAATTTTTATTTAATTTTAAATTAATTTTTAAACATCTTAAAGGTCAAACATCTTAAGACACTGAATTTAAATTCATTTAAAATTCATCAAAAATTCCCCGCACCAAGCGGATCCGAACCCCAGAGGGGGCAGCCAGGCTGACACACTAACCACTCGGCCACATTGGCAATGGATCATAAACATTAATTTGCTCTCATAAAGGGAAAAAATGACGTCATCACTGCTGCAGCAGCCAATGAGAAGCAAGAATGTCTGCCCTTATGAGGCGAGACAACTATGGCGAGATAGTGTGGCGAGAGTGTATTGCAACGAGAAGGATGGCGAGAGTGGCAAAAGAGTGTGGCGAGAGTTCATTGCAACGAGAAGGATGGCGAGAATGGCAAAAGAGTGTGGCGCGAGTGAACGAAAAGCATTGCGAGAATGGCGAAAGAGTGTGGCGCGAGTTCACTGCAACGAGAAGGATGGCAAGAATGGCGGGGGGACCAAATAAACAAATCAATTAATGAAATTTTCTCAATTTTCAATTTAAAATGGGGGACCGTATAATTAAATAATATTTATTAATTAAATTAATTATGAAAAAGAATTAATTAAGTTATTATTATTATTTAAAGTAAGAACAAATGTTTATCTTTTTAATTTGCAAATAATTAAAATTATTTATTTATTCCATAAATTTTATATTTTATTTCATAAGTAAATTTTCCTAAGCCTTTTATTTTTTTATCAAAATTTAATTTATTTTTTGTTAAATATTAATTATTCTTCTAAAAATAATAATAAATATTTTATTTTAAACTTATCATTATTAAATAATAACAAATATTTATCTTTTAAATTTGCAAATAATTAAAATTATTTATTTATTTATTCCATAAATTTTATATTTTGTTACATAAGTAAATTTTCCTGAGCTTTTCTTTTTTTTATTAAAATAATTATTCAAAAAATAATAATGAATATTTTTATTTTAAACTAACAAATTAATAATTATTTATTTTGAATCTTTTTATTAAGAAATAATTAAATTTATTTATTGTGAATTTACTCATCAAATTTGATTTCACCAATACACATTAAAGGGGCCAAACAAACAATTAAATATCAAAGGGAAGAATTGCGGGAAGGGTGTCAAATAAATCAATTAACATGATTATTTGACATTTTCACTTTAGAATGGAAAAGAATTGGGGGATCGTAAAATAAAAATTAAAAAATTAAAATTAATTTAAAACTGATTAAGTATTATTCTAAAATTAATAATAAATGTTTTCATTTTAAACTCAAAAATAAATTTAAAAAATTATTTATTTATTTCTTAATAAAATGTTACTTTTTGATGCATAATTAATGTACCGCCCCAGTTTATTAAAAGCAGTTTCTTTTGTTTATTGTTGAAGAACTTTTCTCCTCGTCATCAAATTTTGTATTTTTATCGCTCACATAATTACAGAACTCCTTAAGCGGGCCAAATAAATAAATCAATTATCAAAAGGGAAGGGTGGTGGAAAGGTGCCCTATAAAGAAAACAATTAAAGGAATTTTCTTAATTAATTAAAGGATTTATATACTGTTCTTTATCAAACAAAAATTTACAAAAAACTTAAAATAAATAATTAATTTAATTTTAAACCTTAATAGTAATAATTATATTTTAAATTCATAAATAAATAATTATTTTTCATTAAAATTTATTATTATTATTTTTTTTTGTAACCAATTAATTTACAGCTTTACTTTTGAACAAAATTAACAACCAATAATTTATTTATTTGTTTTTAAGAACATTTTATTTATAAGCTCAAATTAATTCCGGTACTCTTTAAGGGGGCTAAACAAAATCAATTATCAAAGGAAAAGAGTGCGGGAAGGCCGTCAAATAAACAAATCAATTAACATTATTTTTTACTAATTTTTGCTTTTGAATGAAAAGAATTGGGGGGGGGGGGTTATAAAATAAAAATTAATAAACTAAATTTAATTTAAAATTATTAATTATTATTATTATTCTAAAATTAATCATAACATATTCATTTATTCTTACAAATAATTAAAAAATTATTTTTTCTTAATAATTATTATTTTTAATACATAATTTAAGTTCAGCCCCCCGTTTAACTTTTGATTTTATTAAAAGAAATTAATTTATTTTTTTGTGGTTAAAGAACTTTTCTCAACATCATAATCAAATTTTTTATTTCTATTCGTTAAAATTAATTACAGTACTCCTTAAGCGGGCTAAATAAAAATAAATTATCAAAAGGGAAGTGATCCCAATAAACAGATCATTAACGGGATTTTTCAGACTTTCGTTTTTAAAGTTAAATGAAATGGTGGACCAAATAATTAAAATAATAATTTATAAATTAAATTAAGTAATTAAAAAGACTTATCAATTATTGTTATTTCTCAAATAACAAAATTATATTTTTTATTTTAAATTTACAAATAAATTATTTATTTTTCCCATTAAAAATTTTTTTAACAGTTTTATTTACCTATGTCCTTACTTTTGAACGATTTTATATTTTATTTGAAAATTTCTCATTGTTTATTCGATTTTTCCTGTTTTCATTGGCGGCCCGTCGTTCTCATAATACAACCTCACTCATTTCCCTATTTTTTCTAATCAATAAGGTTCTTTATTCATTGCCTTTTTCGGCTGACCATCAACACCTAACCCACCAAAACAAATGAACCGAATTCGAAAAGCATTGACAGTAGTACACAGCAGCAATGAATCAAACATTCCGGAGTTGAAATTCGGTGGTGGCGCAACATTGTTCCCCGCTGAATACGCCGACGACGTTGACTTTTACTTGCGACAACTCGAAAGACGCAGCCTGCTGGACTCCGACTTTCTGTCCCGGCACAAAACCGTGGACGGACGAATGCGTCAAATTCTTGTCGATTGGCTTGTCCATGTACGTTTTTAAAAAAAATTGTTGAAAACTCGGTGAAATGGTTTTAATTCAGGTACAAGTTCGCTTAAAGCTGACCAACGAAACGTTCAGCCTATCCGTGAACATTCTCGATCGTTCTCTGTTGGCACTTCTAGGAATCAACAAGACGAACCTGCAACTGTTGGGCGTCACCTGCATTTTCATTGCAGCCAAATTCGAGGAAATGGTTATGCCAAATGTTGCCGACTTTGTCTATGTGGCAGCAAACATGTTTAAGAAGGAACACATCATGCGGATGGAACCGCAGGTGAATAGGGAACAAATTTTTAATTACCAGATTCTTTATGGGGGGCACCCTAAATTATGCCGTCAAATTCGCACCTTCGAATTTATTTAAAATTCAAACTTATTATAATTAATTTTTTAAGAAATAAAATTGAAATGTTTTTCACTGTTAAAAATTTCAAAAAAAATTAGAAATAACTTTGTGCGCACATTATAAAGGTGTTGTCCGGTCTCAAGTTCAACCTCAGCGTGCCATACTCCATGCAGTTTCTGCGTCGCTATCGCTTCTACGCTTCGCCGTCAAAGAGTGTGTGGGCGTTTGCGAAGTTCATCAGCGAAATTGCCCTGGTCTGCTACGCGCTGGCCCACATCCCTCCTTCCGTTGTTGCCGCCGTGTCGCTCAATTTAGCTGCGTTTGCATACGGATGCCCGCTGCAGTCGCCCGAGCTGTTCGTGAAAGTCTTCCGAATGTCCGAGTCGGCCGTGGAGCGTATTTCACGCTCATTCGTCGACCATGTAATTTAAATTCTGGTTTTTAAGCTCAATAAAGCTACTTTCCAGGATTATTAATTATATTTTGCGGGTTTTAATTAGACCGTCCCGGCATTTTTTGAAAATTCATGTCTCTAATAGGTACTATAAAAAAATTTTCCGTTGTGGGTTTTTGCTTCCGTCCCATAAAGTTCACTAGACTTAATTTAACACGCTCGCGAGCTTTGTGATTTTATTTTCCTTCAATTTTCCAGGTCATTCAATTTATCGACCCCACCGCGAAGCTTGGGGCCCTGCGCGAGAAGTACCGGCACCACTTTGTCATCACCAACGAACAGTTGTGCCTTCTCCGCTACTTTGGGGACAACCATCGTTAGACAGAAAAAGGACGGACAGCTCGCTGATTTTTCCTTAATTGTAACCCCTAAAATGGTTCTTGTGCTTTCATTTAACAAAATAAACTACAATTATAAATTTTTGTACGATGTTTGAAAGAAATTAATTTTTTAAGCGAATTCGCTGAGTTTTCGCCCGCATTTTAGAAACTGTCCAAACCCTTTTCGAGCCGTTTTCATCACTAATTGGATGCTATGTTTGGGGAAAAAATAAATAAATGAAAATTATTGAGAAAAAAATGTGTCACTTTAATTGTGTTTTTCTTCTGCCTTTGCCCCTCTCTACACTTCAACCTTTGCCAGTCTCGTACCCTCAGCCTTTTTCCCCAAGGCGTCTTTCTCATTTCCTTCAATTTCTCATCCCCAGCCTTTTTTCCCTTGCCAATTTCTCATCCCCTGCCTTCTTTTCCTTTGCCAATTTCTCATCCCAAGCCTTCTTTTGCCTGCAAAGTTCTCATCCCATGCCTTCTTTTCCCTTGAGTTTTCTTCTGCCTTCAAGCTGTCCTATTCTGCCATGCGCCGCTTCTCATATTCCTCGGACCTTTTGGTACACGGAAACGGTATTACCTGCTGCTGTACAGGTGAACAATTACATATTGTGGATTCCATGTACCCAACTTAACATAAAAAGGACCCAAAAGCCATGTCTTTTCCCCGCATTTTTGGGTAAATTATGCCTGACAACACAAAACAATCACCCGGCCCCAGCGAGCACAAACGTCTTAGGCAAATGTGTTTTTAATTTTTTTATTTCCAACAAAGCCTGGCTTATTGCTCGGCAGAATTACAAAGAAAAAGTTTGTCATTTGACCAACAAGTATAAATTTTTAAAAAACGTCCTTATATTCTGGTGTGCCAGCTCGGTTCATTTTTCTTCATCTTTGGTCCATCGGAAACTCTTTGCCATCGTTGTCGTTGCCGATTCATCCTTCTTTTTATGCTTCAAGATCAGATCGGTGCAGTCAAAGTTCAGCTTTGCACAGTCATGGCAAAACGATTGGGCAAACACAAGTCGCTGCTGTTGCTCGCCATTCTGATTGATGAGTTTGAAACTGCTCTTTCCCTGCCGGAAATTTTCGCCACGACACTCATCGCACATGAACGTGAACACACCATACTAAACATTTTGCCAATTTTTAACAAAATTTTGTTAAAAACCTTGGGGCGACCCAATTTCCAAAATATGGAAGGGTAGTCAAACACATTTTTCGGTTGTTTTTTGGGCGATTCAGCCACTAAATTTTGCGAATTTAAGCAAATTAACAGAAAAACTTAATTACCTTCAATTTCCATGGCCTTGGCTTTCTTCACTGCGGAAGCATTTTCCTCATGGATTTTGTCCAGGCGAGGCTTCCGTCCCCTTTTTGACGGGCCCGGTTGTAGGTCAAGCAGTGTTTGGGTGTTGTTGTTGCTGTTGTCTCCAATGATGCTGACGCCATCACCATTTTGAGGGGAATAATTTTCTCTTTTTGACTCATCCATTTCTTTAAAATTAAATTATTATAAAAAATTTAAAAAAAAATGATTACTTTTGTTCTCAAACACCAATTGGTCATGAATTTTACGCGGAGCCATTACGATTAGGAAATAGTTTATGATTATAATTGTTAAAAGCATAAATGGACCTGCGAAAGAACAAATAATATTGATTGATGTGTGAGAGTGGTGTTAGCGCGCAGCGACCTCCAGACGCTGTGTCACTTCTTAATTAATAGGCCACGCCCATCCACAAACCAAAGACTATAGAGTAATGGTTATAGAAAGATACAAAAAGGCGCCAATTCAAACACACATTGAAACCCCAAGCCAATTTATTGATTTTTTACAGATTATGGCACTCCCGCTAACTGCAGCCCTATCCAAACTGCTAAACTGTAAACCCGAAAATTTAGCAGAATATTTGAACAACCCTGAGGCGGTGAACAAAGCGAACGCCTACCTGAGCGGTAAAAAACTTAAAACAACCTACCAAGGTCGTGATTCCAAGACCAAATCGGTCAAATTTGGCACATTTTCGCTGAAAGCCGCCGCAGAAACCTACGCGTTTGAGGGATTTCTTGGCATGTTTCCAACAATTGATGTTTCGGTCTAACACACATGCGCTCAGATGTCAAAGTCCAACAGTATTTCTACATAAAACACCGGATCCGCCTACTATACCCTCAGCTCAAGTGCATTGTTGAGTACCACAACAAGGGCCACTGCAAATACTACCCCTTGGGTATAATAAATATTGTCCGGAAAAAATCAATAAAATCCTTCAGAGTTGTTGGCCATTGAGGAGAGCGCAGAGAGCGAACCCACCGAAAAACCTGCAGCTGAAACGGACTACCTGGACTACTTGAACTTTCGCAGTGGCTGGCAATCAACACTCTACTGACCAATGAAGCGTGCAAGACAATCGGAAAAGTTGGGCGAATTCCCCGAGATTGAGTTCGCCGTCAACACAATGGGTGTGACGGTGTACTGCCCACGGCACCTGCAAACGCCTCGGTTTGTGCCATGGGACCAGCCAGGGCGGTGTTCAAGCTGCAGAAGCGGAACTGTCCAGCCCGAGGGGGTGACCATCTTTTCAAATCGGCTAAAAACGGACGGCGAGAACTTTGTGCCATTGGACGCAATTGGTAAACTGCCACAGGTGTTTGGCAAAACTATTGCCAATTTTTTAGTGGACTTTGCTGATCGCGCGAAATTCCGCATTAGGGCACGGAACAAGATGTTCACGCTGCCGCTGCGACACCCGGAGGTGCACGCCGCCGGTCCGAGCGTGGAAGAAGCCTAAAAGAAATGACTCAGATGCCATAAGCACTTATCCATTGTTGTTGTTCTGATGGATTACCCAAAAATAAACGAAACTGAACTTGCTTTTTCCGTGGTTTTCCTCACGCAAAATCTGTTCGATAAGGCAAGGCGTGTGCCAAGGCCCAACGCCCGGTACATCTTCCTGATGCACCGCTCAACGCCATGTTGAGTACACGTAATTTGGCCAGTCAAATGTTCCCTCGGGGAGCAGGGCATTCTGTCGTTGCTTACCGACATACGGGTGCTCTACCGTACGGCTACACTGTCGTGACCCTTACTGAGCCAAAAGCGTACGGGCTATGGCTAAGCGATAACGCCACAGATAAGGACGAGTACAAGGGCAAGTTGCGAGGGATCACCCTGGCCTTTGGTGTGACCAGGAATAACCGACAAATAAATTTGTACGATGAATACCCCAGGCGCGGATATTTGTCGGTATAACCCTGACTTATATGTGAAACTGCACACAGATGAGGAATATGAACCCGAAATTATTCCATAATTTCATTTTTATTTTTCAAATTATTTATTAATTTTGTAATATTTGTCATATATTTCTACTTTTTTCACCTAATATTTTTCCCAAAATACAATAATTTCATGAATATTTTTTGAACTCTTCGCTCGTTCTTTGTACTTGTTTTCATTTTGATATCGTGTTTGCATCCTTGGGTAAATCCTTAAAAATAAAAAAACTGTCCGAAAAGGTGAAGACTACAGTACCCTTAGCAAAAATATGCTCAGGCTAAGGAATCCAGATAATTTTCCTGCTAAGCTTTTGTTTCATATTCGTTTATCGGAGTCTTTTACCGTAGATCCCGTTGCACACATCCCTCGCACAGGTGTAGCAGCAGACGGACGAAGTTTTTTCGTGCAACCCATTCTAAGCCTTTAAGGCAATTAAAGCTTTGGCAGCCATTCAGTGGCTTTGACACAAGGCCCTGTTTCCAATAGGGTAACAGGCAACCGGTACAAAAGACAGCTCGTACCCTGTTGTGAAACTCGTATAAAGTGAAAAAATTTTCAATATTAAGCCTATACTTGAGCATGTCTAAGCCTAAACATAAAGCAAATCAAAGCCTATGCCCAAGAAATCCTAAAGGCTGAAGCCTAAAGCTCAGACTTAAGCCTAAGTCGAAAGCCTATACCCAGGAAATCCTAAAAGCTGAAGCCGAAAACTCAGTCTTAAGTCTAAAGCTTATACCTAAGCAAGCCTAAAGCTGAAGCCTATGCCCAAGAAATCCTAAAGGCTTAAACCTAAAGCTCAGACTTAAGCCTAAGTCGAAAGCCTATACCCAGGAAATCCTAAAAGATGAAGCCGAAAACTCAGTCTTAAGTCTAAAGCTTATACCTAAGCAAGCCTAAAGCTGAAGCCTATACCTAAGGAAGCCTAAAGCTGAAGCCTAAACCTAAGCAAGCCTAAGCCTAAAGCTGAAGCATATACCCAAGCAAGCCTAAACAAGCCTAAAGCTGATACTTCAGAAGCCTAAAGCAGAAGCCTAAACTTAAGCAAGCCAAAACCTAAGCCTGAACAAACCTAAAGCTGAAGCCTATGCCCAGCAAGCCTATACCTTAGCAAGCTGAAGCCTAAGCCTAGACCTAAGCAAGCCTAAAGCTGAAGCCTATGCCCAAGCAAGCCTATACCTAAGCAAGGTAAAACCTATACCTAAGCACGCTGAAGCATAAGCCTAGACCTAAGCAAGCCTAAAGCTGAAGCCTATGCCCAAGCAAGCCTATAACTAAGCAAGGTGAAACCTATACCTAAGCACGCTGAAGCCTAAGCCTAGACCTAAGCAAGCCTAAAGCTGAAGCCTATGCCCAAGCAAGCCTATACCTAAGCAAGGTAAAACCTATACCTAAGCAAGCTGAAGCCTAAGCCTAGACCTAAGCAAGCCTAAAGCTGAAGCCTAGACTAAGCAAGCCTAAAGCTGAAACCTATTCCCAACCAAGCATAAAGTTGAAGCCTAAACCTAACAAATCCTAAAGCTGAAGAATATACCTAAGCAAGCCTAAAAGCTAAATCCTCGTCTAAAGCTTAGTCCTAAGCCTAAGCCTAAACAAAGAAGCCTAAAGCTCAGTCCTAAGCCTAAGCCTATGCCAAGGGAACTCGTACATTGCGTATGTTAGGCTTAGGACTGAGCTTTAGGCTTCTTTGTTTAGGCTTAGGCTTAGGACTAAGCTTTAGACGAGGATTTAGCTTTTAGGCTTGCTTAGGTATATTCTTCAGCTTTAGGATTTGTTAGGTTTAGGCTTCAGCTTTAGGTTTGTTCAGGCTTAGGTTTTGGCTTGCTTAAGTTTAGGCTTCTGCTTTAGGCTTCTGAAGTATCAGCTTTAGGCTTGTTTAGGCTTGCTTGGGTATATGCTTCAGCTTTAGGCTTAGGCTTGCTTAGGTTTAGGCTTCAGCTTTAGGCTTCCTTAGGTATAGGCTTCAGCTTTAGGCTTGCTTAGGTATAAGCTTTAGACTTAAGACTGAGTTTTCGGCTTCAGCTTTTAGGATTTCCTGGGTATAGGCTTTCGACTTAGGCTTAAGTCTGAGCTTTAGGTTTCAGCCTTTAGGATTTCTTGGGCATAGGCTTCAGCTTTAGGCTTGCTTAGGTATAAGCTTTAGACTTAAGACTGAGTTTTCGGCTTCAGCTTTTAGGATTTCCTGGGTATAGGCTTTCGACTTAGGCTTAAGTCTGAGCTTTAGGCTTCAGCCTTTAGGATTTCTTGGGCATAGGCTTTGATTTGCTTTATGTTTAGGCTTAGACATGCTCAAGTATAGGCTTAATATTGAAAATTTTTTCACTTTATACGAGTTTCACAACAGGGTACGAGCTGTCTTTTGTACCGGTTGCCTGTTACCCTATTGGAAACAGGGCCTTGTGTCAAAGCCACTGAATGGCTGCCAAAGCTTTAATTGCCTTAAAGGCTTAGAATGGGTTGCACGAAAAAACTTCGTCCGTCTGCTGCTACACCTGTGCGAGGGATGTGTGCAACGGGATCTACGGTAAAAGACTCCGATAAACGAATATGAAACAAAAGCTTAGCAGGAAAATTATCTGGATTCCTTAGCCTGAGCATATTTTTGCTAAGGGTACTGTAGTCTTCACCTTTTCGGACAGTTTTTTTATTTTTAAGGATTTACCCAAGGATGCAAACACGATATCAAAATGAAAACAAGTACAAAGAACGAGCGAAGAGTTCAAAAAATATTCATGAAATTATTGTATTTTGGGAAAAATATTAGGTGAAAAAAGTAGAAATATATGACAAATATTACAAAATTAATAAATAATTTGAAAAATAAAAATGAAATTATGGAATAATTTCGGGTTCATATTCCTCATCTGTGTGCAGTTTCACATATAAGTCAGGGTTATACCGACAAATATCCGCGCCTGGGGTATTCATCGTACAAATTTATTTGTCGGTTATTCCTGGTCACACCAAAGGCCAGGGTGATCCCTCGCAACTTGCCCTTGTACTCGTCCTTATCTGTGGCGTTATCGCTTAGCCATAGCCCGTACGCTTTTGGCTCAGTAAGGGTCACGACAGTGTAGCCGTACGGTAGAGCACCCGTATGTCGGTAAGCAACGACAGAATGCCCTGCTCCCCGAGGGAACATTTGACTGGCCAAATTACGTGTACTCAACATGGCGTTGAGCGGTGCATCAGGAAGATGTACCGGGCGTTGGGCCTTGGCACACGCCTTGCCTTATCGAACAGATTTTGCGTGAGGAAAACCACGGAAAAAGCAAGTTCAGTTTCGTTTATTTTTGGGTAATCCATCAGAACAACAACAATGGATAAGTGCTTATGGCATCTGAGTCATTTCTTTTAGGCTTCTTCCACGCTCGGACCGGCGGCGTGCACCTCCGGGTGTCGCAGCGGCAGCGTGAACATCTTGTTCCGTGCCCTAATGCGGAATTTCGCGCGATCAGCAAAGTCCACTAAAAAATTGGCAATAGTTTTGCCAAACACCTGTGGCAGTTTACCAATTGCGTCCAATGGCACAAAGTTCTCGCCGTCCGTTTTTAGTCGATTTGAAAAGATGGTCACCCCCTCGGGCTGGACAGTTCCGCTTCTGCAGCATGAGCACCGCCCGGGCTGGTCCCATGGCACAAACCGAGGCGTTTGCAGGTGTCGTAGGCAGTACACCGTCACACCCATTGTGTTGACGGCGAACTCAATCTCGGGGAATTCGCCCAACTTTTCCGATTGTCTTGCACGCTTCATTGGTCAGTAGAGTGTTGATTGCCAGCCACTGCGAAAGTTCAAGTAGTCCAGGTAGTCCGTTTCAGCTGCAGGTTTTTCGGTGGGTTCGCTCTCTGCGCTCTCCTCAATGGCCAACAACTCTGAAGGATTTTATTGATTTTTTTCCGGACAATATTTATTATACCCAAGGGGTAGTATTTGCAGTGGCCCTTGTTGTGGTACTCAACAATGCACTTGAGCTGAGGGTATAGTAGGCGGATCCGGTGTTTTATGTAGAAATACTGTTGGACTTTGACATCTGAGCGTATGTGTGTTAGGCCGAAACATCAATTGTTGGAAACATGCCAAGAAATCCCTCAAACGCGTAGGTTTCTGCGGCGGCTTTCAGCGAAAATGTGCCAAATTTGACCGATTTGGTCTTGGAATCACGACCTTGGTAGGTTGTTTTAAGTTTTTTACCGCTCAGGTAGGCGTTCGCTTTGTTCACCGCCTCAGGGTTGTTCAAATATTCTGCTAAATTTTCGGGTTTACAGTTTAGCAGTTTGGATAGGGCTGCAGTTAGCGGGAGTGCCATAATCTGTAAAAAATCAATAAATTGGCTTGGGGTTTCAATGTGTGTTTGAATTGGCGCCTTTTTGTATCTTTCTATAACCATTACTCTATAGTCTTTGGTTTGTGGATGGGCGTGGCCTATTAATTAAGAAGTGACACAGCGTCTGGAGGTCGCTGCGCGCTAACACCACTCTCACACATCAATCAATATTATTTGTTCTTTCGCAGGTCCATTTATGCTTTTAACAATTATAATCATAAACTATTTCCTAATCGTAATGGCTCCGCGTAAAATTCATGACCAATTAGTGTTTGAGAACAAAAGTAATCATTTTTTTTTAAATTTTTTATAATAATTTAATTTTAAAGAAATGGATGAGTCAAAAAGAGAAAATTATTCCCCTCAAAATGGTGATGGCGTCAGCATCATTGGAGACAACAGCAACAACAACACCCAAACACTGCTTGACCTACAACCGGGCCCGTCAAAAAGGGGACGGAAGCCTCGCCTGGACAAAATCCATGAGGAAAATGCTTCCGCAGTGAAGAAAGCCAAGGCCATGGAAATTGAAGGTAATTAAGTTTTTCTGTTAATTTGCTTAAATTCGCAAAATTTAGTGGCTGAATCGCCCAAAAAACAACCGAAAAATGTGTTTGACTACCCTTCCATATTTTGGAAATTGGGTCGCCCCAAGGTTTTTAACAAAATTTTGTTAAAAATTGGCAAAATGTTTAGTATGGTGTGTTCACGTTCATGTGCGATGAGTGTCGTGGCGAAAATTTCCGGCAGGGAAAGAGCAGTTTCAAACTCATCAATCAGAATGGCGAGCAACAGCAGCGACTTGTGTTTGCCCAATCGTTTTGCCATGACTGTGCAAAGCTGAACTTTGACTGCACCGATCTGATCTTGAAGCATAAAAAGAAGGATGAATCGGCAACGACAACGATGGCAAAGAGTTTCCGATGGACCAAAGATGAAGAAAAATGAACCGAGCTGGCACACCAGAATATAAGGACGTTTTTTAAAAATTTATACTTGTTGGTCAAATGACAAACTTTTTCTTTGTAATTCTGCCGAGCAATACGCCAGGCTTTGTTGGAAATAAAAAAATTAAAAACACATTTGCCTAAGACGTTTGTGCTCGCTGGGGCCGGGTGATTGTTTTGTGTTGTCAGGCATAATTTACCCAAAAATGCGGGGAAAAGACATGGCTTTTGGGTCCTTTTTATGTTAAGTTGGGTACATGGAATCCACAATATGTAATTGTTCACCTGTACAGCAGCAGGTAATACCGTTTCCGTGTACCAAAAGGTCCGAGGAATATGAGAAGCGGCGCATGGCAGAATAGGACAGCTTGAAGGCAGAAGAAAACTCAAGGGAAAAGAAGGCATGGGATGAGAACTTTGCAGGCAAAAGAAGGCTTGGGATGAGAAATTGGCAAAGGAAAAGAAGGCAGGGGATGAGAAATTGGCAAGGGAAAAAAGGCTGGGGATGAGAAATTGAAGGAAATGAGAAAGACGCCTTGGGGAAAAAGGCTGAGGGTACGAGACTGGCAAAGGTTGAAGTGTAGAGAGGGGCAAAGGCAGAAGAAAAACACAATTAAAGTGACACATTTTTTTCTCAATAATTTTCATTTATTTATTTTTTCCCCAAACATAGCATCCAATTAGTGATGAAAACGGCTCGAAAAGGGTTTGGACAGTTTCTAAAATGCGGGCGAAAACTCAGCGAATTCGCTTAAAAAATTAATTTCTTTCAAACATCGTACAAAAATTTATAATTGTAGTTTATTTTGTTAAATGAAAGCACAAGAACCATTTTAGGGGTTACAATTAAGGAAAAATCAGCGAGCTGTCCGTCCTTTTTCTGTCTAACGATGGTTGTCCCCAAAGTAGCGGAGAAGGCACAACTGTTCGTTGGTGATGACAAAGTGGTGCCGGTACTTCTCGCGCAGGGCCCCAAGCTTCGCGGTGGGGTCGATAAATTGAATGACCTGGAAAATTGAAGGAAAATAAAATCACAAAGCTCGCGAGCGTGTTAAATTAAGTCTAGTGAACTTTATTGGACGGAAGCAAAAACCAACAACGGAAAATTTTTTTATAGTACCTATTAGAGACATGAATTTTCAAAAAATGCCGGGACGGTCTAATTAAAACCCGCAAAATATAATTAATAATCCTGGAAAGTAGCTTTATTGAGCTTAAAAACCAGAATTTAAATTACATGGTCGACGAATGAGCGTGAAATACGCTCCACGGCCGACTTGGACATTCGGAAGACTTTCACGAACAGCTCGGGCGACTGCAGCGGGCATCCGTATGCAAACGCAGCTAAATTGAGCGACACGGCGGCAACAACGGAAGGAGGGAAGTGGGCCAGCGCGTAGCAGACCAGGGCAATTTCGCTGATGAACTTCGCAAACGCCCACACACTCTTTGACGGCGAAGCGTAGAAGCGATAGCGACGCAGAAACTGCATGGAGTATGGCACGCTGAGGTTGAACTTGAGACCGGACAACACCTTTATAATGTGCGCACAAAGTTATTTCTAATTTTTTTTGAAATTTTTAACAGTGAAAAACATTTCAATTTTATTTCTTAAAAAATTAATTATAATAAGTTTGAATTTTAAATAAATTCGATGGTGCGAATTTGCCGGCATAATTTAGGGTGCCCCCCCTAAAGAATCTGGTAATTAAAAATTTGTTCCCTATTCACCTGCGGTTCCATCCGCATGATGTGTTCCTTCTTAAACATGTTTGCTGCCACATAGACAAAGTCGGCAACATTTGGCATAACCATTTCCTCGAATTTGGCCGCAATGAAAATGCAGGTGACGCCCAACAGTTGCAGGTTCGTCTTGTTGATTCCTAGAAGTGCCAACAGAGAACGATCGAGAATGTTCACGGATAGGCTGAACGTTTCGTTGGTCAGCTTTAAGCGAACTTGTACCTGAATTAAAACCATTTCACCGAGTTTTCAACAATTTTTTTTAAAAACGTACATGGACAAGCCAATCGACAAGAATTTGACGCATTCGTCCGTCCACGGTTTTGTGCCGGGACAGAAAGTCGGAGTCCAGCAGGCTGCGTCTTTCGAGTTGTCGCAAGTAAAAGTCAACGTCGTCGGCGTATTCAGCGGGGAACAATGTTGCGCCCCCACCGAATTTCAACTCCGGAATGTTTGATTCATTGCTGCTGTGTACTACTGTCAATGCTTTTCGAATTCGGTTCATTTGTTTTGGTGGGTTAGGTGTTGATGGTCAGCCGAAAAAGGCAATGAATAAAGAACCTTATTGATTAGAAAAAAATAGGGAAATGAGTGAGGTTGTATTATGAGAACGACGGGCCGCCAATGAAAACAGGAAAAATCGAATAAACAATGAGAAATTTTCAAAATAAAATATAAAATCGTTCAAATGTAAGGATGTACGTAAACAAAACTGTTATAAAAAATTTTAAAGAAAAATAAATAATTTTATGTAAATTTAAAATAAAAAATATCATTATTATTCAAGAAATAATAATAATTTGATAATCTTTTTACTTATTTAATTTAATTTATAAATATTATTTTAATTATTTGGTCCCCAATTACGTTAACTTTAAAAGATAATCCATGGAATTATTTTAATTAATTTTAAAATAATTAATTATTTATTTGTGAATTTAAAATAAAAATTATTGTTGTTTGTTAAATAAAATTGATAAATCTTTTGAATTAATTAATTAGGAAAATTCCGTTCATGAGCACCCTTCCATGGAAACTTTTATTATTAATTTTAGAATAATTAATTATTTATTTATAATCTTTTTTTGTGAATTTAAAATAAAAATTATTATTATTATGCTTTGATGAATAACAGTTTGATAAATCCTTTTAATTAATTAATTAGGAAAATTCCTTTAATTGTTTTCTTTATAGGGCCCCTTTCCACCACCCTTCCCTTTTGATAATTGATTTATTTATTTGGCCCACTTAAGGAGTTCTGTAATTATGTGAGCGATAAAAATACAAAATTTGATGACGAGGAGAAAAGTTCTTCAACAATAAACAAAAGAAACTGCTTTTAATAAACTGGGGCGGTACATTAATTATGCATCAAAAAGTAACATTTTATTAAGAAATAAATAAATAATTTTTTAAATTTATTTTTGAGTTTAAAATGAAAACATTTATTATTAATTTTAGAATAATACTTAATCAGTTTTAAATTAATTTTAATTTTTTAATTTTTATTTTACGATCCCCCAATTCTTTTCCATTCTAAAGTGAAAATGTCAAATAATCATGTTAATTGATTTATTTGACACCCTTCCCGCAATTCTTCCCTTTGATATTTAATTGTTTGTTTGGCCCCTTTAATGTGTATTGGTGAAATCAAATTTGATGAGTAAATTCACAATAAATAAATTTAATTATTTCTTAATAAAAAGATTCAAAATAAATAATTATTAATTTGTTAGTTTAAAATAAAAATATTCATTATTATTTTTTGAATAATTATTTTAATAAAAAAAAAAGAAAAGCTCAGGAAAATTTACTTATGTAACAAAATATAAAATTTATGGAATAAATAAATAAATAATTTTAATTATTTGCAAATTTAAAAGATAAATATTTGTTATTATTTAATAATGATAAGTTTAAAATAAAATATTTATTATTATTTTTAGAAGAATAATTAATATTTAACAAAAAATAAATTAAATTTTGATTAAAAAAATAAAAGGCTTAGGAAAATTTACTTATGAAATAAAATATAAAATTTATGGAATAAATAAATAATTTTAATTATTTGCAAATTAAAAAGATAAACATTTGTTATTACTTTAAATAATAATAATAACTTAATTAATTCTTTTTCATAATTAATTTAATTAATAAATATTATTTAATTATACGGTCCCCCATTTAAATTGAAAATTGAGAAAATTTCATTAATTGATTTGTTTATTTGGTCCCCCCGCCATTCTTGCCATCCTTCTCGTTGCAGTGAACTCGCGCCACACTCTTTCGCCATTCTCGCAATGCTTTTCGTTCACTCGCGCCACACTCTTTTGCCATTCTCGCCATCCTTCTCGTTGCAATGAACTCTCGCCACACTCTTTTGCCACTCTCGCCATCCTTCTCGTTGCAATACACTCTCGCCACACTATCTCGCCATAGTTGTCTCGCCTCATAAGGGCAGACATTCTTGCTTCTCATTGGCTGCTGCAGCAGTGATGACGTCATTTTTTCCCTTTATGAGAGCAAATTAATGTTTATGATCCATTTCCAATGTGGCCGAGTGGTTAGTGTGTCAGCCTGGCTGCCCCCTCTGGGGTTCGGATCCGCTTGGTGCGGGGAATTTTTGATGAATTTTAAATGAATTTAAATTCAGTGTCTTAAGATGTTTGACCTTTAAGATGTTTAAAAATTAATTTAAAATTAAATAAAAATTAATTAAAAAATTTGCATAAAGTCGCGCAGTAAAAAAAGTCGCGCAGTAAGAAAAAAAGTCGCGCATCCCCCTGCAATAGGTTTGGGTTTGCAAGAAAAAATCAATAATTTGCATAAAGTCGCGCACTTGAAAAAAGTCGCGCAATAGGTTTTGGCTTCAGTACTGAAAATTTTGGCGCTCAGATGGCCCGCGCTCACTTGGCTGGCGCTCAAATGGCTGGCGCTCAAATGGCCTTGCACCCCTCCCATAGGTATGGGGGGCTACCGTAATCCGGTGGAAAAGTGATGTGTAACTACTTACACTTATTTGCTCCCTTATCTCATTTATTTGCTGTTTAATTTCATCTCCCTTTTCATCATTTGCAAGTTCTTCCCTTGCTTGATTAACTTCTTTAGCCATTGAAATTGCTTCAACAAGCGTTTTTGGCTTTTTCATAAAAAATATTTTCCTTTTTAGGAAAGTCGGAAGTCCATTTAAAAAATAATGCACACTCTCACATTCTCGGGCCTCGCTCGTGTAATTTGTGTCGGGGGAAGCCTGTTCCACCAACTCACGTATTTTATTGGCATATTCTGTTATGCTTTCATGGCCCATTTGAAAAAGTCGCCTGTAGCATCATATTTCGGTGTTTTTACCCCCGCTGGCAAATTTGTTGCCGGTTTATTGGCCAATTTATCTTCCAAATCATTCACTTTTAATTTTAATGCCTCAAATTTCACTTCCAAATCATCAACATCTGCCATTTTTTGTTTTTTATTTCCGTTGTAAGCTTTATTTTTTCCACTTTCCAAAGTCTCTTTTTCTCTCCTTTTTAACCCTCTTTCTTTTGTCCTTTTTTCCCTTTCGGCCTTGCTTTGATCTTTATTTTTAAATTTGCTTTCCAAATATTCAGGGACTGATGAGTTACTCAGTTTTGACAATTTTTATGTATTTGTTTGATAATTATTCAAATGTCTTCGCCCACCAACGTTTTCAACGGCACACTTCGGTTCGACACAACGGCACTCTTCTGTTTGACACAACGGCACACTTCTGTTCGGCACACTTCTGTTTGAAACTGCTTGATTTGTCGACAATTGTAGAAAGTGCTTTAATAAGTGCTGGGTGCAATTTGTTTGTTTTTGGATTTGCTTAATTAATTTAATTTATTTTAATTTGATTTTGTGCGAAATTGTGATTTATAATTATTATTAATAATCAGAAATGATTTTTGCTGACATTGGAGACGAAGAAAATGATCTGACTAGGTCAAGCTGAACCCCTTTTATTTTAGTCATCGTTTTGTTAATCACATTTTTTGTCACAATTTATTAATCATCCTTCTCTTATTTTGTGCACATCACATTGTTTCTTTAATTAGCTTAATTAGCTTGGATTTATTTTTATTTTCGGGTTGGCCAACCGTGTGACCTTGTGACTGGCCACTAATTATTCGTCACTTTTTCTCATTAATCACTTTCTGTTCAGCTTATTAACCAATCAGCCCTAGAGTCCCTGCCTTAGCGCTTTAGGCTAGGACAATTCACCAAAATTCGCCTGATCATTGCTCTCCGGCGTTGGTCTTTTGTCGTCTCTCTCTTTTGAGAGGGGCAAAAACATATCATTTGAACTGAATGTTTGAAAGGGAAAAATAATAATAATAATTTGGTGCGAATTTTGTTGGACAAAGGAATTAGTGCAAATTTGTGAACTATGTAATAATGTGTGCAGGTGCAAAAAATGCTTTAATTTCTCCAATTGATCAGTCCGTCGTTCATCGCAGTTCGTCATTTGTGGATTTTTCTTTGCCGTTCCTCTCTCACATTATTTCCATTTATTTATTTTTTATTAATTAATTTCCATTTTAAATTTCAAAATGTACCACGTCACTTGGGAACTGCAAGCCAATTGCAAAATTCATTGCGCTTTTCCGAATCGCTGCTGGGAACCATTGCATTTCGACAACCCTAACATTTGTTTGGGGGCTTCCGTGGACCCTAACAATTTCACCAATTATTTTTCGCTTCCGGCATTTCAATTTGTGCTGATTTTGCTTGCCCAATTGTTTTTTGGCCTGCTTCTCGGCTTTTTCCTTGCCTTCTTTGTCTGTTTTTTGTGTTCTGGCCGACTTTCTCGTCGTTCTTCGAAAAATGTAATGATTGGGGATGATTTTCTTTTATTTTTAAATTTTCCAAATTTTTCTTTCGCTCAGCGTGCCTTCGGCGATCATTCGTTGCCCAACAAAAACATTTTGCGCCACTCTTTGCGCTCTGGGGCTCGTAAGAATGCCTCATCGTTGGCTATTGTGAGCACTCTCATTGGCAAAATTTAATTGATAAACCCTTTGTCTTTATTTAGCCTGTTTCGGAGTCCTTTGTTTGAGTCTTGGCAATGATGGATGTTTGCCATTGGCAATTTGTTGCTTTAAACACTTTCTCTTTTTTTTGATCATTTTTTTATTTCCATTTCCGGCATTTAAATTATTTTCAATCCTTACAATTTTGCTCTCTTCCTTTTTCTCATAATTTTCCATTCATTTCACTTCCTTTTCTTTTTGCATTGGCTGGACTTGTTAAAATTTTTCATAATTATTTTATTTTTTCCAGTAATTAATTTAATAATAAAAATAATTTTTGTATGATACAGTATTTACATGTACAGTCTCTGTCCTTAGGGCGGGACCTCCATGAATACTGAGGGTCCAGGCGGGTCCATTAACATTCCCAATTTGGTAGCGGTGTTGTCAACAATCATTTATTCAAGAGTATTATACAATTGGATGGACCGCCTCTTCCCGATTCGCAGTCGGGACAGAGACTGATCGTGGGGGAGAGTGGGGAAGGGGAAAAGAGTTGGATTCAAGGGACCGCCCCAAGGCAACAATTGGTTATGTCATATGTGATTAGGGGGTGGTGATTGGGACAATGGATTACAAAATGATTATGATGTCATATGTTTTTGTGGAACCAATTTTTGTCTTCATTAATTTTATTTTGTTTTGTTTCCTCCTTCTCAATTTTATTCGCTGGTCTTTTCCCATTTTCCTCGTCTTTAATTTCATAATTTAATTCCTCCACATTTTGCAAATTCATATGCCAAAATTCATTGAAATACAAAAATTTGTTTTCACTTTTTTCCAAAAAATATTTTGAAATTTCATTCATTTTTTGAATAATTGTAATTAAGGAATTTTTTCTTTTTCCATGAGCAAATATTGGCATAATCGCTGTAAATTCATTCGGTACCTCGCCGTTTTTAGCTTAATAAATTACATTAAATCTCAATGTTTTTATTGTCAGACCTTCGACAAAAAGTCGGAACAAATATTCATAGAAAATGTGCAAATATTTACGATATTTTTGGCATTGTTCCCATTCATAAGCATTTAATTCTTTCAAAACCTTGGGACATTGCCAATTCTTTCGCAGCAAATACACAACGCCAAGATGGAACTCATATTTGGGTGTCCAATCCTCTTTCACTTTTTCAAAATTGTCGTATCCCTTAATTAATTTAATAAATCACTCAAAATTTGTCGTTAATCCTTTTACAAATTCACAAAATAAAGCATCAGTTTCCTAAATTTGAATTTTTTTAAACAAAATTTTAAATAAAACATCACCCATGTCCATTGATGATCGTATTTCGATTCAACAATTATTTCATGTTTATTATCATTTATTACACCGGAAAACCTTGGCCGATCTTCCTTGGCATTTTCTTCTGCTCTTTTAAAATTATCTTCCAAATTTTCTTCAAATTTTTGTTGAATTATTCCTTCGGCACTTTCATTTGTTTGGCATTCTTGCGCTGTGTCAATTGCCATTTGCAAAATCATTTCATTAATTGGCATTTTTTGTTCACTTTCCAATTTTAATTCATAATTTAATCTCGTCGCATTCAAAAAGTTTGGTTCAAAATTCCAACTGAAAAATTCGTTTAATTTGTATGTATATTTTTCTTGCATCAATTCGTTAAAATAAAATTGCGAAATTTTCCAGAGACAAATTCACCGCATAAATTATTGGCCCTTCAATTTCAATTTCATTTTTAAAGTGTGTCCTCTTAAATACAAATTTTGGCTTCACTGTAGGAATTCCGGCGTATTCTCTGTTGATACATAAAGTTGATGATGGGTGGAGAAAAGCAGCAGGAGAGAGAGAGAGAGAGAGAGAGAAAAAATGGAAATTGTATGACAAATTTCAAAAAAGGGGTGCCGATCGGTGAATGGGCCACGAAAATGGGGTCTGGGTTGTTTCGAACGGATGGGAACCCTGATTTAATATAAATAAAAAATATTACCAAAATTGTACATATTCGCTAATAGATTTTATTATTTTATCTGTAAAATATAATTTTTTAAAATAAATTCATTACAATTGTCAAATTTTTGTTGGCAATATTGTTTATCAATTTTTACATTATTTCCAATGTATATTATTCTTTTCCGCTTGTTCCGTCCCTGGCAAGTTTGAAGCGGCACAAAACTTTTTTCTTAAACTTAACATTATTCGGAAGCTCTACTTCTCAAGAAATGATTGATAAGCTTATGAAGTAACAAAATAATTTATAAAAATTTTTCTCCAAGTCAGTATTTGCTCTTTTCTTGTATTTATGAGTTCACGGGATTTTAACGCTTTCGTTTGATAGGACCAAGAATCTAGGTATTGACCAAGAAAGAAAAACTTATGGCCAAAGAAACTGAAATTTTTGTCATCCGATAGCTTTAACAATTCACTATTAGACTGCAAAATTTCAACAAAAAAAATGTATAGAGCATCCTTCTGAGCAAGGTCATAGGCAAAATTTTATTTTGATAGTTTTTGAGTAAGGTCATAACACCCGGGCGAGCAATGCCAAAATCGGCGGAAACAAAGCAAAGCAAAAATGGGACAAAATGGAAGTAATGTATTAAATTAATTACCAAATATATATTTAATCAAAAAAATTAAAAATGAAATTTATAAAAAGCAAAGGAAAAGTGAAGACAGAAGGAATACCAATGAAAAATGACTAAGAAAAAGAAAAAACAATTACAGAAGCCGATGGATTACAATGGAAAATGGATTTTTAAATAAAAATGTTGACAATTCAATACTAGTGCTGCTCGAGAGTCTCGGTCTCGACTCGATAAAAGTCTCGTGTGTTTTATGATGTCACGGTCTCGAGTCTCGGGGTTAAGTCTCGTGGTAAAGCTCGGGGTCAAGTCTCGTTCTCGAGCAGCACTATGAAATAGCCCATTGGTAAAAATGTTTAGTTTTACTATTTCTTAAAAAATCCGCCATTTCGTTCTTTGCACTTTCACCCATTTTTTCCATTTTTTGCTCAAATTCTCTTCGTAGTGCTTCAATTTCATGTTCACTTGATGATAATTGTTGCTCGTTTGCCTTTAATTTAATGTCCATCGGATGGTTTAAAATTTGTTTTTCAATTTTTACATTTTTTGGTACACTGATTTTTTTCATCGCTTTTTGTATGTTTTTGTGGAACCAATTTTTGTCTTCATTAATTTTATATTTTTTTGTTTCCTCCTTCTCAATTTTATTCGCTGGTCTTTCCCCATTTTCCTCGTCTTTAATTTCATAACTTAATTCCTCCACATTTTGCAAATTCATATGCCAAAATTCATTGAAATACAAAAATTTGTTTTCACTTTTTTCCCAAAAATATTTTGAAATTTCATTCATTTTTTGAATAATTGTAATTAAGGAATTTTTTCTTTTTCCATGAGCAAATATTGGCATAATCGCTGTAAATTCATTCGGTACCTCGCCGTTTTTAGCTAAATAAATTACATTATTTGAATAAATCTCAATGTTTTTATTGTCAGACCTTCGACATAAATTCGGAACAAATATTCATGGAAAATGTGCAAATATTTACGATATTTTTGGCATTGTTCCCATTCATAAGCATTTAATTCTTTCAAAACCTTGGGACATTGCCAATTCTTTCGCAGCAAATACACAACGCCAAGATGGAACTCATATTTGGGTGTCCAATCCTCTTTCACTTTTTCAAAATTGTCGTATCCCTTAATTAATTTAATAAATCCCTCAAAATTTGTCGTTAATCCTTTCACAAATTCACAAAATAAAGCATCCGTTTCCTAAATTTGAATTTTTTTTTTTAAACAAAATTCTAAATAAAACATCACCCATGTCCATTGATGATCGTATTTCGATTCAACAATTATTTCATGTTTATTATCATTTATTACACCGGAAAACCTTGGCCGATCTTCCTTGGCATTTTCTTCTGCTCTTTTAAAATTATCTTCCAAATTTTCTTCAAATTTTTGTTGAATTATTCCTTCGGCACTTTCATTTGTTTGGCATTCTTGCGCTGTGTCAATTGCCATTTGCAAAATCATTTCATTAATTGGCATTTTTTGTTCACTTTCCAATTTTAATTCATAATTTAATCTCGCCGCATTCAAAAAGTTTGGTTCAAAATTCCAACTGAAAAATTCGTTTAATTTGTATGTATATTTTTCTTGCATCAATTCGTTAAAATAAAATTGCGAAATTTTCCAGAGACAAATTCACCGCATAAATTATTGGCCCTTCAATTTCAATTTCATTTTTAAAGTGTTTCCTCTTAAATACAAATTTTGGCTTCACTGTAGGAATTCCGGCGTATTCTCTGTTGATACATAAAGTTGATGATGGGTGGAGAAAAGCAGCAGGAGAGAGAGAGAGAGAGAAAATGGAAATGGTATGACAAATTTCAAAAAAGGGGTGCCGATCGGTGAATGGGCCATGAAAATGGGGTCTGGGTTGTTTCGAACGGATGGGAACCCTGATTTAATATAAATAAAAAATATTACCAAAATTGTACATATTCGCTAATAGATTTTATTATTTTATCTGTAAAATATAATTTTTTAAAATAAATTCATTACAATTGTCAAATTTTTGTTGGCAATATTGTTTATCAATTTTTACATTATTTCCAATGTATATTATTCTTTTCCGCTTGTTCCGTCCCTGGCAAGTTTGAAGCGGCACAAAACTTTTTTCTTAAACTTAACATTATTCGGAAGCTCTACTTCTCAAGAAATGATTGATAAGTAGGGTCGCAACTTTTAGTGAAAAAACTTTTTTTTTGCTCAATTGATTTGAAGAAAGGAGCTCAAAAAACGCATTTCTGCATTAAAAATTTTCGATTCTGATGTCATTTTTCGTCACTAGAAATCACTATTTTGGGGTTCTATCACTAAAATAGTTAAAAATCACTATTTTGGCATTTTGTCACTATTTTTTCACTATTTCGACATTTTTTGGAAAATTCCTTAACAAAAATGCAATAAAAACGGAAAATGCACCCCTAAGAATCGACTCGAAAAATTTCAGAAAAATACACCCCTATGAAACGCCGAAAATTTTTAAAAAATACACTCCTATGAAATGAAAAAAATTTTTCAAAAATTCTTCCCCCAAATTTTTTTTCTTGACAAAATTTTTGATTTAAAAAGTTAAATATTTGCTAAGAGAATTTTATAAAGGAAACCTAGCTCATTGGCAACTGAACTAGTGAAAAAAATATTAGTTTTGTTCAATTTTTGGCTGAAAATTATGTCACTATTCGTCACTATTTTGGACTTTTTGTCACTATTTCTTCACTATTTTGGGATTTTTACTCACTATTTTAGTTAACTATTTTGGGATTTTTCGTCACTAAAAGTTGCGACCCTATTGATAAGCTTATGAAGTAACAAAATAATTTATAAAATTTTTTCTCCAAGTCAGTATTTGCTCTTTTCTTGTATTTATGAGTTCACGGGATTTTAACGCTTTCGTTTGATAGGACCAAGAATCTAGGTATTGACCAAGAAAGAAAAACTTATGGCCAAAGAAACTGAAATTTTTGTCATCCGATAGCTTTAACAATTCACTATTAGACTGCAAAATTTCAACAAAAAAAATGTATAGAGCATCCTTCTGAGCAAGGTCATAGGCAAAATTTTATTTTGATAGTTTTTGAGTAAGGTCATAACACCCGGGCGAGCAATGCCAAAATCGGCGGAAACAAAGCAAAGCAAAAATGGGACAAAATGGAAGTAATGTATTAAATTAATTACCAAATATATATTTAATCAAAAAAATTAAAAATGAAATTTATAAAAAGCAAAGGAAAAGTGAAGACAGAAGGAATACCAATGAAAAATGACTAAGAAAAAGAAAAAACAATTACAGAAGCCGATGGATTACAATGGAAAATGGATTTTTAAATAAAAATGTTGACAATTCAATACTAGTGCTGCTCGAGAGTCTCGGTCTCGACTCGATAAAAGTCTCGTGTGTTTTATGATGTCACGGTCTCGAGTCTCGGGGTTAAGTCTCGTGGTAAAGCTCGGGGTCAAGTCTCGTTCTCGAGCAGCACTATGAAATAGCCCATTGGTAAAAATGTTTAGTTTTACTATTTCTTAAAAAATCCGCCATTTCGTTCTTTGCATTTTCACCCATTTTTTCCATTTTTTGCTCAAATTCTCTTCGTAGTGCTTCAATTTCATGTTCACTTGATGATAATTGTTGCTCGTTTGCCTTTAATTTAATGTCCATCGGATGGTTTAAAATTTGTTTTTCAATTTTTACATTTTTTGGTACACTGATTTTTTTCATCGCTTTTTGTATGTTTTTGTGGAACCAATTTTTGTCTTCATTAATTTTATATTTTTTTGTTTCCTCCTTCTCAATTTTATTCGCTGGTCTTTCCCCATTTTCCTCGTCTTTAATTTCATAACTTAATTCCTCCACATTTTGCAAATTCATATGCCAAAATTCATTGAAATACAAAAATTTGTTTTCACTTTTTTCCCAAAAATATTTTGAAATTTCATTCATTTTTTGAATAATTGTAATTAAGGAATTTTTTCTTTTTCCATGAGCAAATATTGGCATAATCGCTGTAAATTCATTCGGTACCTCGCCGTTTTTAGCTAAATAAATTACATTATTTGAATAAATCTCAATGTTTTTATTGTCAGACCTTCGACATAAATTCGGAACAAATATTCATGGAAAATGTGCAAATATTTACGATATTTTTGGCATTGTTCCCATTCATAAGCATTAATTCTTTCAAAACCTTGGGACATTGCCAATTCTTTCGCAGCAAATACACAACGCCAAGATGGAACTCATATTTGGGTGTCCAATCCTCTTTCACTTTTTCAAAATTGTCGTATCCCTTAATTAATTTAATAAATCCCTCAAAATTTGTCGTTAATCCTTTCACAAATTCACAAAATAAAGCATCCGTTTCCTAAATTTGAATTTTTTTTTTTAAACAAAATTCTAAATAAAACATCACCCATGTCCATTGATGATCGTATTTCGATTCAACAATTATTTCATGTTTATTATCATTTATTACACCGGAAAACCTTGGCCGATCTTCCTTGGCATTTTCTTCTGCTCTTTTAAAATTATCTTCCAAATTTTCTTCAAATTTTTGTTGAATTATTCCTTCGGCACTTTCATTTGTTTGGCATTCTTGCGCTGTGTCAATTGCCATTTGCAAAATCATTTCATTAATTGGCATTTTTTGTTCACTTTCCAATTTTAATTCATAATTTAATCTCGTCGCATTCAAAAAGTTTGGTTCAAAATTCCAACTGAAAAATTCGTTTAATTTGTATGTATATTTTTCTTGCATCAATTCGTTAAAATAAAATTGCGAAATTTTCCAGAGACAAATTCACCGCATAAATTATTGGCCCTTCAATTTCAATTTCATTTTTAAAGTGTTTCCTCTTAAATACAAATTTTGGCTTCACTGTAGGAATTCCGGCGTATTCTCTGTTGATACATAAAGTTGATGATGGGTGGAGAAAAGCAGCAGGAGAGAGAGAGAGAGAGAAAATGGAAATGGTATGACAAATTTCAAAAAAGGGGTGCCGATCGGTGAATGGGCCATGAAAATGGGGTCTGGGTTGTTTCGAACGGATGGGAACCCTGATTTAATATAAATAAAAAATATTACCAAAATTGTACATATTCGCTAATAGATTTTATTATTTTATCTGTAAAATATAATTTTTTAAAATAAATTCATTACAATTGTCAAATTTTTGTTGGCAATATTGTTTATCAATTTTTACATTATTTCCAATGTATATTATTCTTTTCCGCTTGTTCCGTCCCTGGCAAGTTTGAAGCGGCACAAAACTTTTTTCTTAAACTTAACATTATTCGGAAGCTCTACTTCTCAAGAAATGATTGATAAGCTTATGAAGTAACAAAATAATTTATAAAAATTTTTCTCCAAGTCAGTATTTGCTCTTTTCTTGTATTTATGAGTTCACGGTATTTTAACGCTTTCGTTTGATAGGACCAAGAATCTAGGTATTGACCAAGAAAGAAAAACTTATGGCCAAAGAAACTGAAGTTTTTGCCATCCGATATCTTTAACAATTCTCTATTAGACTGCAAAATTTCAAAAAAAATATATAGAGCATCCTTCTGAGCAAGGTCATAGGCAAAATTTTATTTTGATGGTTTTTGAGTAAGGTCATAACACCCGGGCGAGCAATGCCAAAATCGGCGGAAACAAAGCAAAGGAAAAATGGGACAAAATGGAAGTAATGTATTAAATTAATTACCAAATATATATTTAATCAAAAAAATTAAAAATGAAATTTATAAAAAGCAAAGGAAAAGTGGAGACAGAAGGAATACCAATGAAAAATGACTAAGAAAAAGAAAAAACAATTAAAGAAGCTGATGGATTACGATGGAAAATGGATTTTTAAATAAAAATGTTGACAATTAAATACCAGTGCTGCTCGAGAGTCTCGGTATCGACTCGATAAAAGTCTCGTGTGTTTTATGATGTCACGGTCTCGAGTCTCGGGGTTAAGTCTCGTGGTAAAGCTCGGGGTCAAGTCTCGTTCTCGAGCAGCACTATGAAATAGCGCATTGGTAAAAATGTTTAGTTTTACTATTTCTTAAAAAAATCCGCCATTTCGTTCTTTGCACTTTCACTCATTTTTTCAATTTTTTGCTCAAATTCTCTTCGTAGAGCTTCAACAATATCCTCATTAATCTCATCATTTAATAATTCCTCCTCATTTTCCAAATGCAATTCCCTTAACTCATTGTAAAAGTCCAAATTTTTCCCACTTTTTTTCAGAAAATATTTCGAATTGTTATTCAATATTTGGCCAGCAAAAGCTAAACTCTTATAATATTGACGATGACCATCCCTAAACATTGGCTTCACCGCTGCTAATTTATTGGCAAATTCAGCGTTTTTACCTTGGAAAATTATTATTACTATTTAAATATAGAAAATAAAATTCAAAGAAACAAACCTTCAGCATATAATCGGAATAAATATTCGAACATAATTTGTAAATATTTTCGAGTCTTTTGGCATTTTTTACGTAGAATTCCTCTAAAATCCCCAACAATTTTGTCACATTGCAAATTGTTTTTCATAAAATACGAAAAGCCAAGAATGGACTCATATTTCTGAGACAAATGCTCTGCTCTGTTTTTTGTTAGTTTTGAAAATTTCTCAAAATTTGTCGCGATTCCTTTCACAAATTCACAAAATAAAGCATCAGCATACTAAACTTTGAATTTATTTATGAAAAAATTTATTTAAATTAATTTAATTTATTGATGAATTTACCCATGAATTTGTATAAGCGAATCTCGAATCAAAACTCTTAGGCCCAAAATTTATATCAATTATTAAATATGAATGTTCCTTATTTTTCTTCGCTTTTTTAAGCATTTCATTTAAATTTTTGTCAAAATTTTGTCGAATTATTCCTTCTAAATTTTCATTTGTTTTGTATTCATTTGCTGTGTCAATTGCCAATTCCAAAATCATTTCATTAATTGGCATTTTTCGTTCATTTTCCAATTTCAATTCATAATTCAATTTCTCCTCATTCATCAATTTTGGTTTATATTTAAAAGAAGAGAAAAAAATGTTTAATTTATATCCATAATATGCGTTATTAAAATAAAACTGGAAAATTTTGGCCAGACAAATCACCGCATAAATTATTGGCCCATCAATTTCAATTTCATTTTTAAAGTGTTTCCTTTTAAACACAAATTTTGGCTTCACTGTTGGAATTCCGGCATATTCTCTAAACAAATATTCGTACAAAATGTCCAAATATTTGCGATATTTTTGGCATTCTGTCCGTTCAAATTCTTCAAGTTCTTTTGCTATTTTGTCACATTGCCAATTCCCTCTCATAAAATACATAATGCCAAGGTATGCGACATAATTTTGCTTTGAATATTTACTGATTTGAAATTGCTGCTGGCCTTTCATAAATGCAATTAGCATTTTGTCCTCAACCTAATTAATGAAAATGGATTAGTAAAATTAATTTCCATAATTAATATAAACTCACCGGTTTAATTGCATCTGAACTAGGAATTAAAAAATGATGAAAAATAATAATACTAATAAAAAGAATAATGGAAATAAAATTAAACATTTTGTTTATCTTTGTTATAATTAGGGTTGTAATGAGCAACGAAAAATCGAAATTTTTCATATTTTTGGGGGTGTAATTTTTAAAAATTTCAAAAAGTCGAACTTTAGGGGTATATTTTTCGCATTTTTTGCCTTTTTCTTGTGAAATTTTTCCAAAAATGGCCGAAATATGGACTAAAAATGCAAAAATGGCAAAATATGGATTTATTCCCGAAAACCCCCAAAATATTTATATGGATTAAAAACCTTCACCAAATCAAAAAATTTTAACGTAGAAATGCTATTTTTGAGCCCCTTTCTTCATAATAGCATATGCACAGAAAAAATATGTTAATCCATATAATTTACAACCATAGTTATAATTTAAATGATCAAACCAAAAATTGAAAGGGGATTAAAAATTGATGAAAAATAATAATAAAAAAAGGAATTATAAAAACGGAATTATTCATCATTAAGTCTTTCTTTATGAAATATAAAATTATTAAACAAAAATGAAATGAAAATGCGTTAAACAATTCTTTAAAATTCCTTCTTTATTTAATATGATTTTTATTTACATTAAATATTGATGGATTTTTATCTATTTATTTTTTAATTTTGTTTTTTATATTAAATAGTGACATTTTTACTTTATATTAATGTAATTTGGAAGACAAAATAAAAAGAAATGCTTCTCAAATTTAGAGAAATTTCAGGTTGGTAATTTTTTTTTTTGTTGTTTATATTTTACAAAGTAAAAATTAATTTTTAAATCTATTTTTGAAAAAAGTGAATTTTCTGGAGTAAAAATAAATTTTGAATTTTTTAATAAGTAATTTTGATAAGTTTTCAAAACCTCAAAATATGCAACAAACGAAATTTTGGATATGATTTTGAGCATTTGAAGAAAAATTTCCTTAAAATACTATAAAATTGCGAAATATATATGAAAAAGTGCGAAAAGCCAAAGATATGTAGCACAAAATATGTACTTAAATAATTAATATGCAGAAAAGGCCAAAGAACTCTGTAAGCTTATTTTAATAAAAATTATAAATTTAAAAAAAAATTAAATTTATATTATAAAAGAAATTTAAAAAAGAAATTAAAATTAAATTAAATTAAAAATAATTATAAAAATTAGTTAAATCGCTTTGCCTTATAAACCATTAAAGTTTTTTGTCAGTTGTCTTGTCTTCAATTTTAGATCGAAAAAGACGACTAAAATTCCTTATTACTTTACTTAAACACAATTTACATTCTTGGTACCATTCGATAGCCAAGCTTTTTCTATATTAGCTTGCAAAACTTCAAAAAAAATTTATCCAATATAACATAACTTATGACAGAAATTGTACTTGTTTTCATACAACTTTTTGTAAAATTAACCAAATTTTTTTTTTTTAATTTAGCATACTAATAGAGAAAAAGCTTGGCTATCAAATGGCACTAAAAATTATAAAAATATTAGGAAAATGTTAAAAATTTAAGAATTTTATTTAATAAATATTTTCATCTTTTTTGAATAATATTAAGAATAAAGAAATTATTAAAATGAAATATGGAAAATCTCACCGCCTTATAAACGGAGAAAATTTGATTTTAAATAATGATCATAAGTAGGATTATCCAAATCTACTTAATACGATTATTTATTATTAAAAAAGATGCAATAATTAAAAAATTGGGAGTGATCGTCATTAGGATTATCCAAATCTACTTAATACGATTATTTATTATATTAAAGAAAGATGCAAAATTTAAAAAATTGGGATTAATCATGAGTATCCTAATCTACTTGATTATTTATTATATTAAAGAACGATGCAATATTAGAAACTAAATGTTTTATAATTAGCTTACAAAATTTCAAAAAAAAATTGTTAAGCTTCAAAAAGTTATAACCGAAAATGTTGAAAAAAAACTTGGTTTTTTGAACCTCTCAGGTCATGACTTTTTTGAAAATTAAGCAATTTTTTAGAAATTTTGCAATATAATAGAAAACACTTAGGGCTATCAAATAATATCAAAACATTGAAATTTGGTTCATTTTGGGCGAAGTTATGAATAATTTTCTGTCAAAAATTTTCCATTTGCTGGTTTTTTGACTAACGTCCCAGCATCTTTGGAACTTTGGGACCCGATATTTGGCCGAATCAATCCTTATTTCGGATAAGATATAAATTGGGCACAACATTTTACAAAATGGCGACGAACGACACAACAATATTCCACAATCAAAATTTATCTGGGATAAACGGTGCGGGGTTTGTCAGGGAGACACAGTTGAGCCTCGCCTCCCTCAATTTATATAAATTTACTTAAGAAATTTTATCCAAAAAAAAATTTAAAAAGAAATTATAAAAAAGAAAGAAAATTGAAACTGAAGACAGAAGGACGACAAAAGACCAATGAAAAATTGACAAGAAAATAACCAGAAAAGCCAATGTAATTTGGTGGAAAACGAAAGATTTTTTTATGAAAATGGTGACGAAGAAAAATTGCCAAACTTTATAATATATTCTATTACCAGATGAGTTCTTTTTTGGCGATTTTCTGTATTTCTTATTTCTATTTCAGTTTTTGCCATTTCGTCCTTGGCCTTTTTTGGTGCATTTTTACACAATTTTTTCATTTTTTGCTCAAATTCTTTTCGGAGATTGACAATTTCAGTTTCATTTTTGGTTGTTGAGTTTTGCTCACTTTTCTCCTTTCTCATTTCGTAATGAAAATCCTCTTCATTTACCAAATTCATCTCTTTAATACCATTGAAATTTCTCAATTCATTTATTCCTTTTTTCCAAAAACATTCCGAAATTTCATTCAGCTTTCCGATAACTTGAATTAATTGCATTGGGTAAAAATAGTCAATAAATATTGGTTTCATCATTGATGACAATTGTTTCAACACATTCGGAGTTTTAGCTAAGAAATTATATTATTATCATTACAAAATTATCTAAAATTGAAAACAAACCTTGAGCATACAAACTGAATAAATATTCATATAAAATGTCCAAATATTTTCGGTATTTTTGGCATTTTTCTTTAAATTCCTCCCCAATTTTTTCACAATGCCAATTCTCTCTCATCAAATACACAAGGCCAAGATGGGATTGATATATTTGTTTGAAATGCTTTTTCCGTTTCTCAAATTCGTGTGTCCCACAATTGATCATGCATCTATCATTATTCCGATGAATATTTCCTTTCTCTATCAATTGATAAAAAAAATTTGAATATTCTTTGTCCATTCTAAATTTCGAATCTATAATTATTTTATGTTTGTCATCATTTATTTTATTGGCTCTCCGTGGTTTGTCTTTTTTTGCCCTTTTTTCCGCCTTTTTGAGCATTTCTTCCAATTTTTTTTCAAAATTTTGTCGAATTAATCCGTTCAAATTTTCATTTATTTGCCATTCATTCGCTGTGTCAATTGCCAATTGCAAAATCATTTCATTAATTGGCATTTTTTGTTCCTTTTCCAATTTTAATTCATAATTCAGTCTCTTCTCATTCACCAATTTTATTTTTGGTGCAAAAGCATGTTCATGAATAAATAATTTGTCTAATTTATATTCATAATATTCACTCGAAGATGATATAAAATAAAATTGCGAAATGTTGACGAGAGAACTAATCGCACAAATTATTGGTCCATCAAATTCAAACTGTTTCTTTTTTAATATGAATTTTGGCTTCACTGTTGGAATTCCGGCGTATTCTCTGTGCAAATATTCGTACAAAATGTCCAAATATTTGCGATATTTTTGGCATTCTGTCCGTTCATATTCATCAAAATTCTTTCCAATTTTGTCGCATTGCCAATTCTTTCTCATATAATGCATAATGCCAAGGTGTGCCTCATATTTTTGGTTAGAATATTCACTGAGTTGAATTTCTTTCTGTCCTTTCATAAATGCAATTAGCATTTTCTCGTCCATCTAATAAATTAAGATGGATTAATAAAATTAATTGTCCTAATTAATTAACTCACCGATGGATTTGCAATTGAAAATGGGATTAAAAATTGATGGAAAATAATAATAAAAAAAGGAATTATAAAAACGGAATTATTCATCATTATGTCTTTCTTTATGAAATATAAATTATTTTCGACAAAACATGCCATAACTTTGCTTAAACGCAACCAAATATTACATTCTTGGTACCATTCGATAGCCAAGTTTTTTTTCTATGAGCTTGCAGAATTTCAAACAAAAAATATCCAATATAACATAAGTTATGACAGAAATAGTATTTATTTTCTTTCAACTTTTTCTAATGTTGATCAATTTTTTTAAATTTTGCAAGGTAATAGAGAAAAAGCTTGGCTATCGAATGGTACCAAGAATATAAAATTTGATTGCGTTTAAGCTAAGTTATGGCATATTTGGTCGAAAAATTCGCTAAAATAAAAAGATTCCCGAATTAAAATAAAAAAAAAGTTTAATAGAAAAAGTTGCAATATTTACATTTTCTGCAAAAATCTTTGTAATCATTAATTCAATTTGTTAATTTTTTTTAATGCTTAAAAATTCAAATTCTCATAAATGAAAACTGCTTAAAAGATGGGATTAATTTATTTTATAAATTGAGTTATAAAAATATTACTAGTAAAATGTTAAAAATTTCAGAATTTTGTTTAATAAATATTTTCATTTTTTTGAATAATATTACGAATAAAGTAATTATTAAAATGAAATATGGAAAATCTCACCGCCTTATAAACGGAGAAAATTTGATTTGACAAATGAAAATCAGTCGGATTATCCAAATCTACTTGATTATTTAATTTTTAAATAATAATGTAATAATTGGAAAGTTGGGATTGACCATAAGTAGGATTATCCAAATCTACTTAATATAATTTATTTATTATATTAAATAATGAGGCAATATTAAAAATTAGGATTGATCATAGTAGGATTATCCAAATCTACTTAATACAATTATTAATTATATTAATTGTACATATTTCGCAATTTTTCGTATATATATATTTTCATTTTTTTTTTTACATATTTTGAGGATTTTTGAGAATTTACAGAAATTTTTTGTGAAAAATTAAAAAAAATTTCTTGAAAATGTATCCCTAAAAAATCGAATTTTTTTTTCAAAAATGCTATATCAAAAATTAATGTTTAATATATTAAAATGTGATTCTAGGCCTATTTTGGTCATTTTTATGCATTTTATGCCTCTGTTTCACTTTTTACGAAGAATTTTTATCCAAAAAATAACCCTTTAAAATTTTTTTTTACATATTTTATTACATATTTAGGGTTTTTATACATATTTCATACATATTTTAGCATTTTTATACATATTTTATTTACATATTTCGCGATTTTTCTTACATAAAAATCCCAGCCCTATTTATCAAGATCAATTAAACTTTTTTTTTATTACCCAATGAAAAAATATTGGCATCATTGTTGGCAATTTTTTTTGAATTTTGATCGCATTTAGCAGAATATATATTAGCATTATTGAATAGATTTGAATATTTTTAAAGAAACCTTCACAATTGTAGCGAGTTAAGCACGAAAATACCAGTTTAAGCAAAAAGCAGCATGAAAAAGTTGGACTTAGAAGCCTTAAACAAAGGTTAGAAATGCGTTTTTTCATGCTTATTAGCACGTCCTAAGTTAGCAAAAAAAAAAAAAAAAATTAAGCAACTGCTGGAAAATCCAGTCTCTATTGATAACTTCGCCCAAAATGAATCCAATTTTAAAACATTGATATCTTTCGGTAGTTTTAAGTTTTGTTTTCTGTTATCCTGTTAAATTTAAAAAAAAATCGTTAAGTTTCAAAAAAGTTATGACCAGCGAAACTTTTTTTTTTGAATATTTTTGTCATAACTTGGGTAGGTCGCGACCGGGAACAAAACACGGACAACTGAGTACCGATGTCCCGGTTTTGACCGGGACCGGTAAATTCCCGGTTTTTTTCCCCGGTTTTCCCAGCCAAAAAGTCCCGGGTTTTCAACCCGAAAAGTCACGGTCCCGGTTTTTCACAAAATTCCCGGTCACGACCTACCCTAGTTATAAGTTTGTTGAAATTTAACAAAAATTTTTGAAATTTTGGTGGCTAATAGAAAACACCTTGGCAACCGAATGGTATCAAGATTTTAGAATTTGATGTGCCAAATCCTGGTTTTCCTGAATACACTTTGGCAACCCCACCCATTTTTTTACCGCTGGTCCAATGTCAACAAAAAATGATATTAGTACATACAAATAATTTCGACACTTTTTACATACATTTATAATATGATATTAGTATAATTTCGACGCTATTTACATAAATTTTTAATATGATTTAGTATATTTTCTACTCTATTTAAATGCATTTATATTATGATTAGTATTCTTCTTATGCTATTTAATACATTTATAATATGATATTAGTATAATTTCTACTCTATTTACATAAATTTTTAATATGATTTAATATACTTTTTACGCTATTTACACAAAATGATGGTTCTTCCAATAAACGCATCTTCATTTTTTGTTAATTGTATTCTAAGATAATTAATTAAACGCAAAGTTATAATAGAATAAAAACTCAAAAGTCGAAAAAGCGAAAAATCATTAAAATAAGAAAAGACAGAAACATATTAATAAAGAAAAATGAAAATAAAGAATAGTTTAATCGGAAATGCCAAAAAATTTCATGGAAAAGAAGTAATTTTGATGAAAAGGCGACGAATTGAAAGTGCCAAATTTGCGATTATATTCTTTATCCAGATTTTCTCTTGCTTCATAATTTGCCGCATTTGCTTTTGCCTTTTCCAGTTTCACCTTTCCAATTTTGGCATTTTCTTTTGCATTTTCAAATAATTTTTCCATTTTTTTCTCAAATTCTTCCCGAAGAATTTCAATGTCCGTTTGTCCGTTTTTTCCCTTTTGTACATTTTCTGGTCCAATAAATATTTTAATCACCTTTTGTAGATTTTCGTTGATCCAATTTTTCTCCTCTTTAATTTCATAATTTAATTCCTCCTCATTTTCCAAATTTATTCTAATAATATAATTGAAATCCAAAGAGTTGTAACTAAAATTTTCCCATAAACATTGCGTAATTCCATTCAATTCTTTGACCACATAAATTAAACTTCTTTTTATTACCCATTTAAAAAAGATTGGCTTCACTGCTGGCAATTGTTTGGACACCTTCCCATTTTTAGCTTAATATGTTAGCATTATTTGAATAATATTAATTTTAAGACGAAAACAAACCGTCGACATAAAGTCGGAATAAATATTCGTATAAAATGTGCAAATATTTGCGATACTTTTGGCATTTTGCCCATTCAACATTATAAAAAACATTCAAAATATTTGAACATTGCCCATTCTTTCGCATCAAATACACAAGGCCAAGATGGGCCTCATATTCTTGCATTAAATCCTCTTTTACTTTTTCATAATTGTCGTGTCCTTTAAATAACTTATTAAACTTATCAAGGTTTGTTGCCTGTCCTTTCACAAATTCAGAAAATAAAGCATCCTCAATCTAAATTTGAATTTAAACAAAATTTAATTTAATAAAAATATCCACCCATATAATCCGGTCATCGAATTTCAGTCCCAAAATTATAAAATGTTTGTTATCTCTCCAAAAATAATCATATTCATTTGCCCTTTTTTCCGCCTTTTTGAGCATTTCTTTCAATTTTTTTTCAAAATTTTGTCGAAATATTCCGTCCAAATTTTCATTTGTTTGCCATTCTTTTGCTGTGTCAATTGCCAATTGCAAAATCATTTCATTGATTGGCTTTTCTTTTTCATTTTCCAATTTTAATTCATATTTTAATCCCTCCTCATTCAACAATTTTGGTTTAAAATTATAAATGAAAAATTTATGTAATTTATTATATTCCATTCCTTTGTACCAATAAAACTGTGAAATTCTGGTCAGACAATTTACCGCATAAATTAGTGGCCCTTCAATTTCAAACTGTTTCTTTTTTAATATGAATTTTGGCTTCACTGTTGGAATTCCAACGTACTCTCTGAACAAATATTCGCACAAAATGTCCAAATATTTGCGATATTTTTGGCATTCTGTCCGTTCAGTTTCGTCAAATTTTTCACCAATTTTGTCACATTGCCAATTCTTTCTCATGTAATACAAAATGCCAAGGTGTGCCACATTTTTTTCCATTGAAAATTGGCTGATTTGAATTTGTTCTTGGTTTTTCATAACAGCAATTAGCATGTGCTCCTCAACACAATTAATTAAAATGTGTAAACCAAAACAATTATTCAAATTAATCAACTCACTGATGGATTTGCATTTAAAAATTGAAATTGAAAAATTAGCGTAATAATGGTAAAAGGAATTGCAGAAATATAATAAAGCATTTTCTTGAATTTTTAAATTTTAAAAACAAGTAAAGAGAAAATAAATTATGAAACAATAGGAGGGATGTTTCTTAAAGAATTTGGCATTTTAAATAAAATATTTGAACGAAAAATACTAATAAATAAGTAAAATATAAAAATTGTTTTTCTATAGACTGTGAATGATTTTGTTAGCATTAATAATAAAATTTGAGAGGGCTTCTCATCAATTTTTTTGCGCCGGAATTCCGCTTGCATGTTTTGGCTCTGGTATTTCGCAATCTGGCATTTTTTTCACGCTAGTTTCCTCATTCATTTCATTTTTGTTGCTGGATCCCGCATTGCCCGGAGTGAGGGAAAGGTAGACATTTTATTATAGTTGAGCGGGACCGGGAATTTTGGGCAAAACCGGGACCGGGATCTTTTCGGGTTGAAAAACCGGGACTTTTTTGGTCTGAGAAAACCGGAAAAAACCGGGAATTTCCTGGTCCCGGTCAAAACTGGTCAAACCGGGACTTTGGTACTCAGTTGTCCGTCCCGGTCCCGCTCAACTCTAATTTTTATGGATAAGTCAAGGGATGAAAAGAGAGAGACAGAGAGAGAGAGAGAGAGAAGAAAGAGAGAGACAGAGAGAGAGAGGGAAGGGAGGGAATATACAATCGAGGATGAAAAGAGAGAGACAGAGAGAGAGAGGGAAGGGAGGGAATATACAATCGATAAATGTTGTGGTCCAACATCAATTGAAAAATTGCTCATAATATGAACAATCAGTTTAAAAACAAAATTATTACTGTTTATAATAATTATTTCGTCTGCTAGAAAAAGTTATTTATTTATTTTTTGCTCTTTCTTCCGCTTTTTAAGCATTTCCTCCAAATTTACACCAAATTTTTCGCGAATTATTCCTACAACACATTTGTTTTCCTTGCATTCGCTGTGTCAATTGCCGATTGCAATAGCTTTTAGCTTTTTCAAATTTGCCTCTTAGGCTTTTTATTTTGTATTTTCACACAAATTTTCATTTTTTACAAATTCTTCCCGAAAAATGCACTAGCAAAGAAAGGTCCCCAAGTGTCCGCGGAGTTTCAGGAACCAAATTTGGTAGGTGGCTAGAGCACCCCTGGGTTCTTAAAAAAGTGTCTTTTAATGTTTGCGGAATGAGCCTGAGTGAAGAGTTATGACGTGCCAAAGTTTTTTAATTAATATGTTCAACACGGCCAAAATCGGTTATGCGCACCCGTGAGGAAAGCCGAGTGCGAGGCGTGGAACTAGGAAATTGAACGGCTTTCGAGTTAGGATGATTAACCAAGAAACCCGATACCACCTGAATACGACGAGGAGAAGAAGTGCTGAACTGATTAAGAAATGGTGACAAGCTGCGTATATTTGGATGAACAATTTTCGGGCTGACCAATTGTTACGACGAATTCTGGGTCGGTATATTTTGAAGATGGGGGAGAGGTATCTGGACATGATGAGTCATCAGTGCCAGTCTTCTCTGATGCATCATTGCCGCTTTTGATGTCAGATGATTTTGGAGGAAGTGATGATTCCAGCGTGGTGGATTTAGACAAGGGAATGGACGGAGAAGGGACAAGGGGGTCAACGAGCATTGGAGAAGTCATTAAGTAAGGTGAACGATGGGTCCAAAAATTGGTGAGAACTTTAAGTGATTATGGATACGGTTTGTAGCATCTATAGACGATTTCGGGGTGATGCATGCTACTTAAAACACAAATAATTCAAATTATAAAAGAAAATGGGGGAGATTCAATTTCGGATGTGAGGGACTCTAGACCGAAATAAGGCATAGGTGGACAAAACGGGAAGTGACTCTTTAACAATCCCTTTAGGGAGAATTTCTGTAATTGGCTGAAATGGAAGAATAATTCCAATGGGAACAAATCTGAAATTGATTTTTAATTTTTTAATATAGGTATTTCTGGTATTTAGTTAGCATTTTCTCATTAAATTTAAGTATTCGTTTTTTATGTCATTTAAGAATTATTGTCTTCTCTTTCCTCTAAAAAACTGATTATGTTAAATGTGTTGTATTGGAGACGAATGGATATTAAAAGGATTTTTCAAAATTACTTCTAATTTGACCGACACCCTTCTAAATTTAATAATTATCCAATTGGGAGGTGATTTTTCGATCTTTTCTAATGCCTTTTGACAAGAAATTACGGGTTTTTTTCGCTTAATCTAGTTGGGTCGTCCCAACTCATCCATACCCAACTCATCCAAACTAAATTCATCCATATAGCAAACTAATCCACAGCACAATGCAAGAAATACCAAAGTCATCCACAGCACAATGCAAGAAATCGCGTAGAAGGTCATGCATTTCGTTGGATGAGTTGGGCATGTATGAATTGGATTATTCCATGAAAAAAGCAAAAAAAAAAATATATATAATTTTAAAAACCGAACCAGACACTCCTAAGAATGAGAAATTCCCATAATTCAATCCCAGCTAATGTTTTTTTTTTGATTTTTTAAACAAAAATTCGCTTTAAAAATTGGATTTATTTAAGAAAATCTTTCAAAGCTTTCTAACTTTTTAAATTATTACATTTACAATTGAAATAAACTTCTTTCATGCTATTTACGTTTTTGTGCCCATAATGTGGCGCATTTTTACGATTGTAAGAATTAAATTAATTTTATGTAAAAATTTTTTTTATGAATATGAGTGGGTATGCCTCATTTGTTGGCATTATGAGTTGGCATTTTTGCATGTGCGTCGATTTTCAATTACTTATTAAAAAAGACATTTATTAGTTTTTTTTAATGCTAATACGCATAAAAATATTAAATGAATTTTTTATTATATATGTAATAATTGTAAAATATTATAAAAATTACAAAAAAAAAAAAAAAAATTTAATATTTTGGCTACATTCTTAATAATATTTTTACTTTTTAAAAAACAAGTTTTTTTAAAAATGTTAAATGATTTTCAGAAGAAAATCTTATGAATTTTTCTGAAATTTTCAGTTTTTTAACAATTATTTTGAAATTTAATTAAAAATAATAAGATTATCAATTATTATAATATTTGTCATGATTAGGGATGGGATTTTTAGGCAAAAGCCTATTTTTTTCCTGAACTCCCCGTGGCCTGAAACGGACGAAAAACATGTTTTTTTTGGGCTGTTGTTAAGCTACTTTTCGAGTTAAGCATTTCAACGCTTCTTTCGTTATCCACTCTAAAAAAATGCAATTTTACGAAATTACCTGAAGGAACAACTTTTTTATATTTAACAAAATTTTTAGGAATTTTCGAGCTAGAGAACCATTTGAACCTGAAAAATAATATGAAGAATGTTGCACCTAATTGTGTTAATCACAAATTCATGCGAAAATTCTTTTTTTATTATCAATTAAGGATTTTAGGAAATATTATTTATTATTGTTCCATGCTTATTATTCCATTTTTGATTATTCTGTTCTTAAATGTGGCCAAATGGGGCATTCTTTCAATGCCTGAAGAAATGGTTGAAAATGGACTAAACATGGGCCAATCGCTTCAAAATGGTCAAAATCCGGATCAAATTGCAAATCAAAATGGACCAAATCTGGATCAAATAGATCTTAATGCGCCTAACCAGGATGAATTAATTGAAAGTGGCAAACTTGGAGAAGTGCCGATTCGATTACCAAGGAAATACCAAGATCGAGTAACACAAGTTGGATTCACTGATCACATGATCATTTCGGATGAGGAAACTCGTCAAAGATTCTTTAAACCAGTTGAGCTATGAAATAATTTATTTTTTGGATTTTATTTAAATGTAAAAAAATTAAATGAAAATCAATAAATTTATTAATGAAAAATTAATTTTCTGCAGAAGCAACAACCATGTAAATGTGATGAGTGTGCAAATGATAGAACGTGTGCGTGCAAGAAATTGTCAAAATTTCGAATAAAGGTTGAATGGCATTTTAATTAAGATGAATTTTCTAATAATACTTTTTCGAAACAAATTATATTAAATTTTTTGAAAAATATTTCCGGGAAAAAAACCTTATGCTCCCGTTTCACGCTGACCCCAACAATTCTTCAAGGGTGGCAAATTGGTCCCAACAAATACAAAATTGGCACCATGGGATTCCCCGATTGTGCCGTGCCATGAGCGATGCAAATGCCGGGGCAAATGTGGCTCGTCTCCGGTGCCGATTGATCCAAAACGGATGTACATTAGTTACAACGAAAAAACCCACTTCAGTCTGTACGCGGCTGAATCAATTTCAAGAGGTAAAAGTCAATAAATTTTGGCCTAGGCTTTAGGATTAGGCTTAAGCTTTTGGCTAGGCCTAGGCTTAGGCTTGCTCGGGCTTAGGTTTAGGCTTGAGCCTTGGCTTTATTTTGTAAAATTTAAGTTCATTTTAAGTAGTTAATAAATTATGCAGACGACATAAATACTTAGCAATTTTTCACGCGATGCCATTTCGGACACTGCTGGACTGATATTCAAATTTCGAAAATTGCAATTTCCAAAATTACGGGAGCCTTTTTGGACGGAATTTCCGGATCCCGTAGATTTTTAGGGGCCTTTATGCTGAAGTATGGGTTATAAATTTTTTATCGATCTGAATCTTGTTGAAGTTGAATATTTAAATCAGGCGAAATGATTGGCGAATACCTTGGCGAAGTGTCACTTGAAGATGAAAGCGAAAATTTTGACTACACATTCAGTGTGCCCATAGACAAATACAATTCGGGCTTCGATGAAAGGGATTTTGCATGTAAAAATATACAATTAAATTTATTAAACTACGAAATTTAATTAAATACCAAATTTTGGAAATTTAATTTAAAAATAGAAATGGAAATTTATGTTAAAAATTTAGAAAATTTAATTTAAAAATATTAATTTTGGAAATTTAATTTAAAATTATTAAATTTAGGAAATATAATTTTTTTTTTTTTTTAGTGGTCGATGCCTCGCGCCGCGGTAACCATACGGCCATAGCGAACCACAGCTGTTCCCCATCAGCGGAACCTGTGTATTATTATGTGCAGGACGCTGATGCCGAACTCATGCATCCAACCATAGGAATTTTTGCAAAGTTTCTTTTGATTGAGAGGGAGTGTTATCCCGGGCTAAAAACATGGACTCGGCCAACTGAGTCCCACTGATTTACGAAATTTATTTGGAAAATGAACGCCCCCCACCCTCCCCCCTTAAATTCGAAAGTGTATGTCTATTAAAAAGCAGGGTCCACTGCGTATAATTTTTTTTCTTTGTAAACCAAATCCTTTGGTATCATTCGAAAGCTAAACATGTTTAGAAGCTTTTTCTAAGCTATGCCAAAAAAGTTATAACATGAAATTACAAAAAAGTCGAAATTTTTGGAGTTTTTTCTTAATAAATTTTTTACAGCCTAGAAAAATGTTTGTGCTTTTTGTAAGGCTAATAGAGCATGTGAGAAGCTTTTGAATGATACCAAGATCATTAGATTTTGTCGACAAAGAAAAAACTTATTAAACTGAGGCTGGCGCCCAAACGAGTGGGTCCCTAAAAAGCAATCAAAAAGGGCGTTATAAAAAACCATCAAACGAAAATTTGCAAGGAAAAACTACCCCTAACTTTGCTCAAACCAAACTAAAACTTTAAATCTTTATATCAGTCGATAGCACTAGTAGTTCTCTATTAGTCTGCAATATTTCAAAAAAAGCTCGTCTAAGTTTGAACAAAGCTATGGCCAAAAGTACACAAGAAACCAGGTTTTCAAAAAAAATTTTGGCCATACCTTTTTTGAAGCTTAACGAAATTTTTTTTAAAATTTTGCATGCTAGTATAAAATAATTAAGATTATCGAATGATATAAAGCATTTAAACTTTAGTTGAGTTTTTTTTGTTGAAAATTTTCATTTGGTGTCTTTTTTATCGTACCAGGTGTATTCGACAGTGATTGATTTCGACAGTGATTGGTTTCGACAGTACTTTTTAATTAATTTTCTACATGATTTATTGTATACATGGACTAAAATTAATATACGTTTTGCATAATACAAAATTTATAATCGAAGTAAGTAATAAAAAAAATAAGACTTGTGTGATTTTTTTGCAAAAAATTTATCGCTTTTACTTTTTCTATACAAATATCTCCTGCTGGAATGTAGTCAAGAATACAACAAATTTCTTAGATAAGATTCTCGAATCATGTGGGAAAATCTGCTAACTAATGCCGGGTTTGAGTGCCAAAATCAAATCTACAGGCTCTTAAGCAAGAATTCGAAAATCTCGAACCCTCTGTAATATATTGCCATGTTCTTATCATTTTTATTGTCAAAATTTAACGAGACTTATGCCATATAGAACAAATTTTTTAAAAATAAGCTTTACTGTCGAAATCAATCACTGTCGAAACCAACACTGTCGAGATCACCACTGTCGAAAACTAACAGCACTTTTTTTATAACGACATAGTACCAATTCGAATCCCTCCGATAGAATAAACCGAATTGTCTCATGAAAAATTCAATTTTTCACTTCTGAGGTGGGAAGAAATTTCTTTAAATTTAATTTTAATGAATTTGGTGCTGAGCTTTCATACAATTAAATTTTTAAAAATTTAAATGATCCACTTAATTACGAATTTTTACTTGAAAAGGCGAAAAATTTATCCGGGTGAGGAAATAACAATACATTATGGTATGGATTATTGGGCGAAGAGGCACCAAAACGGCTTACATTGCGAATGTGGCAGCAAACTGTGCTTCGAAAAGGTGGGTTATAAATTTAAAAAAAAGAAAATATAGAATAATTTAAATTTTCCCAAAAAATTGTTAATTTATGTCAAAAATAAGCAAAAAAGCGAAAAAAGAGTAAATTTTAGCTTTATCGTATGTTTTTCTTATATTGATTTTTAATGTCACATTTAACCATTTATGAAAGTTTTACTTTACATTTAATGAATTTGAAGAAATTTTGTAAAAAAAAACCCCTCAATATGAAAAAATTTATATCAATATTTTGCAATTTTATGTCCATATTTCACGATTTTTGGTCCATATTTTATGGCTATTTTTTTATATCCATATAATTACAAGCCTACTCATGACCCCTCAAATTCCGAATTTTCCAGGGCCTTGCTCTAGGCCGGAAATATTAAATTCTGTTTTGTCACCTCCTCCCCCTGATTTTTTTGTTTTGTTTTAACCAACAGAGAAAAAATATTAAATATTAATCCGATGCTGATAAATGATTGCCTAAATTAAATTTAAGAATCATAAAATTCTCTGAAAATTACCTACACCGAGAATACATGAATTTTCTGGTTCCTTAATGTTTCTGATAGCTGTCTCAACGAAATTGAAGCAATACATTTTCACATAATTCATGTAAATGATGGTTTTTTGGAAAAAAGCCCGGATCCCGACCAAATCGGGAGGGTAAGACCGGGATTTGAATCTCGGGAATCCTATCCCGGCCTGGTTCCAATCCCGGGTCCCGGTCCTTGCGAATTAGGGTCTGGGCGTGGGACACGGTCCCGCGCCGGAATTCTCATATCGATTCCCGAATTAATAAATTATTTTAAATTTTTATTGTATTATTTTAAAATAAATTTTACATATTATATTTGGTATAGCTTGGTTCGAAAGCATTTGAAGAAGATTGCAATGAATCAAATGATAAAAATGCGGCAAATGGTTCTGTGCAAGCGCCAGCAACAAATCATGAGTCAGAAAAAGCGGTTGTTATACCAATGACATTGGATGAAATGCTGGAAAATTCGGAGACTGGTGATGATGACTCAATAGCAACGGAACAAATGCCGGAAAACTCGGAGGATAATGCAGATTCAATGGCAACGGAACAACAAATGCCGGAAAATTCGGATGAAGATTATTCAATTGCAACGGAACAACCAATGCCGGAAAACTCGGATGAAGAGTATTCAATGGCATCGGAACAAATGCCGTATTCGGATGATGATGATGATTATGTTTTGTCTAGATTGGATAATATGTCGAAAAAAACCTCCGAAAAAGTTAGCATTGGCACCGAAGAAAAAAGTGCCAACAAAAATGCCTGTAGAAAAGCAGCCAGCAATTTCTGACACTGAACAGGAAGAGATGATCGCCCAAGTGATTGCCGAATTGGAGGAGGAGGACAGAATTGCGGCGGCGGCATCGACAAGCAAAAATGTGCCAAATAAAATAGACAGAAAAATTTCAACCGATTCGTCCACAAACGTTAGAGGAGGGGCAAACCAACGGAAGAAGGGTATATAATTAAAGGGGAAAATTAAAAAAAAATTCAAGAACAGTGTAAGCAGGGGTGGTAGAGTTCCAGAATTTGATTAAAAAGGATTTTTTCGAGGCCTAAATATCGCAATTTTTTGGCAATAATGGAGTTTACTGGTCCCGTTTTTTTTTTGTTTTTGAAAATCTTAAAAAAAATAATTTCTAAGGCTATTTTAAGGTGCTGAGCACGAATCCGGCCTTATTTTTTGGCCAATTCTGAACTCGAACCCGGATTCGAACATATTTTTTAAGAAATAAAAAAAAAATAATTTTGTGCAAATATTACAATAAGCGTAAAATAATGTGATTTGCTATAAATAAGGATTTGATCATGTATTCAGGCGGTGCAGATAAGCGCCGCCGGGATATTTTTTTTTAAATTTGAGTGCAACTTGTTAAAAACTTTTGTCTAAAAAGCCTATTTTGTCATATAGAACCGTTTTTTCGAAAGAAAATTAATGATTTTGGTCGGTTCCAATTGTGAAAAATTAGAATTTTCGAAATGAATTTTTTGGGAAAATTATCCAATTTCAATAAAAATCTCTTGCTTTTTCCATAAACAAAATTTATTTAAAAAAAAATTTTATATCTAACACAGAAATTTTTTGAGCCTCTGGCAACTAACCCAAATGTATTTGATTTAAAAAAATTGTGTAAAAGAAAAATCTGTAAAAAAAAAGTCTCGTCTCGGTCTCGAGAAAACTCTCGGTGTTTTTTGGTCTTGAAGTCTCGGGGAATTTACAGACTCAACCAACACTATTTTTTTAGAGCCCGGAATTTTGAAAGATTCCGGACCATATAATTTGACCCAGACCTAATTTCATAATTAAAAAGATCATATAATTCGCCACGGGCCAAATTTCATGATTAAAAACCCTGATTTTAAGGGCTCTTGATCCGGGTAATTTTTTAAAAATACCCGGATTATAGCCCGGAAAAAACCCTGACAGGATCCGGTCCTGTTCCAGACAACATATTTTAGATCGCTTACCCCCCCCCCCCCCCCCTAAAATAGAAAATTTCGTAAATAGAAGAGAATTTAGAGCCTAAAAATAAGTAAATTATAAAAAAAATACCTCCCCCCACTAAAATTCAGAAATTAATCCCGAAAAATCGAATTTTTCGTAATTAAATTTTAGAATCCATATAATTAATGACTAATAAAAGGAAAAACCATTCCCGCCTCCCACACCCTAAAAAGAATTTTTCGTAATTAAAATTTTAGAACCCAAAAATAAGCAAATTATGCAACCATCGGAACTCATTGAATTGGACAATGACAGTGACGCGGACAGCAACCAAATCCCATGGGCCAGCACCAGTAAATGGGATAAAAATGCTGCATCTTCGTCTAAGCATCGGGCAACGATCACTCAGCGAGCAATTAAACAAAATTTGTTAAATCAAAAAGGAATTGGCAAAATGAAGGGAAGCAAAAGTGCCAAAAAGAAACATCCATTAAACAATGGTGGTGCCAACAATGATGCTAAAAGGCCACGGATGGGACAAGCAAATGATGAAAAGGGCAAAGGCAAAATGGGCGAGGAATTAAGATAACATTTGAACCAAAAATGGACTATTTAGGTAAAGAAAAATTAGGGATAAAATTGGTAAATAAAATTGTAAATTTTAGTGGAAAATATTTAAATTCAAAAAATTAAATTAATTTGCGTCATTAAATTTTTTGTAGAAAAATGATAGTCTTTTGAACAACTTTAAAGCATTTTTCGTTCAAATTTTTCTGCGCTTTTTTAAATGGAGTTTAGTTAAAGTAGCCTTGGGATCAGATTTTCGAAAAATCAAAATTCGAAATTTAAATATTCGGTACCGTTATGCTCCACCGAGAAAAAAAAATATTTTTGTGATTTTCTCTGTGAAAAAGATAATTTTCAAGTTAAAAAAATTTCCTAAAAAAATTATCATACCTTCAAAATGCAGCAAAAGATAGAAATTCAGTATTTTTTGTGAGTCCGAAATTCGTCGCATTTTTTGGCGAGCACGGAAGAATTAAAAAATCAAAAAACTTAAAATTTATCTAGCAAATTTTAATCGCCATTAAAAAAACACTAAGAATTCTTTCTAAATTTTAGTGTCCGAAATTCGTCGTGTTTTTTCGCTGAGCATGGAACAATTTAAATCCCAAAATCTTTTTAAAATTTATCTAGAAAAACTTAATCTCCATAAAAAACACTAAAAAATTCCTAAATTTTAGTGTCCGAAATTCGTCGCATTTTTTGGCTAAGCATGGAACAATTTAAAACCCAAAATCTTTTTAAAATTTATCTAGAAAATCTTAATCTCCATAAAAAACACTAAAAAATTCCTAAATTTTAGTGTCCGAAATTCGTCGCATTTTTTGGCTAAGCATGGAACCATTTGGCATCACAGCTTCTCAAAATATGGATGTTGCATTAAAAATATTTACGCAAAACTTATCCACAATAAAGCCGGCAATTATTGTAAAACAACTCAATGAAAAATTTTTTGCTGATAATTTTGTTGAAAACACTCAAATTGGGAAGAAAAGTGCTGCACAGACAAAGATTTTGTTTAAAATAGCAATGTAAGTGTAATATAATTTAATTTATATATTATTTTAATTAATTTTCCTAATATATTTATTTTTTGGATAAAAAATGCCAAAATTAGTGCCAAGACCGCGAAAAACCCGCAACTTGCTACATTTGATTTATATAGTTATAACTTTTTTTGTTAATTGTTTAATTGCAAAGCAATAGTTTGGAAATAGCTTCCAAACATGATAAGCTTTCGAATAATACCAAGGTTGTCGAATTTGTTTAACAACAATAAAAAAAATATATCTATAGCCCAAAAAACTTAGGCTGGCGCCGAAACGATACAGACCCATTAATTTATTGTCCAAAATATTATTTTATTTTATTTTTACATATTTTGGTTTGGGTTCGGGAATTTTTTTTTTTTTTTTAGATGTTTTATGGGGTGCCGGTCACATACTTTGCTTTTTTATACAAAAAAAAAACATTTTATTCAAAGCCTATTTAGGTTTTTATGGCATTTCGTGTTTTTTGACACATTTTATTCATATTTTGGTATAACATTTATAAAATTTTTAGAATTTATCTCCCAAAAAAGGATTTGTGTGGGATTAATTAAAATACAATTAATAAAATTACAAAAAATTTTTATAGAATAACTGAGAATCCAATTGGACTAACGCAAACTGTGGGCAAAAAAGAGTTGCTGTTTTTTTATGTGTGCCTTCTTCGACGGATGAACATTTTTTTGGATATGCCAAATAAAGAAAAAATATTTGAATTTCATGAGGTATTAAATATATTTATATAAACATATTTTAAATATTTAAAAATAAATTTTTTTTTAGGAAACTGTCGAATTGATACAATTTATTGGCCAGTTTATAACGAAATTCATGCTTGAATTAACCCAAATTCATAAAATGGACCAAGTCGGGGTAAGCTCAAACGGAGCGGTCTAATAAAATTATAAAAATGAAAATTTTTAGTATAAATTTTCATAATTTTGCTACGCTTAAAAATTTAGTTTTTCAACCCTGACATATATGTGAATTTATGTTTCAAAAAAGTTATGGCCTAAGAAGCGGGGGTCAATGGAAGTTCATACAATGGCATTTTTTTTTTAAATTTTTAATGAAATCTTGAATTTTCGCCAAAAAATCAGAATGAATTTTCAAATCGGAAAAACCTGAAAACCTTAAAAAATTTGCTTTGAAAATTCATTTTAATTTTTTTTGGGAAAAAATCTGGTTTAATTGAAAATTTTTTTAATTTTTTGTACGAACTTGAGTAACTCCGCCTATGGGTTAATTAAAAAGTTTTTTTCTAAGAAAATTTGTATTTTTTTCTTGGAAAAGAATTTTTTTTAAATTTTATAAAAATTTGTTTTTGCACATTATTTAGTTGGAAGAGACAACAAAATTTGAGGAAACGGCCAAACTGAATGATGCCATGTGTGTGGTTGTTTATGGCATTTTAGTGGTGATGGCACCACTAATGGAGGAAAAAAAGACTTTTTTTAACAAAGGACAAGCCAGTGTTTTAGCACTTAAAAAAGTGGAACAAATTGCCAAAGACAATTTTGCAACGCTTCTAAGCAAGCAAAAAATTGACGAAAACATTGTGGAAATGTGGCACAAATCAGCTGAAACCGCCAAACAGCAGCCTTAGTAAGAAATTTCGTGGTTGGCCAATATGGACAAAAAGTGCAAAATTTGCTAAATTTTTGGCTAAATCAACTCATAACTTTTCTCAGACACAACCAAATTGTACAATCTTGGTATCATACGATAGCCATTGAATTGCTTTATTAGCTTGCTAAATTTCAAAAAATTTTATTCATTTTTTCAATAGTTCAATCCAAAAACTGGAAAAATTGTCATAAATTAATAAATTTTTTGAAATTTAGCAAGCTAATAACGCAATTCAAGGGCTATCGTTAAGATACCATGATTGTGCAATTTGGTTGCGTCTGAGAAAAGTTATGAGTTGATTTAGTCAAAAATTTAGCAAATTTTGCACTTTTTGTCCCTTGACATAGCACTAGAAATTTGGGTACTAATACAATTTGTATTATATCCCGGTTTTTGGTCAAATTTTTTCAATTTTATTTTTTGTTTAAAATCCTAAAAACAAATATCCGGGGGGTTTTCTGGGTCACTTATCACGAATATGGCCTCAATTTCGACCAATTCGCGATCCTGGACCCGAATTCGAGCAAAAAGTCGAAAAGTCAAATTTTTCGAATTTTGAATTTTGGCCCAAAAACTGTCTAATTTATTTTTTTAGCATTTTATGTGACTTTGAAGTTCATTTTAATAGATTTAGACCTAGTTCGACCCAGAAACTCAAAATATTAAAAATTTGACTTTTCGACTTTTTGTTCGAGTTTGGGTCCGGGGTTCGAATTGGTCGAAATTAATGCCATATTCGTCGTGATTAGCGACCTCGAAAATCCCCGCATATTTGTTTTCAGGACCTTTTAAACCAAAAAAAAAATTTTGACCAAAAACCGGGACCAAACTATACTAGTACTGAAATTTGATAGATTAATAATAGTGAAAACCTTTTAAATTTTCGATTTACAAAAATTTTTAGGCCTCGGAATGGCATTTCTGTTATATAATATAGGGGAATTCTTAAGTATTTATTATATAGGTTTTTCAGTTGAGACCGGCATGATTTTTATCGGTGTTTTGGATATTTCGATCGAAATGATCAAAGCACCGGGTTAAATTCTCTAATTTCTTGTATAGATTTTATATCAATTTAAGCAAATGACTGAAAGAAATTTGGGAAAACCTAGATGTACTTAAAACCTGGATTTTTTTATCAATAAAAATTTAATTTTATTTTTCACAAATTACAAAAAAAAAATATATATATAAATTAAGAAAAAATAATAATATATTTATAAATGTAATTCAAATTGTTAAAAATATTATCAGGGCAAACTTTCGTACGTATTTTAATTTTTACAGTTGTAATTTTTGAAAATTTATAGAAATTTTTTGTGAAAATTATTTACGGTTTTTGTACATATTTCTTATATGCTTCGGGATTTTTTTTACATCTTTATGTACATATTTTAGACAACTCTATTTATGATTATTATAAATAAAAATTTTTTATGCAGAATTAAATATATTAATATTTTTTTTATTAGTAATGAATTTAAAAATTATGATAAAATTAATGTTTAAATTTGTCAATTTAATTAATCAAAATTAAGGTTTGAATTTGTCATTTTCTAAAAAATTTTTACAACAAAATTGACCTGACATTGTAAATTGTTAATCTCAAATTCTCAAATAACAAAAAAAATATATATATATCCATAAATAAAATTTTTAGCTCATTTTTTGTTCAATTTAATTAATTAAAATTAAATAAAATTAAAGTTTAAATTTATCAATTAATTAATGAAAACTTAAAAAATTGTTTTGAATTTATCATTTTTTTTTATATTTTTAACATCCAAATTAATTCGACATTGTTTCTCTATATATAAATTTTTTAATCCATTTTGTTTTGACAACAGTTTAACAGTGCTGCCTCCACGAATGAATGCCATGATCAATTTTTTTGTGGCACAACATGAACCCAATGAATTGAAAATGATTGGCAAAATGTACAAAATGTTTTTCCAAAATTTGGACGAATATTTCAAGGTTGTACAAGCAGCACAAACTAAGAAAGACAGTAATTCATTGCGAAATATGGCATTGGAATCGTTGAACACAATCTTCCATGAAATAAACAACCAATTGAGCAATGAGTAGAGATGATGGATGAGATGATGCACAGCTGCTGATCACCGAAATTTGTTTCAAAAAATGTTGGATTTATTTTGATGATTTTTTTTTTCGAATGCGCATAAATTTCAGGGGGATATAAAAAAATGGTAGCGATTTTTTATAAATTTTTGTAATCAATTAAACCCAAAAAATTTGAAATTCAAATTCGAAAATTATTTTAATTATTCATTTTTGGACACATTAATTTATGGGCATATAAAAATGGGAGAGAATTTCTCTTTAAATTATTTTTATAATAAATTAAAACCAAAATATTATGAAATCCAAATCTGAAAATTATTTTAATTATACATTTTTGGACACATAAATTTAGGGGGATAGAAAAATGGGAGCGAATTTGTGTATAATTATTTTTATAAATTTTTGTAATCATATTTATGATTTCTTTTTTTTTTTCGAATACGTATAAATGCAGGGATATTATTTAAATATGATAGCGAATTTCAGTTTGTAATTTTTTTTCTAAGTATTTATAATCAATTAAATGCAAAATATTTAGAAATCAAAATCCGAAAATTATTTTAATTATTCATTTTTGGACAAATTCTGTCCAAAATAGTTTTTCTCAGTTGAAGCCGAATCTGTTTTAAGGCAGAAATCGATTTTGCCAAAAAATGTTGCATATTTATAAGGGTGTTTTTTCGAATACGCATAAATTCAGTGGCATGTAAAAATGGGAGCGAATTTCTGCATTTTAATATTATTTTTTTTTTTCAATTTTTTGTAAATAAATTTTAAAACCAAAATTTTATAAAATTTAGAGCCAAAAATGATAGGTGTATGAGATCCCAATATTTTTGAAAAATCAAGTTTCTTTTTTAAGAGGTGCTAGGTCATTTCACGGGTGCTTTGTCGTTATTTAAAACTTTCAAAATAAAAATTTTTGTCCCTTTGGTTTGTTCGATAAATTAAATTAAATTAAAATGGATTTTAATTATCTAAAATGTTTCGACAACTACCATAGACGGCTCCCGGAAAATGCGTCTCAAAATTCTATAACAACCTCATTCCGAATCCCGGCCCGAGGTCGAACAAAAAACCGAAAAATCCAAGTTTTCGAATTTAGCATATCATTTACAAATTGATGCAATAAAAATTAAAACACAATCCAAAAATAAAATCAATTCAATCAGAACCAAAAAATAAATTAAAACATAAAGCAATTAGACGACCAACAATAAAAAGCCTAATTACCACCAATGACAACTAATTAATTCATCGACTGCCGTTGGCAAAACGAAACTAATTTAGGTTGAATTTGAATAAAAACATTACGCCAAACAGATACAATCTCGGGTGTTTGGGTCTCGGTCTCGAATCTCGGGGTCAAGTCTCGAGTCTCGACTCGAAAAATCTCGGGTTTTTGGGTCTCGTTTCGAATCTCAGGTTTCAAGTCTAGGTCTCGAGTCTCGGCTCGATAAAAGTCTCGGGTTTTGGTCTCGAAATAGTTAACCTAAAATAGTGAATAAAAATGCCAAAAATAGTGGCAAAGAGCCACGACTATTATTTTCAGCCAAAAATTGAGCAAAATAATTTGTATTTTAGCCAATATTGACATTTTTAAATCAAAAATTTTATAAAGAAAAAAAAAATTTGAAGGATTAATTTTTGAAAAATTTTTCGTTTCTTTGAGTATATTTTTGAAAATTGCATTTTTGTTGAGAAATTTGCCAAAAAATGTCGGAATTTGTGCGTCGGAAAACAGCGTACAAAAAATCACTAATTAATTAATTTTATTTTATTAAAGTTTTTTTTTTTTGAAGGTTTAATGACTTAAAATAGCGTCGTATTATACAACATATTTTTTAGTGACAGGAAAAATGCGTCAGTGATAAAAATATTTTTGTACATAAAATTATGTAGCATTAAGTGTTGTCGTACAAAATGCCAAAATCGTATAAAAACCTCATTCCGAAGCACATCCCGAAAAAATTGGTATTGTAATAAACTATTCATTAAAATACAAAATTCTATTCTTTTATGCCTATTGCTATGAAGTTCTTATCGTTTAAAAAATATTTGTTTTGCAAATTTTTGTACAAATTTCGCATAAATTTTTCCATTTTTTCTTCATATTTGCGATTTAGTTAAGCAAAAATTTTTAGCTTTACTTACGAATAAAAATTTTTTCGTTGGAAAATTTCCATCATAGGTCCCACACTCAAAATTGCATAAAACACTTTTATAGGTTTTCTTAGGTGCTGAAAACGCCTAAACCATCAAACAAAAAAACTGCGCGGCAAAGCGTTTAAACCGGTTTTTGAACCGGTTTAAATCACGAAAATTTGCCTCAAAAATCAGCCAAAAATACATTTGAAATAAAAAATTTTTGAAAACAAATTTGGGGTATCATTTGAAAGCTCTTGCCGAGTTGAGTCTAAAAAAATCAGTGAATGAAGTCGAAATGAAGAACAATCTGCAGGGTTTATGGACAGTTCGAAACCCGAAGAAAAGTTTAAAATACTTTAATTGGGTGCTGAGTCGTTATATAAAAAACCACCAAATGAAAATTTGCAACAAAAAACTGCCCATAACTTTTGTAAAGGTCAACTAAATTAGACATTCTTGGTATGGTTCGATAGCCACTAACTCTCTATTAGATCATCTAAATTTTGAAAATTTGGCCAAGTTTGAGCAAAATTATGGCCAAAAGTACTCAAGGCACCGGCTTTTCATACTTTTTTGCCATAACTTTTTTTAAAACTAACAAAATTTTTTGAAATTTTGCAGGCTAATAGAGGATACCTAGGGCTATCGAATGATATCAAGCTTTCTTAATTTTGTTGGTTCTGAGAATGTTTTGATCAAAATTTTTTGATGTTCAAAATTTTTTTTTATGTCTATTGAAAAATGTACGTTATAAATATCCTCTATTAGCCTGCAAAATTTCAAAAAATTTCGTTAGGTTTAAAAAAAGTTATGGCCAAAAAAGTATGAAAAGCCGGTGCCTTGGGTACTTTTGGCCATAATTTTGCTCAAACTTGGCCAATTTTTCTAAAATTTAGATGAGCTAATAGAGAAATGTTAGGGCTATCGAACTATACTAAGAATGTCTAATTTAGTTGACATTTAGACTCAGCACCCTTTAATTGTATTGAAAAACTGAATTTTGTTTATTGCGCTAAAAAACCAGCGCACACTCGACTATCGCGCCCCACTACTTGCTCCGTCTTCGCATGCTCATTTTTGCTTTAATTATTATTTTATTCATCCATTATTTCTTTGGTAGTGAAGTGTCCATTAATCACTGGGACTCAGTTTGTCCCACGCTCAGATTAGGTCAGTTCCGTTTATTACTCTGATTTTTAGAGTATAATTGCCGAATTTTGTCCATTTTTCGTGATTTAAACCAGTTCAAAAACCGGTTTAAACGCCTTGCCGCACAGTTTTTTTTGACGGTTTAGGCGTTTTCAGCACCTAAGAAAACCTATAAAAGTGTTTTTATGCAATTTTGACTCTGTGACCTATGATGATATTTATTTTTACCTTTTCGTTTATAATTTTTTGAAAATAATTATAATATAACTAAAAAAATATTACCATACATAATGCTAATAGATTTTTATTATTTTAACTGTAAAATATTTTTTTTATAAATAAATTCATTCAATTGTCAAATGTTATGTTGTCAATATTGATTATCAATTTTTTACATTTTTTTTCCATATGTATATTCTTTTTTACTAAACATAATAAAAAATATTAAAAATGCGCAATTTTAAATGAATTTTTACTATTTTATGCATATAAATAATTAATTTTTAAGTTTCAGAACAAATTAACACAAATAAAAATTATATTTGACTTTTAGAAATAAATTTTATCATGTTTATTTTGCACTTTTTTGCTCTTTTTTCTTTCCTTGTGGCCAATTTTGGCATCATGTCAATGCCGGATCAATCAAATGAAAACGTAAGAAATCCTGGAAAATTGCAACGAAATTGGCCAAATCCGCGTCAAATTGTACAAAATAATGAGGCCATCTTGAATCAAAATAGGCCAAACCCTAGCCAATTTGTTCAAATTGGACCAAATCCTGAACAATTGCAACAAAATATGCCAATCCCTGGACAAATGATTCCAATTGGTCCAAATCTTGGACATTTGCAACAAAATTGGCCAAACCCTGGAAAAATGATTCCAATTCGTCCAAATCCAGGACAATTGCAACAAAATTGGCCAAACCCGCGTCAAATTGTACAAAATAATGAGGCCATCTTGAATCGAAGAATTCAAAACATGCCTAACCCTAGCCAATTTGTTCAAATTGGACCAAATCCTGGACAATTGCAACAAAATTTGCCAATCCCTGGACAAATGATTCCAATTCGTCCAAATCCAGGACAATTGCAACAAAATTGGCCAATCCATGAACAAATGATTCAACTTGGGCCAAATCATGGACCATGGCCACAAAATTGGCAAAATCCGAGTCAATTAAATCAAAATAGGGAGTCAAACTCAAACCTAAGAATTCAGAATTGGCCAAACTCGGGCCAACAATTTCCAAATGCGCCAAACCCGGATCAAATTGCAAATCAAAATGGGCCAAATCCGGATCAAATCGCAAACCAACATGGGCCAACTCCGGACCAAATTACAAATCAAAATGGGTCTTCGAGTCGATTAAATCAAAACAATGAGGCCAATCTGAGCCAAATAATTCAAAATGGGCAAAATCCGGATCAAATAGCAAATGAAAATGTGCAAACTCCGGATCAAATATATCTGAATGCGCCAAATCCGGATGAATTAGTCGAACAAGGTCGACTTGGACAAGTGCGCATTTTACTGCCAAGAAAATATCAAGACCAAGCAGTACAAATTAAATTCACCGACAAATTGATCATTCGAGATGAAGATGGACAAACTCGCCATAAATTCTTTAAACCAGTTGGGATAAAAAAGATTTTTTTGAAATTATTTTAAATGCAATTAAAATTAATTACGAATTAATTTTTTATTGAAAAATATTTTCTGAAGAAGCCACTACCATGCCATTGTGAAGACTGTGCAAATGACAGAACATGTGCGTGCAAAAAGTTGTCAAAACTTCGAATAAAGGTTGAATGGAATTCAATTTTTAAAATTATTGTTTTTCTTCGAATAAAGCCCCCCGGGGCTTTATTTTCACTTTTTCGGGGGGAATGTTATGGCGTTATTCAAAAAACTATCAAAATAAAATTTTTTGCTTATAAATTTGGTAAAAAAGCAACTTTATTTTTAATTCTTATTCGATAGCCCTAAATTTTCTATATTAGCCTGCCAAATTCAAAAAAATTTCGTTAATCCAAAAAAATTACGAGCAATAATGTTCGAAAAACTTGTCTTTAGAGTTCCTTAGGCCAGAATTTTTTTTGAAAGTTAATGAAATTTTTTCTACTTTTGTCGGCTAATAGAGAATTCTTTGAGTTTTGAATATATCAAGAATTGAAAATTTGATTATTCTTGGGCAAGGTTATGAATAATTTTTTTTGCAAAATTTTTCTATTTGATGAGAAAATAGATGAAAAATTTGTGAAATTTTGATTTTCACGTGTTAAACCGAACCTAAAAGAATGTCATTGATAGTATAATATTTAAATTTAATTATTTTTTAATTTTATTTGCAAAATAATAATTCATAATTTTTGTTTGTTCATTAAATTGCCAGGATGGGAAATTAGTTGAATATAATGTGAAAAAAATTGTGCCATGGAATTCCCCGATTGTGCCGTGCGATGTGCTATGTGAATGCCTGGGCGAATGTGGCTCATGTCCGGTGCCGATTGATCCAAAACGTCTGTACATTGGGTACAATGAAAAGACCCAGTTTGGTCTGTACGCGGATGAACTAATTTTGAGAGGTAAAAAAAAACTCAATGAAATTGAACACGGATTTTTGGCACAGAAATGGTGTATATGGACATATATATTTTTTTTTAATTTCCAATTTTTCCGCTAGAATTAGGCAATTTTCAGACAAATCTATTTCGCTTAAAAATTTAGAGGGCGATGCCCTGCTGGAGGTGGTACGAACATAAAAAATCAAATTTTTCTCTTTAAAATTTTGTTTAGGTTTTATAAAAAGAAAATATTGGGCGCAAAAAAGCCTGAGTGTCGACTCGACAAGAATATTTTCTCTCGTATTGAGCCTCGAGTCACAAGTCTCGCGAAAATTCTTATATATTGGTACCACCTAACCCTGCCAATGAAAATTTCCAATTTTTCTTAAGTCTAAAGCAAAAAAAAAAAAGAGTAAGAACCAAAATTAAATGAGAAATGGGCAAAATGCTCGGCTTAACACACGAAGCTGAAGCCCAAAATTTTTGCGTGAATTAAAAATGAAAAGGAAATATTGGGCGCCGCCGGGATTTGTAATTTGTTAACAGATTTTCAGAAAAAATTCAAACAATTAGAAAAAGTGTCATTCTTAGTTCTTGAGCCCTTCATTAAGGGGGTGCCAGCGCCAGCTATTCCTAATTATTTCCGTCCTAATTCAAATTAATTTAAAATTACTAAATTCAGGCGAAATGATTGGCGAATATGTTGGCGAAGTGTTGCTTGATGGGGAGCACAAAAATTTGGAACACTCATTCATGGTGCCCTTAGACGACGGCACAAACTCCGACGAAACGGATTATGCATGTAAAAAAAATTAAAAATTTCAAAGTTTTAAAATATTGATTTTTAAAGTGATCGATTCCTCGCGTTACGGTAACCATACGGCCATGGCCAACCACAGCTGTTCCCCATCAGCGGAGGCTGTGTATTATTATGTGCCAAATGCGGACTTCACAATGATGCACCTGACCATTGGCATATTTGCAACGTACCGTATTCCTTCTCTAATAAAGCACCTTGGGGGGGGGGCTCTATTTTCACCCCCCCCCCCCCCCCCCCCCTCGGAGGAGCGTAAAATATCGGTTCGTTTTCGTATTTGTCTCAATTCGTTTTTACGTATTATATGTATATGAACAGCTTAACTCCTAGCTGTCTGACATATTTATATCTATTTATATACATCGTATATATAGAGAAAAAAATTCAATCAATAAAAATACGAGCTATAAGAAAACGAATCGGATGTAGTGGGATGAAGGGAGCTTTTTTGGGAAGGGAGGTTCTAATGGAGGGCGTGGGCGGGAGAAGGTTTTTCAACTCCTTCGGAGGGGGAGAGGCTGGCTTTACGATTTTTGGAAAATTTAACTCCTTAATTTGGAAAATTTTCTGTCCATATTTTCGGGATTTTATGTCCGTATTTTTTCGAACCACTACTTATAGAAATAGCAAGTAATCTAATAGTTTATTTATATGCAATAAACAATTTTTAGGATATATTTACAAGGTTCTTTAGAACAAAAAATTTTCAATCGCCCGAATAATAAAAAAAAACAAAATTTTTTTTTAAATTTTAAAAGGAGACGGATTAATCAGGGTGATGAAATAACGATAAATTATGGCAAGGATTATTGGGAGGACAAACAGACGGAGGGCTTTCATTGCGAGTGTGGAAGCAGCATTTGCTTTGAAAAGGTACTGAAAAGTGCCAACTGTGGCAAAACAATTAAACACGCGAAAAGCGAAATGCCCGAAAAAGCGAAAGACGAAATGTCCCAAAAGGCAAAAAAGCGAAAGGCGAATGTCCCTTGACCTTCTCAGGGAGACAAGTATCGGAGACCTGGGGGTAGAAATTTTTTTCCTACGGGATTTTGCGGGATTGATCCCACAGGGTCCCGTCCCGCAAAAATTTTAATAAAAAACTTAACTCAAATTAAAAAATAATTAATTTTTCTTTTTTTCTTACCCCTAACGAATTTACGAAACGCCCATGGTGGTGGTATATATAGGGATGGGAACCGTACAAAAAAAAAATTCGGAAAACGGAAATTGGCAGCCATTTGACATTCAGACGGATGAAAATTTTTCCGCCTTCGCCATCGAAATTCCAATAGCCTAAAAAATATTACAAATTCTCCCCAATTATTAAAGATTGGTTGGCTTAAAGATGACGATGAAAAAGAGAATGAAACATCGGCAGATGAATCCAATGAGTTATTATCATCACCAGCAGCAAATGAGGATAAAATTTCTGACCAAATGTCAAACTTTTCGGGCCAAATGTCCGAAAATTCGGGCCAAATGCCCGATATTTCGGACAATGATTCACTGACACCGGAGCAAAAACTTGAACAATTAATTGCCCAAGTGTACGACGAAATTGAGCAAGAAATGGAGGGCACGTTGGCGACGCCAAGCAAAAAACGGATGCCCACAAATGAAATTGGCAAAAAAAGCACAGCTAAATCTTCAAGAAATAATGCCAATGCCACCACTGGGAAAGTGGCAGCAGAAAAGCGACAAAAATGTATGTGTACAGACAGGCAGTTATTTTCTGAATAATTTTCATCGGATTTTACCGAAAAAATTCAAGACTCTCGCCTCCGGCACAAAAAAAGGAGAGTGATTTGGGGAATGGATAAATGGCCCAGGGATTGGTGGTGAAATCCCTCAAAAAGTCATGGTATAAATAAGCCAATTTGTTCTCTCCAACATCCAACCAGACAAATATTGAAATTTAATATATGTATTTCATCGGCGAAAGATAATTAGAGAGTGAATTAACCTATCGCTTGTAAATCCAACGATTATCCGACTGTTAGGCTGGGCCGAATCCGGCCATGGCCATTTGGTGCTTAAACAATTTTAAAATTTTAATTTCCAACCAAATTAATTCCAAAAAAGCAATTTTTTCTATTTCTATTTCTATGTCCATAAATGCCCCCATTTTAGCAGATAAAAATGAAAAAAATAAGCAAATCATGCAATCAAGCGATTGTATTGTATTGGACAGTGACGATGACGTGGACAGTAATCAAATCCCATGGGCCAGCAGCACCAGTAAATTGGATAAAAGCAAATCTACTGATAAGGCAAGCACAAGTAAATCGGATAAAAATGCATCGGCTGATAAGCCGTCGTCTAATCATTTATCACCGATTAATCACCAAAAAATTAAACAAAATATGTTAAAAATGCGAAAAACAGTTGGCAAAATGAAAGGGGGAAGCAGCAGCAAAAGTGCCGGTGCCAAAATGAAACACCAATTAAAAATTGGTGCCAATAATGATGCCAAAAGGCCAAGGATTGGGGGACCACCAACAAATGATGAAAAGGGCAAAGGCAAAATGGATGAATTAATTGGAAAAATGGACGAGCAGAAAATGATCATATTCGAGCCGAATAGCGAATATTTAGGTGAATAAATTTAATTTTTTTACTTGATTATTTTTTATGAGGAAAAAAAAATTATTTTTACAAAAATTTAATTACTATTGGTTTGAATTTTTGATTTATTACTTTCTTTTTTTAAATGAGCTATTTCTTTTCACTAAAAATTTTTTTAATTAATCAATTTTAATAACGTTTTCAATTCATAATTTTTTTTAAATCCTAATTCTAAGTCAAAAAATCCGGCTCTATTACACTTTACACGACAATTCGCTTTTTCGTATTTTTTTGGCCATAAGGTTTTGTTTTCTGATTGATTTTATTTGCAAATTGTCTGAAGAATTTCCATATTTCCATAAAGAAAAACCTTCAAGATTTATTTCAAAAGAATCCAAATTCCAAATTAAACAAAAAAAAAATCAAAAAAAAATTTCTCTTCTACACGTTCAATATTCTATAGCTAAAATGCCCGAAATTTTAGTGTACGAAATTCGTCGCGTTTTTTGGCTGAGCATGGAACCATTTGGCATCACAGCTTCTCAAAATACGGATGATGCTTTTAAAAAATTCAAGAAAAATTTATCCATAATAAATCCAACAATTGTTATAAAGCAACTCAATGACAATTTTTTGACTGATAACTTTGTCAAAAACACTCAAATTGTCCAAAGAATTGAGCATTTGATCAAAATTTTGTTTAACACGCGTATATTTAGGTAATAAATTTAATTAAATTAACCATACTAATAGATGGTATACGGTAAGGAATTTGATACCGTATTCTGTCTTAATATACGGTTTACAGCGGAGCGGTGAACTGAAATTTTAGTTCTAATATATTCATTAAATATCTTTTGTTTGACATGAATATTGAGGTCTTAGTAAAATTAGAGTAATTTACCATGTTAATAGTTTTTATACGGTAAGGAATTTAATAAAATATTTATTTTAACAAAGAATACGGTATCGAGCGGATTGGTGAATTCGAATTAAAATTTTAATTAATTTATTAAATATTTTTGTTTATCATAAGAATATTGAGGTAGCAAATTTAAATCATTTACTATACTAATGGTTTCTATATAGGTTAGGAATTTAATAACCGTATTTAGTTTTAACAAAGAATACGGTACAGAGTTGAGCAATGAGCAGAAATTTTAATTTAATTTTTTTTTTTGGTTTAACATGCGAACATTGAGGTAGCAAATTTAAATGAATTTGCCATGCTAATATTTGCAGGTATACGGTAAGTAATTTAAAACCTTATTTTTTAACAAAGAATACGGTATCGAGCGGAGTGTGAATTCAAGTTAAATTTAAATTAATTCATTTAAATATTTTCCTTTATCATACGAATCTTGAGGTAGCAAATTTAAATCATTTACCATACTAATTGTTCCTATATAGGTTAAGAATTGAATAACCGTATTTAGTTTTAACAAAGAATACGGTGTATAGCGGGGCGAGAACTCAAATTTGAATTTTAAAATAACCCATTTAAAATTAATTTCAGTTCTTCCGTTAAACAAACTGCAAGTCAGGGGACAATGCAAAATGAAAATGGAAAAGCATTGTTGTTTTTCTATGTGTGCCTTTGTCGAAAATTGGTTGGCTTTTTGGGGATGCCGTACGCAGAAAATGCCAAATTTGGAAAGGTGTGAAAATTTAATTAATTTAATAATTCATTGAATTGTTTGTTGTTTAAAAAAGGAAATTAATGAATTGAGTAGTTTTATCAACAATTTTCCATTTGTAATTATGCAAGAATTGAAAAAGAAAATTGGGAAAATTGAGAATGCTGAGAAGGATGAATTCGAGAGAAAGGTACAAAAATTTAAATGAACTTGGCATAATATGAATATGTTTTTTGGCATTTTTTTAAAATTTAATTTACCAAACAATTTTTTTTTTTACTCTGCCATTGGGTAATAAATTTATTTTAACTCATTTTTTTGATATTTAAAGAGGAAATGCTAAGCGCCGGCGAGAAAAATCTTTTGGCTTTTTAGACGACCAAAAATTAAAATTTTCAAAAATTGAAGCGCTAGGCAGCAGGCAGGTCACCAGCAGGTGGGCTAATTGCCCATTTTTAGAGGGGGGTAAGGAGGCTAAAGCCACCCCTAGCTTCCATCCATTCTATCCCTGCTTTGGCTACGACTTAATCTTGAAAAATATGCATTTATTTAAGCCATTTTTAAATTAATTCGATTTTTTTCATGACAAGGATTTTTTTTAAATCTGTTACAGTAGTAATTTTGTTGTAAAAATTTCCGTATATGTTTAGTTGGGAGAAACAAGAAAATTTGAAGAACAGGACAAATTGGTTGATGTCATGTATTTGGTCATTTATGGAATTCAAGTGGTGATGGCACCACTAATTAGCGAACAAATTAATATTTTTAATGAAAAAGGAAAATTTGACAAAAATTTATTTGAAAAACTCGAACAAATTTCGAATAAAAGTTTGATAATGTTAATCAATCAAAAGGAGAAAGAAAACATTGTGAAACTGTGGCACAATGTGGTTGAAACCGCGAAACATAAACACTTCAAAAAATTGTATTTTTTTTAAATTAATGGTCAAAGAGTTAAATTTTCAATTTTGAATTCAAGAAACTTTTTTTGGGGATTAAATCATTTTTGGCCCCTTTTATTTTTAGATATTTTCGTCAAAAATTTATGCTTTCGACCAAATTTGTTGCCTTTAGGAAATTCTTTAAGAAAATTGAAAAAAGCATTTCAACGAAATATTTTTTGAATCTTATTTTCGAAAAACTTTCTTTTTAATCAAAAGTCTTTTTTCGAAATTCTTTTTATAAAAATTTTATTTTCATATTTTTTCATAGTTTAAGGCTTTTTTTAAGTATTTGTATGTGTTTTTTTGCGAGTTTTTCTAACTATTTAATATTTTCTACTTCTTTTTTCAACTTTTATTAATCTCTTTTTTCAGATTAACAATTTCCAATTTTTTCCTTATTTTATTACTTTTTTTCTTATTTTTTATACTGTTTTTGCCATTTTATTAAATTTTAAAACGAATTTTTTTTTCATCGAAATTTTAACAATTGCTCAATGAATTATTTCTTTTTTCTCTAAATGTTTTAATTAGGTAATCTATTTGTCACCTAGTTAATTTTCAATAATTTTATTAACCTATTTTGTCACATATTTAAGTCTTTTTCTTACTTTTTGTACCGTTTTTACATTTTACTATATTATTTATTTATTATTTTTTTATCACAGATTACCAATTGTCCCACGAATTAATGCGTTGATTAATTTTGTTGTGGCACAACGCCAACCAGATGAACTCAAATTGCTTTCGGATGCCAAAATGTACAAATTGTTCTTCAAGAATTTGGCGGAATATTTGAAATTGGGCGCGAACCACGCGAAAGATGAAAATGATAACGATGATGATAACAAATCAGTGATTGTGGCATGGGAAGTGTTGAACAAATTTGTCAAAACAAAAATTGAACAATTGGATGATGGACTGCTTGGCTGAACCTGAAATTTTAATTGATGAATTTTATTTTTTCTAAAAATTGTTGCAAATTTCAAAAAATTTTTCACTTTTTTCATTATTATCTATGGTAAGAAATTGTCAAAAAAAAATCTACAGAAATTCGATGAATATAAATTGTGAATTTGATCGGATATATATAAAACCTAAAATATGGCTACAAAATGGGAATAATAATTCAAAAATATGGTGCCGTTAATGGTTTTTCGGTAAATTATTTATTTCCAGTTTATTATTATATTCGTAGAGGTTTGTGTTTTCCGGAAAGTCATATGATTTTGGTTTACAATTCCTTGGCGGGTTATATTTTCCGAAAAGTTTATATGATTTGGTTTGTTTCGTAGCGGTTTGTATTATCCGGAAAGTTCACATGATTCTAGTTTGTAAAACGGTCCCGGTTCCGTTGTATTTTCGTTAATCTTGTGTTTCCGGTTTTATGTTTTCATTGCTGTCTATAAATGTAATTTTTAATTATGAAGCGGTTTAGGTTTTACGAAAAGTCAAGATTTTGATTATAATTGATTGTGTTTTACGGAAAGTTCTGATTTTGGTTTATTTCGTAGCGATTTGTATTTTCCGGAAAGTTATATGATTTTGTTTAGTTTTTTCCGTAAAGTCATATGATTTTGGTTATAATTCCTTAGCCTTTTGTGTTTTCCAGAAAGTCATCTGATTTTGGTTTATTTCGCAGCGGTTTGTATTTTCCGGAAAATTATATGCTTTTGCTTTGTGTTTTCCGTAAAAATATCCGATTTTGCTTTATTTCGTAGCGGTTAGTGTTTTCTGGGAAGTCATCTGATTTTGGTTTATTTCGCAGCGGTTTGTATTTTCCGGAAAGTTATATGATTTTGGTTTGTATTTTCCGGAAAGTTATATGGTTTTGGTTTCTATTTTCCGTAAAGTCATATGATTTTGGTTATAATTCCTTAGCAGTTTATGTTTTCCGGAAAGTCATCTGATTTTGATTTATTTCGTAGCGGTTTGTATTTTCCTCCTTAAAGTTATATGATTTTGGTTTGGATTTTCCGGAAAGTCATCTGGTTTTCGTATATAATTGATTGTATTTTCGTGAAAGTCATATGATTTTGCTTTGTGTTTTCCGTAAAATCATCTGATTTTGGTTTATTTCGTAGCGGTTAGTGTTTTCCGGGAAGTCATCTGATTTTGGTTTATTTCGCAGCGTTTGTGTTTTCCGGAAAGTTATATTATTTTGTTTTGTGTTTTCCGTAAAGTCATATGTTATTGGTTATATAATTCTTTAGCAGTTTATGTTTTCCGGAAAGTCATCTGATTTTGATTTATTTCGTAGCGGTTTGTATTTTACGGGAGGTTATATGATTTTGGTTTATTTCGCAGCGGTTTGTATTTTCCGGAGAGTTATATGATTTTGGTTTTTTTCTTAAAGTCATATGATATATGATTTTGGTTTGTATTTTCCGTAAAGTCATCTGATTTTGGTTAATTTCGTAGCGTTTGTGTTTTCGGGGAGTTATATGATTTTTGTTTGTGTTTCCCGAAAGTCATCTGATTTTGATTTATAATTGATTGTATTTTCGGAAAGTCGTCTGATTTTGTTTATAATGATTGTATTTTCCGGAAAGTCATATGATTTTGGTTTGTATTTTCCGGAAATCATATTATTTTGTTTTGTAAAACGACCCCGTTTTCCATTGTAATTTTCGTTAACATTTGATTTTTCCGGTTGTCATATGGTATATGATTTGATTTACAATTCTTTAGCTTTAATGTTTTTCGGAAACTCTTATTTTAATTTCTTAGCGGTTTGTGTTTTCCGGAAAGTCATCTGATTTTGGTTTATTTCGCAGCGGTTTGTATTTTCCGGAAAGTTATATTTGATTTGGTTTGTATTTTCCTTAAAGTCATATGACATTGGTTATATATTCCTTAGCCTTTGTGTTTTCCGGAAAGTCATCTGATTTTGTTATTTCGCAGCGGTTTGTATTTTTCCGGAAAAGTTATATTTATGTATATATTTCCGTAGCCGTTTGGATTTTCCGGAAAGTTATATGATTTTTATTTGTATTTTCCGTAAATCACATGATTTGTTATAATTAATTACTTACGCAGTTTATGTTTTCCGGAAGTCATCTGATTTTGGTTTATAATTGATTGTATTTTCCGGAAGATTTTGGTTTGTATTTTCCGGAAAGTTATATGAATTTTGGTTTATGTTTTCCGGAAAGTCATCTGGTTTTGATTTATTTCGTAGCGGTTGTATTTTCCGGAAAGTTGTATGATTTTGGTTTGTATTTTCCGGAAAGTTATATGAATTTTGGTTTAGTTTCCGGAAAGTCATCTGATTTGATTTATTTCGTAGCGGTTTATTTTTCGGAAAGCGTATAATTTATGTATATATTTCCGTAGCCGTTTGGATTTTCCGGAAAGTTATATGATTTGGTTTGTGTTTTCCGTAAAATCATCTGATTGTGTTTTCCGGAAAGTCATCTGATTTTGGTTTATTTCGCAGCGGTTTGTATTTTCCGGAAAATTATATGGTCTTGGTTATAATTTTCCTTTGCAGTTTATTTTTTCCGGAAAGTCATCTGATTTTGATTTATTTCATAGCGGTTTGTATTTTACAGGAAGTTATATGATTTTGGTTTGTGTTTTCCGTAAAGTCATCTGATTTTGGTTTATTTCATAGCGGTTTGTATTTTACAGGAAGTTATATGATTTTGGTTTGTATTTTCCGTAAAGTCATCTGGTTTTGGTTTATTTCGTAGCGTTTGTGTTTTCCGGGAAGTTATTTGATTTTGGTTTGTATTTCCCGGAAAGTTATATGATTTTGGTTTGTGTTTTCCGTAAAGGCATCTGATTTGGTTTATTTCGTAGCGTTTGGGTTTTCCGGGGAGTTATATGATTTTTGTTTGTGTTTTCCGGAAAATCATCTGATTTTGGCTGATTTCGTGGCGGTTAGTGTTTTCCGGAAAGTCTTATGATTTTGGTTTGTATTTCCGGAAAGTCATGATTTTGGTTTAATAAAATTGATTGTATTTTCGGGAAAGTCATTTTAGTTTGTATTTTCCGGAATTATGATTTATGATTTTGGTTTGTATTTTACGTAAAATCACATGATTTTGTTGTAATTAATTGCTTACGCAGTTTATGTTTCCCGAAAGTCATTTGATTTTGGTTTATAATTGATTGTATTTTCGGAAAGTCATATGCTTTTTGGTTTATAAATAATTGTATTAAGCAAATATTTAAAAAATAAGATTTCAAAAGATTTGTCGTTTTTGTGCATAACGCAATTTAAATCTTTTTAAGGAATTTTTCTTAAATACCCAAAAAAAAAACGAAATTTCGCAATTTTTCGTATAAATTTTTATTATTATAAACTTGAAAACTATAAAAAAATTTTATGAAAATGTAAAAGAACATTTTTTTTTTGAAAATTAGCCCTAAAAATCTTTCTTTATTTTTGTATTTATTATTAAACAGTTGTTGTGGGGATCAATGCATTATTTGGAGTAATTCATGTGATTAATTGCCACCAATTTTTGAGGGAATTGCCACCCATGGAAAAAAAAATCAATTTCTTATTAATAAATTATGAATATTCCATTTGGGGAGGCAATTCAACAGAAAGGCATTTTATATTTTTATAAAGAAATTTTTTAATCATTTTGAAATAAATTTTATGTAATTTTAATTTAAAATATTGAAAAAATTGCTTTTACTGTATTGTATATTCCTAATTCGATTCTTTTATCCCTCAATTTTAAGCTCACGATGGCACTTTTCCCCTCTTTTCTCCCGTCATTTTTTTTTCCAAATTTTTCATTTTTTTTGTTCACCATAAATATTTAAATTGATTTAAAAACAAATTATTATTGTAAATTAGAAATATTTTTTGGTGTTCCCAAGCAATTAATTGATTTTTTTCAAACATTTGTTTGCTTTTCCTCGAGGAGCCTGGATTTTTTCTGTAGTTTTGGGCAGAAAAAACAGACCTTTTTGGAAATACGGTACAGGCCATTCGGGAAATACAGGTACAGTTACAGGTACAGGTACAGGTGCAGCTTTTTTCAAAATGTCAATCTCTAATAAAAATATTTTTTGAAGCAAAAACTCATTCAGTGTTGTAAATTGTTAAGCGCATCAATAAGCATTGGTGCTTCTTCATCCATTTCCATTTTCATTCTTATTTCCATTTTTATTTATTTTTCATTATTATTATTTGAAAAAAAATTGTTCATTAAAAATTATTTTACATAAAGAAACTCCCGATGTTTTACTTTAATTCTGTAATTTCTTTTATAATTATTTCCGCCAATTTATCTTTTCCAATTTCAAAAGCAAATCCATCGGTGAGTTTAATTTTAAATAAATTACGGTTACTAATCCAATTTAATTAGGGCGATGATTATATGCTAATTGCATTTATGAAAGACCATCCGAAAACGAAAATTAGTGTTTATTCAAAGCAAAAATATGAGGCACACCTTGGCATTATGTATTTTATGAAAACGAATTGGAAATGTGAGAAAATTGGAAAGAATTTTGAAGAATTTGAACGGACAGAATGCCAAAAATATCGCAAATATTTGGACATTTTATACGAATACTTGTACAAAGAATATTTAGGAATTCCCACAGTTAAGCCAAAATTCGTATTTAATTATGAAAAAATTGAAATTGAAGGACCATTGTCATGTGTTATAAATTGCCTGAACAGAATTTCGCAGTTTTATTTTGAATTTGATACAAGTTATTTGTATGAATTTCAATTAAAAAAGTTCGATTTGAAATTTCAACCAAAATTATTGAAAAATGAATTAAAATTGAAAAATGAACAAAAAATGCCAATTAATGAAATGATTTTGCAATTGGCAATTGACACAGCGAATGAATGCCAAACAAATGAAATTTTATACGGAATAATTCGACCAAATTTTGATAAAAATTTGAATGAACTGCATAAAAAATCGGTAGAAAGAGCAAACGGACTTAGACATATAAGAAATTTAGATTATTCTGTTAAGCCATGGTACATTCTTTTTTCATTCGATGATTCAATGATATGGGTGAGTTTTAAATTGCATTTTTAGTCATTTTTTATTTTTGGGCATTTTCTAATTGGCCAATTTAGGTTGATGACTATATTTTTACCGAATTTGTGAAAGGGCTGGCGACAAATTTTAAGAAATTTTATGCTTTACAGAATCCTGAAGATACTAATCAAATTGGATTTATGCAAAAATATAGGGCCCATCTTGGCATTGTGTATTCTATGCGAAAGAATTGGCATTGTGACATAATTGGAAAAAAAGAATTTAAAGAAAAATGTAAAAGAAATCGCAAATATTTTCATTTTTTGTATGAATATTTGTTCCGAATTTATGCGCAAGGTTAAATTTATTATTTTTATTAATTTTATAAATTTTTTTAAGCCAAAAAGCCTGAATTTGCTTGTCATTTGCCAGCTGTGAAACCGAAATTTGTCCAAAAATTACATAATTATGATAAAAGTTTAATTGATGTTGTCCAAATGTTGAAGGATAATTCGAAATATTCTCGGGAAAAAATTGGTAATTATCGAGAAATTGTGTTACGCAATCAGGAAGAATATTGTGAAAAAAAGGGAAATTGGCTTAGTAAATTTAAACAAAATTTTATTGGGAAAATTAATGGAACAAAAAATGAGAAAAAAGGAAAACAAATTTTGGAAGATTCAGCCGAAATTGACGAAATTCGAAAAGAATTTGAGCAAAAATTGGAAAAAAATTTGGCAAAGAATGAAATGAAAAAAAATGTGAAAAATATATTTATTTTTCCCTTTTTCAGTGTCACAATATTTTTAAAAAAATAAAACAAAAAACACTCAAATTCCAAAATTATTTCCAAAAATAAGAATTTTTCTTAAAAAGATGAGCGACGAATTCATCGTCTGGTTGATATGTATGGCCACGCACCTGCCAATTCTCACTGATCAGAATCCAATTCTTTATTCTAGAGTAAGTGGGACCGGGACCAAAACACGGACAACTGAGTACCGAACTCCCGGTTTTGACCGGGACCGGGACCAGTCCCGGTTTTTTTCCCGGTTTTTCAACCCGAAAAGGTCCCGGTCCCGGTTTTGTCCAAAATTCCCGGTCCCGCTCTACTTTACTTTATTCACCAACAAAAAAATTTGGTGGTCAGGTCCCAGTGATCCAACCCTTATTATTGCTCTTTGTTACTGTATTTTTTGTTCACTGTACAGACAAAAAAGGCGATCGCAAAGGATGAACATTGTGAATATTGTGAGAATGATAAAAGATGAAAAAAGGGTTTCAATTTTTTGTTACTCAAATTTCTCATTGTTTTCGGTCAATATTTTCTTAAATATTTGCCATTTTTCTTAAATTTTGAAAAATACGGCATTTTTTTTCGTAATTCGCCGCCTAAATCATAAGTCAAATAAAGCAATGCCATCGAACTTTTGCTTGTTGGTGAAGCGTCGTAACCTTTTAAACGCATTTGTCTCCGCACAATTTTCGAATTCGAGGGACTTTTTAATACATAAAAAGCATTTTTATGACGATTTTGTTCATAAAAACATATTCCGGTGATTTGGCACTGTATTTCTAGCACATATGAACCTATTTCCTGAAAATAATGTAAAATATTTAAGAAAATAGAGATTTGGATAATTATTGTTGATCAATCACAATTTTTAATTATTATTGGATAATCCTACTTATAATCAATCCTAATTTATAATTATTGCATCTTTCTTTAATATAATAAATATCAAGTAGATTTGGAATATCCTATAAACTCAATTTCAAAATATAATATAAAAATATATTATGAAATATAGAGTTGGATAATTATTGTTGATCTAGATCATCTCCATCATTTTAAATGATTGCAAATAAATAAGGGATTTTGGATAATCAATTGGTGTCATCACTAATTCAAAGCTTTATAAGGCTGTCTGATATTCCATTTATTTGACCATTTAATTTATTTAATTAAAGAAAATATAAAAATGTTTTATTATTTTTCTATAATTCCTTTTCATATAATTTTTCATCTTTTTTAAAATCATATTTCAAATGCAATTTTATCAGTGAGTTAATTAATTAATCAGGGTAATTAATTTGTCTAAATATTTTTAATTAGGGAGATGACAAAATGCTAATTTTGTTTGTGAGAAATGATCAAAAAATGCAAATCAGTGAATATTCAAAGCAAAAATATGAGGCATACACTGGCAACATCTCTGAATTAGAGGGATTTTTTAGTTCATAAAAACATATTTTGGGGGTTTGGTATATATAAAACATATTCCGGTGATTTAGCATTACTTATTTTGAGGGATTTTTAGCACATATAAAACCCATTTCCTGAATATAGGTAATATAAAAAATATATAAAAAATTATTTTGTATAATTATATTGTTGATCAATATATCATTTGAAATGCTTGCATCATTATTAATTTAAAATGCAAAGTATATTAAATTTGTTAAGAATTTTTGGATATTTCTACTGTGATCAAATTTATATTAAATAAGAAAGGGATGTTGGATAATTCAAAGCTTTATAAAGCTATGTGATTTTCCGTTTTTCGTTTAAATAATTATTTTACTTAATTTGACAATACCTTTTTTATTAGAAAATAGAATTATATTATACTTAGCTAGATAATAGTTAATTTATTAATTAAAAAAAAATGTAATCAACTTTTTATGTAAATTTCATTAGAAACATTTATTTTATTTATTTAAAGAAAATATAATAATGTTTTATTATTTTTCTATAATTTCTTTTCATGTTATTATTCATCTTTTTTTAATTCATATTTCAACTGCAATTTCATCAGTGAGTTAATAAATTAGGATAATTATTTTGTCTAATCATTTTTAATTAGGGAGACGACAATGTGCTAATTGCATTTGTGAGAAATGATCAGAAAATGGGAATCAGTGAATATTCAATGGAAAAATTTGAGTCATACTTTGAACATTTGTATTTTATGCAGAAGAATTGGCATTGTGACAAAATTGCAGATAAATTTGAGAAATTTGAACGGACAGAATGCCAAAAATATCAAAAATATTTTGGGATTTTGTACGAATATTTGTGCAGAGAATACGTCGGAATTCCAACAGTGAAGCCAAAATTTGCATTTAAACATGGAGAATTTGAAATTGAAGGACCAATAATTTATGCAATAAATTGTCTGACCAAAATTTTTTTCCAATTTTATTTTAATAAGAGTTACGATAGTTATTTTAAACCAAAATTGTTGAATGAGCATCGATTGAATGTGGGAGTAAAATTTGAAAATAAAGAATCAAATTTGCCAATTAATGAAATGATTTTGCAATTGGCAATTGACACAGCGAAAGAATGGCAGCAAACAAATGAAAATTTGAACGGAATAATACGAAAAAATTTTGAAAAAAAAATGGAAGAAATGTTGAACAAAGCGGATGAAAGGGCAAAAGAAGAGGAAGAAGAAGAAGAATATTATTTTGATGTAAATACAGTAAATAAAAATGAGAATGCATTCGATGATTACATGAAATGGGTGAGAAATGAGAAAAAAAATTTATTTTTTTATTTTTTGCATTTATATATATAAATTATAATTGTTTAGACAAATAACGCATATTGTAAACAGAATTTATGAAATGCGTCAGTGCTACAATTTTCAAAAATAAAATTCTGTAGCCTTAAAAAAAGTCAAAATTCAAACGACCTAAATTTCCTAAATCCAAAATATAAAGGGTGAGAAATGAGAAAAGAAAATTTAGGACAACCGGAAATGCGTCAGTTTCTAAAAACATAAATACCACTGACGCATTTTACAGGAATAAGAAAATGTTTTATTTATTTTCTTTTTATTAAATTAATGTTTATTTAGACAGATGACGCATTGTTTTCTGAATTCGTTAAAGGACAAGCGGCAACAAATTTTAAGCAATTTTCTAAGCAATTCATCAATAAAAATGCGCAATTTGAAGAGCATTTAGAAAAAAATGAGTCCCATCTTTGTGTTGTTTATTTTATCAAAAATAATTGGCACCAATGTGAAGCCTTTTGTGAAGATAATTTAAATTGTCTAAAATATCGTAAATATTTGAATATTTTTTACGAATATTTGTTCCGACTTTATGCCGAAGGTATGTGCCATTCACAGTCATTTTTAATAATATTTAAAATATTGAAAATTAATTAAGCTAAAAGCCCGAATGACTCGATACAATTGTCACCGGTCAGGCCAATATTTGTTGGTGCAATTGGCTTTGCTCTCAGCTTAATTGAGGTTATTAGCAATTTAAATTTTGTTGCCAAATATTCTTGCAACAAAGCATATGATTGGATTACCTTGCGTCCAATGGAATTGGTAAATGAGGTGGAATTGAATTATGATGAAAATAATAAAAAGGATTTAAATGAATCGACGAATTTAACGGAAATTCGAATGGAATTTGAGCAAAAAATGAAAAAAGTATGTGAAGGAAAAAGTAAGGCGCTCAAAGAAACCTTTTGGGTTGTTGGATAAGATAAGAGTGAAAAAAAGGAATTATGTAAAAAATGAAAAGATGGAGAAAGAATTAGATGGAAAATTTAAATGTGACTCATTAAATTTTGCGCCATTTTAATTGCAACAATTTTGTGTTTCTTTAAATTTAATTCATAGTAATTATTATATTAAGAATAAATTTGATGAAAATTTACTGATTAAAATGAAAATCAAAATTTAAATTTTAAAATTCAAGTGTTCTTTTGTTCTTCTTTTGTTAATTAGAAATTGAGCAATTGCAATTTTTTTTAGCCCTTGTCCAAATTAGAACAAAGGAATAATTGTGATCAGCCAAAATTCGTTGTCTCTTAAAAAAGGTGCTATGTCGATTAGAGACCGGACGACTGGGGTCGGAGGGATCCCGAGTCGGGATCCCGACTGAATCCCGATCCCGACCAATCCCGAACATTTTGGAAAAACGATCGGGACGGATCCCGAATCGGGATCCCGATCGAATCCCGATCCCGATCAATCCCGAAGATTTTTTTTCGGGATCCCGCGGGATTATCGGGATTTGCTAAAATCCAATTTTTTTTAAAGTTTTGTGCCAAGTTTTGTTCAAATGCTTATCTAATATTCCTAATTGATCAATTCGATTGAAGAGAAATAGGGATGGGAATTATAGCAGGTTTTTAGAAAATTTCGAGTATCATGTCTAAAAATCTGATTTTAGGACCAAAAATTAGAACATTTAACAACATAACTTTAAATAGTTTTTTGCAATTTAATTAATATCAATTTTTGTATTTTCGCCTCCTATGATCAGTTTTAACAATTTGAGGATAATTAGCAAATCGTTATGTGCATCGGAATGAAAAAAATCAGATTTTAAAGAATTTTTTGCTGAGAATTTTTCAAAAACTTTAGGGGAACAAGATGGAGGCCGGCGGTGCCGATAGGCGCCGCCGGAAAAATTTTTGTAATTTTTGATGCAATTTGTTAACAGATTTTGCCCAAAAAACCCCAATTTTTTTAGCGATTTTGAGCAAATTTTTCAGGAAAACTAAGGATTTTTAGAGTCCAGCGGTGCCGTTATGCACCGAAGGAAAAATACTCAGACAACAATTTCTAATCTAATTTATTAGACAAAATTCTTAGAAATTGTTGTGCATGAAACTACCTAATAAGATTTAAAATATTATTTAAGGAATTAAAAAAAAAATTTTGATAATTCTTTTTTTAAAGGAACAAAAGTCACAAAAATGGCCAACCTTTGCGTCAAATTTTGAAAATTTTCACAAGTATTTGAGACTCATGAAAATTTTTTGGGATTTTAAGGGATTTTTAAAGAAAAATAAGCAAATTTTTAATTTAAAATTCAAGGTCTTAATTTAAAAAAATGAGATTTTTCCAAAAATTATCGTGACTTCAATCCCGCGGGATCCCGCGGGATTGGTAAAATGGTCGGGAGGGATCCCGATTCGGGATCCCGATGAAATCCCGATCCCGATCAATCCCGATGAATTTAAAAAATCGTTCGGGACGGATCCCGAGGTCGGGATCCCGAATTTAATCCCGCGGGATCCCGAAGAAATCCCGCGGGATCCCGATCCCGTCCGGTCTCTAATGTCGATAGACGAAAAGTGCAAATTTTGCTAAATTTTTGAGTAAAACAACTCCTAACTTTTCTCAAACGTAACCAAATTGCACAATCTTGGTATCATAAGATAGCCCTTGAATTGCTTTATTAGCTTGCCAAATTTCAAAAAATGTTATTAAGTTTTTTAAAAGTTATGACAATTTTCTTCTGTTTTTTGGCTAGAACTTTTGAAAAACTGAATAAAATTTTTTGAAATTTAGCAAACTAATAAAGCAATTCAAGGGCTATCGTATGATACCAAGATTGTGCAATTTAATTGCGTCTGAGAAAAGATATGAGTTGAAATAGTCAAAAATTTAGCAAAATTTGCCGCAGTGGGACATTTGCGGACGGACATTTGCGGACGGACACTTGCGGACGGACATTTGCGGACGGACATTTGCGGACGGACACTTGCGGACGGACATTTGCGGACGGACATTTGCGGACGGACATTTGCGGACGGACATTTGCGGACAATTTCGGGAAAAACTAAAAAAATTTCATAAAATTTTTTTTAAAAAATTCTGAAAAAATGGAATGGAGACTGAAAATGAAAAAAACTTTGTTTTTGGGCTTTTAGGCCTAGCATCTTATTTTTACATTTCTAAGAAATTAATTTCACTACTGGTATTTAAGTGATTAAAGTAAAATTGGTCCCCAACATTGGGGAAGGAAGTGTGAATGTCGCCTGTTACACTCAAATTCAGTGAGAGTGCTATTTTTATCTTTAGAAAAATCCAAAAATTTATGAAATTTATTTTCCAACGAGGATTTTTCCAACGACATTTTTTAAAATTTCTCTAGCCATACAGACAAATCTTGTAGGGAATTTGCTACCCGCCCCCTGAATTTTCTTTTCCTTATATAATCGGGATGGAGAAGAACCCAAGATGCATAAGTCTTGTTCTACTTTTATCAGCAGCGAAAGCATGTGAGGCCGCAAAATTTTTCAGAAAAGTAAATCGGAAATCCGATGCCCAAAAATGTCGGGAATCGGATTTTAGTACAGCTGATGTTCAGCATTTATATAATAGGCTGTTCATTTTGAAATTGCAATCAAATTTTGTTCGCGATTAAGCATGTCTCAGAATTTTTCTAAAGATAAAAATAGCACTCACCGAATTTGAGTGTAACAGGCAACATTCACACTTCCTTCCCCAATGTTGGGGACCAATTTTACTTTAATCACTTAAAATACCAATAGTTAAATAATAAGATGCTAGGCCTAAAAGCCCAAAAACAAAGTTTTATTAAGTTTTTAGTCTCCATTCCATATTTTCAGAATTTTTTAAAATTTTTTAAAATTTTTATCGAATTTTTTTTTCCCGAAATGGTCCGCAAAAGTCCGTCCGCAAATGTCCGTCCGCAAATGTCCGTCCGCAAATGTCCGTCCGCAACCACGTTAAAAAATAAGTGAAGGAAAAGTAAAGTGCTCAAAAAATCTTTTGGTTTGTTGGATAAGAGTGAAAAAAACCAATTAGGAAAATGAAAATTTAAAAGAAGAATTTCTAATGGCAGATTTGACTCATTAAATTTTTCGCCATTTAAAAAAGGTTATTTAACTAAAATTTTGTAAAAAAGAGTCTTAATTTAATGAAAATTTCTTAATTGTTTCTGTGCCATTGATTGATATACAATTAAGAATTTTAATGAGTTGCTTTTCTGATTTTTTTTTACCTATTATTCTCATTCTCATTTTCTTTTTTATTTTTCATTACAAATTTCAGTTTTATTTTTATTTTTAATATAACAAACCTAAAATTTGGAAGAATGATTTATTTGATGGAATTTTTGACATATTTAAAATTTCTCGATTAAAAAAAAACAATTGTACTACAAATTTATAAAAAATACTTCGAATAAAGCGTGAAAAAGCCTAAGAAAATTGTATTAAAATTTTTGATCCAAAAAAGAAAACTAAATTGGCAATTTTAAGTGAAAATCTTTAAAGAAATAGGGCCAAAATTTCTAATTCTTCACTAGGCGCCGATATGCACCGCCGGCGCCACAAAAATCCCTTTAATTTTGAAAATGACTCAAAAACCGTGAAAAAAAAGAGTTGACAAAATTCCGAGTTTCAAAAAATATATTTTTTATCAAAAAGTTAAATAAAAATTTACTTGTTTTATTGCAAAATATTTATCTTTCGCATTACCCTGGTTAATTTGCATTAGGGTTTATGATTTTTTTGATTTTTTTTTTACAAATATTTTTTATCACCCAATAATATTTTATAGGGAAATTGATGTTGAAAAATTCGGCTTCGGGTTTCGAAATTCTTTAATATAATAAATAATTATATTAAATAGATTTTGATAATCCAACTGATGATCAATCCCAATTTTTTAATTATTGCATCATTATTTAATATAATAAACAATTATATTAAATAGATTTGGATAATCCAACTGATGATCAATCCCAATTTTTTAATTATTGCATCATTATTTAATATAATAAACAATTATATTAAGTAGATTTGGATAATCCTACTTATGATCATTATTTAAAACCAAATTTTTGCTCCATTTATAAGGTTGTGTGATTTCCATTTTTCATTTCATAATTACTTTATTTCATTAGGCAATATTTTTTCTAAATTTTAATCAACTTTTTATGTAATAAATTGAAACAATAATTAGAGGATGTTTAATCATTTTTTAAAGAAAAAATAATGTTTTATTCTTTTTCTCTAATCCCTTTTCAATTTATTATTATTCTTCATATTTTAATTCATATTTCAAATGCAATTCCATCAGTGAGTTAATTAAAAGGGTAATTAATTTGTCTAGTCATTTTTAATTAGGGAGACGACAAAATGCTAATTGCATTTGTGAGAAATGATCAGAAATGCAATCAGTGAATATTCAAAACAAAAATATGAGGCACTCATTGGCATTATGAATTATATGAAAAGAATTGGCAATGTGATAAAATTGCGGATGAATTTGAAGAATATGAACGGACAGAATGCCAAAAATATCGCAAATATTTGGACATTTTGTACGAATATTTGTACAGAGAATATGCCGGAATTCCAACAGTGAAGCCAAAGTTTGTGTTAAAACCCAAAATTGAAATTGAAGGGCCAATAATTTATGCGATTAATTGTTTGGCCAAAATTTCGCAATTTTATTTTAAATCCAATTGGAGTTCATTTCATAAATATAAATTAAACAAATTGTTCAATTATAATTTTGAACCAAAATTGTTGAATGAGAACAGATTGAATTATGGAATAAAATTGGAAAATGAACAAAAAATGCCAATTAATGAAATGATTTTGCAATTGGCAATTGACGCAGCGAATGAATGGCGGCAAACAAATGAAATTTTAGACGGAATAATCCGAGAAAATTTTGAAGAAAATTTAACGGAAATGTTCAAAAAAGCGGAAGAAAATGCAAAAAAAGACTATTCAAGGAGAGTCGATATTATAAATGATGACAAACATAAATAATTATGCATTCGAAATTCGATGAGCAACGGAATTGGGTGAGACTTAACATTAAATGAAAATTAAATAAATACAAAATTTAGACAAAATATGCTTTATAATTAATTTTATATTAATTAATGTTTAATTAGATTGATGACGCATTGTTTACTGAATTCGTGAAAGGACAAGCGGCAACAAATTTTAAGCAATTTTCTAAGCGATTCATCAATAAAAATGCGCAATTTGAAGAGCATTTGCAAAATCTTTGTGTTGTTTATTTTATCCGAAACAATTGGCAACAATGTGAAGCCATTTGTGAAGACAACACAATTTGTCAAATGTACCGTAAACATTTTAACATTTTGTACGAATATTTGTTCCGACTTTATGCCGAACGTAAGCGTGCCACCATTCGCAGTCATTTTAATAATATTTAAAACATTAAATTAATTAAGCTAAAAACCCGAGTGAGTCGAAACAATTGGCACCGCTAATTAGGCCAATATTTTTTGGTCCATATGGCAGAGCTCTAAGCTTAATTGAGGTTGTTAGCAGTTTTAATCATATTTCGAAATATTCTTGCAACGAAATATATGGGCAGATTTCCAAACAGTATCCAATGAAATTGGTAAATGAGGTGGAATTCAATTATAATGAAAGTGTTAAAGAGGATTTAAACGAATCGACGGATTTAAACGAATCGACAAAAGCTGACAAAATAATTCGAAAGGAATTTGAGCAAAAAATTAAACAAATATGTGAAGGAAAAAGTAATGAACTCGATGCAACACGTTGGTTTAGTTGGCAAATGGATAAAAAAGAAATTAGAAAAAGAAAATTTGGAAGAACATTTTGATGGCAAATTTGAGGCATTTAAATTTTCGCTTTTTTATATATGTAAAAACATTTTATATTTTCTAAAAAATCCATTTAGGTACCTTATTGTGTTCATCGAACCTTTCTTACTTTTTTTTTCCTATTATTCTCATTTTCATTAAATTTCTTTTGTCCCCAATTTTCTTTTGTTGATTTTTCATTATAAATTTCACTTTGATTTTTTAAATTTTAAATAGATTAATTTTTTTATTGTCCTCTTTTTCAATTAGATTTCGGGTTTTAAAAACATGCCACCATTTTAATGCATTTATTACAAAATCAACCAAGTCACAATTAAATGTTGGGGAATGATTCTAATTCTAAGATGATTTTCGCTTTCTTTTTCTATTTTTTGGTGATCTTTTCTTTTCTTTATATTTAATTTGTATAATTTCATATAAATTAATTTAAAAAATTTAAATTTACATTTTGAAACAAAAAAGATCAAAAACAAAATTTTAAATTGTGGGGGGGGGGGGCACAATTCTTTCTGCTTCTTCTTTTTGCTGGGTGCTGCTAGTTCACGTCACTTCACGAAAAGTAAAAAAATGTGCCTGTGACTGCATTTTGCCATATTTGTGTGGAAATTAGGCTATAATTTGTTGTGTGGCGGTCACAATTTTTGTGAGAAAATATTCTTTAATTTTACAAAAAAAAAAAGTTGAAAAACTACCCCCCCCCCCCCCCCCCCCCAAAAAAATATAATATACGATTTATTTAATTTGATTTAATTAATTAATTTAATTAAATTAATTTAATTGCTCTAAAACCCCATTTATACTTCGGTTGTGTTTTTATTTGATCGCTCTCTATCGCTTCAATGCTTCTTATCTTGTCCATTCTTCTGAGAATTTCTTGAAAATCACTAACCGCTTTTTCATCCAATTCATTACACCGTAAAAAATTAATTAAACAAATTTATGTATTTGCTTTTTTAATTACACTCATTAAAATTATTCAACACCCATATCAAATGAGCGTGCCTCTCTTTTTTGATTGGACGGGTGTATAGTTCAATTACCACCCGAGGCCTAACATTTTACTCTTTTCTTATTTTGGTTTTCTTTTGAAACTTTTTAATTTTCCGGTTTCCCTGGCCCTCAGATTTTAAGCAAGGCTCGGTATGGTGTTACGCACCATGGGTTCTATTCGAATCCGGCTAATATCTCGGAAATGACTTGCTTATATTTAGGTTCATTGGGTTTGAAGGCTTCAGACGGCGCCCGGAAAATGCGTCAGTGAAAATTTTATTGTCATAAAACAAGTTCCTTGTGTTTTCGAGGTCACTGTCCACGATTCCGGTATCCATTTCGGCCAATTCCGAATCCCGGACCCGAACTCGAACAAAAGTCGACAGTCCAAATTTTCGAATTTAGCATTTTTGGTGGAAACGGCATAAATGATATCTTATTGAAGGATTGATGGGTTTCAGTTTGTTTCCGTGTATTAAACTGATTTTGAAGAAAAACCATAAATTCGAATTTTTGACTTTTCGATTTTTTGTTCGAATTCGGGTTCAGGGTCCGAAATTCAGAACTATATTCTTATAGAATTATACCTCTATATTACAATACTAATGCTACTGAACTTAATATTAAAATATTTGTATCACTGACGCATTTTCTACTGACGCATTTTCCACTGACGCATTTTCCATTGAACCGGTCACGCTTCAGACGGATAAACCTTTATACATAATGATGGGATATGATGACTAGGGCTCCAATTTTCGGCTCTAAAAACCGCCAAAATAAGTTGGCTTTATGCTCTAAAAAAACCCAAAAATAGGCTCGAAAAATGGAAAATTGACTCTAAAAAGTCTCAAATTTAGCGGTGTAAATGACAAAATTTATTCAAAAGGTAACAAAATTAAGCCAAAACAGTATTGATATATGTACACCATTTTAAAAAACAAAAATTCTTGTCAAGAAAATAAATTTTGGTGATGAATTTTTGAGAAAATTTTTCATTTATTCGTAATAATGTATTTTTCGTTTTTTTATTTTATTTTTTTTTTTTGCATTTTTGTTAATAAATTTTGGATAATTGCCAAAATAGATTTTCATTTTAGGCTCTAAAAATAAAAAGATAGAAAACAGGCACTAATAAAAAACTTGCTTTTTCATCAAAATTTGGAGCCCGAATGATGAGCCTAATTGAAATAGGCCCCTGCTCAACGCCCCAAAATTCTGAATATAATGTAAAATATATTAAGAAAATAGAGATTTGTATAATTATTGTTGGTCAATCCCAATTTTTTAATTATTGCATCATTATTTAATATAATAAACATTTTATTAAGTAGATTTGGATAATCCTACTTATGATCAATCCCACAAAACCACATTAAATTTATAAAGGATTTTGGATAATTCTACTGGTGATTAAATTTATATTAAATAAATAAGGGATTTTGGATAATCAATTGGTGTCATCACTAATTCAAAGCTTTATAAGGCTGTCTGATATTCCATTTATTTGACCATTTAATTTATTTAATTAAAAAAAATATAAAAATGTTTTATTATTTTTCTATAATTCCCTTTCATATAATTTTTCATCTTTTTTAAAATCATATTTCAAATGCAATTTTATCAGTGAGTTAATTAATTAATCAGGGTCATTAATTTGTCTAAATATTTTTAATTAGGGAGATGACAAAGTGCTAATTTTGTTTGTGAGAAATGATCAAAAAATGCAAATCAGTGAATATTCAAAGCAAAAATATGAGGCATACACTGGCAACATCTCTGAATTAGAGGGATTTTTTAGTTCATAAAAACATATTTTGGGGGTTTGGTATATATAAACATATTCCGGTGATTTAGCATTACTTATTTTGAGGGATTTTTAGCACATATAAAACCCATTTCCTGAATATAGGTAATATAAAAAAATATATAAAAAATTATTTTGTATAATTATATTGTTGATCAAATATTATCATTTGAAATGCTTGCATCATTATTAATTTAAAATGCAAAGTATATTAAATTTGTTAAGAATTTTTGGATATTTCTACTGTGATCAAATTTATATTAAATAAGAAAGGGATGTTGGATAATTCAAAGCTTTATAAAGCTATGTGATTTTCCGTTTTTCGTTTAAATAATTATTTTACTTAATTTGACAATACCTTTTATTAGAAAATAGAATTATATTATACTTACAAATTAAATAGATTATAGTTCATTTATTAATAAAAAAACGTAATCAACTTTTTATGTAAATAATGGCCTTTTAAATTTAAATTTAATTTCTTTAAAGAAAATATAATAATGTTTTATTATTTTTCTATAATTTCTTTTCACGTTATTATTCATCTTTTTTTAATTCATATTTCAACAGCAATTTCATCAGTGAGTTAATAAATTAGGGTAATTAATTTGTCTAATTATTTGTAATAGGGAGACGATAAAATGCTAATTGCATTTGTGAGAAATGATCAGAAAGATGCAAATCAGTGAATATTCAAAACAAAAATATGAAAATCACTTTGGCATTGTTTATTTTATGAGAATGAGAAAGAATTGGCAATGTGACAAAATTGCGGATGAATTTGAAGAATTTGAACGGACAGAATGCCAAAAATATCGAAAATATTTTGGGATTTTGTACGAATATTTAAGCAGTGAATATGTCGGAATTCCAACAGTGAAGCCAAAATTTGCATATAAAGATGAAGAAATTGAAATTCAAGGACCAATTATTTATGCGATAAATTGCTTGACCAAAATTTTTTTCCGTTTTTATTTTAATAAGGGACGGAGAAGTAATTATTACGATCCAAAATTGTTGAATGAGCATCGATTGAATGTTGGGGTAAAATTTGAAAATAAAGAATCAAAATTGCCAATTAATGAAATGATTTTACAATTGGCAATTGACACAGCGAATGAATGGCAGCAAACAAATGAAATTTTAGATGGAATAATTCGACAAAATTTTGACAAAAATATGAAGGAATTGTTTATAAAAGCGGAAGAAAGAGCAAAAGAAGAGGAATATGAAGAAGAAGAATATTTTGATGTAAATGTAGTGAATAAAAATGAGAATGCATTCGATGATGCATTGAAATGGGTGAGAAATGAGAAAAAACATTTTATTTTTTATTTTTTGCATTTATATAAATAAATTAGAATTGTTTAAACAAATGACGCATTTCGTTTACAGAATTTGTGAAATGCGTCAGTGCTACAATTTTCAAAAATAAAATTCTGTAGCCTTACAAAAAAGTCAAAATTCAAAAGACATAAATTTCCTAAATCCAGCATATAAAGGGTGAGAAATGAGAAAAGAAAATTTGAGACCGGAAATGCGTCAGTTTCTAAAAACATAAATAACACTGACGCATTTTAGAGGAGTAAAAATGCATTTATTTATTTTCTTTTTATTAAATTAATGTTTGTTTAGACTGATGACGCATTGTTTTCTGAATTCGTGAAAGGACATGCGGCGACAGATCTTCAGAAATTTTCGAAGTGCTTCATCAATAAAAATGCGCAATTTGAAGAGCATTTGCAAAAATATGAGACCCATTTTTGTGTTGTTTATTTTATCAAAAATAATTGGCACCAATGTGAAGCCTTTTGTGAAGATTATTTAAATTGCCAAATGTACCGTAAACATTTGCACATTTTGTACGAATATTTGTTCCGACTTTATGCCGAAGGTATGTGCCATTCACAGTCATTTTTAATAATATTTAAAATATTGAAAATTAATTAAGCTAAAAGCCCGAATGACTCGATACAATTGTCACCGGTCAGGCCAATATTTGTTGGTGCAATTGGCTTTGCTCTCAGCTTAATTGATGTTATTAGCAATTTAAATTTTGTTGCCAAATATTCTTGCAACAAAGCATATGATTTTATTACCTTGCGTCCAATGGAATTGGTAAATGAGGTGGAATTGAATTATGATGAAAATAATAAAAAGGATTTAAATGAATCGACGAATTTAACGGAAATTCGAATGGAATTTGAGCAAAAAATGAAAAAAGTATGTGAAGGAAAAAGCAAAGCGCTCAAAGAAACCTTTTGGGTTGTTGGGTAAGATAAGAGTGAAAAAAAGGAATTATGTAAAAAATGAAAATTTGGAAGAAGAATTTGATGGAAAATTTTTAATGTGACTCATTAATTTTAATTGCAACAATTTTGTGTTTCTTTAAATTTAATTCATAGTAATTATTATATTAAGAATAAATTTGATGAAAATTTACTGATTAAAATGAAAATCAAAATTTAAATTTTAAAATTCAAGTGTTCTTTATTCTTCTTTTGTAAATAGAAATTGAGCAATTGCAATTTTTTTTTGGCGCTGTATGATTTCGTCAGTAAACGATTTCGTCAGTGAACTATTTTTATTTATTTCACTGTTTTCCATTTTTTTTCGTCAGTGATCGAATTCGACAGTGAATGTTTTCGTCAGTGACTTAATTTTCACGTTAAATGTTCTATATACATACTTATTTTCTTTAATGTATTTTAAACTCAAATAGCGATAATTCTTTCATTCAATATATATAATGCTTAAATTTTAAAGTAACTTTTTATTATCAAACGAATTCGTCATTGGACAATTTCGTCAGTGAATTATTTTTTTAAAAATACTTAAGACAATTTAAACGTGTAAACAGTAAGCACAGGTCTGAAGATATTCAAGTGTATCACAATTTCCAATGTCCTGGAAAAGAGGATTTAAATTGTTGTCTTGCCTAACATATTTCTAAACGGTCTGTCATGTTCCACTATTGTATTGGAAAAGTTCATTATGTTGTGCCAATTATTGCATCAATCTGATAACGAATCAAGCCGTCGGCAGCAACACCCATATTACCGTCAGCTTGATAGTTAAACGGTTCTTCGTTTTTAATTAACATGATTGGGCGAATCCATGACATTAGAAAATTCTAAGTGAAAAAAATAACCAAAGAAAAGAACAATAATGAAATGTTGCTTTCCAAAATTTGTTAAAAGACGAAATTTAGTTCAGCAAAATTTAAAATATTCCTGTAGCTCAGATGTTGGATTAGGGTCGACATATATGCATTCGAGAACGAATTAACATACATAACAAGCTATTATACATTTGAAAACAAAGTATCGAATTCGATCACTGACGAAAAAAAATGAAAAACAGTGAAATAAATGAAAATAGTACACTGACGAAATTGTTTACTGACGAAAATAATCACTGACGAAAATCACTGACGAATTCGTTCACTGACGAAATCATTAGCCACGTTTTTTTAGCCCCGGTCCAAATTAGAACAAAGGAATAATTGTGATCAGCCAAAAATTCGTTGTTTCTTAAAAAAGGTGCTATGTCGATAGACGAAAAGTGCAAATTTTGCTAAATTTTTGAGTAAAACAACTCCTAACTTTTCTCAAACGTAACAAAATTGCACAATCTTGGTATCATACGATAGCCCTTGAAATGCGTTATAAGCTTGCTAAATTTCAAAAAATGTTATCAAGTTTTTTTTAAAATGATGACAATTTTTCAGTTTTTTGGCTAGAACTTTTGAAAAACTGAATAAAATTTTTTGAAATTTAGCAAGCTAATAAAGCAATTCAAGGGCTTTCGTATGATACCAAGATTGTGCAATTTAATTGCGTCTGAGAAAAGATATAAGTTGAATTAGTCAAAAATTTAGAAAAATTTGCACTTTTCGTCGATCGACCAACCACGTTAAAAAATAAGTGAAGGAAAAGTAAAGTGCTCAAAAAATCTTTTGGTTTGTTGGATAAGAGTGAAAAAAACCAATTAGGAAAATGAAAATTTAAAAGAAGAATTTCTAATGGCAGATTTGACTCATTAAATTTTTCGCCATTTAAAAAAGGTTATTTAACTAAAATTTTGTAAAAAAGAGTCTTAATTTAATGAAAATTTCTTAATTGTTTCTGTGCCATTGATTGATATACAATTAAGAATTTTAATGAGTTGCTTTTCTGATTTTTTTTTTTACCTATTATTCTCATTCTCATTTTCTTTTTTATTTTTCATTATAAATTTCAGTTTTATTTTTTATTTTTAATATAACAAACCTAAAATTTGGAAGAATGATTTATTTGATGGAATATTTGACACATTGAAAATTTCTCGATTAAAAAAAACAATTGTACTACAAATTTATAAAAAATACTTCGAATAAAGCGCGAAAAAGCCTAAGAAAATTGTATTAAAATTTTTGATCCAAAAAAGAAAACTAAATTGGCAATTTTAAGTGAAAATCTTTAAAGAAATAGGGCAGAAATTTCTAATTCTTCACTAGGCGCCGATATGCACCGCCGGCGCCACAAAAATCCCTTTAATTTTGAAATTGACTCAAAAACCGTGAAAAAAAAGAATTGACAAAATTCCGAGTTTCAAAAAATATATTTTTTATCAAAAAGTTAAATAAAAATTTACTTGTTTTATTGCAAAATATTTATCTTTCGCATTACCCTGGTTAATTTGCATTAGGGTTAATGATTTTTTTGATTTTTTTTTTTACAAATATTTTTTATCACCCAATAATATTTTATAGGCAAATAGATTTTGAAAAATTTCGGCTTCGGGTTTCGAAATTCTTTAATATAATAAATAATTATATTAAGTAGATTTGGATAATCCTAATTATGATCATCCAAATTTTTGCTCCATTTATAAGGCTGTGTGATTTCCCATTTTTCATTTCATAATTACTTTATTTCATTAGGCAATATTTTTTAGGGAGACGACAAAATGCTAATTGCATTTGTGAGAAATGATCAAAAAATGCAAATCAGTGAATATTCAAAGCAAAAATATGAAGCTTATCTTGGCATTGTTTATTTTATGAGAAAGAATTTGCAATGTTACAAAATTGGGGAGAAATTTGAAGAATATGAACGGACATGCCAAAAACATCTAAAATATTTGGACATTTTGTATGAATATTTGTATAGAGAGTTCGCCGGAATTGCAACAGTATAAAATTTATAATGAAAAATCAACAAAAGAAAATTGGGGGACAAAAGAAATTTAGGCGGGCGCGGCATTCTACCAGCAGAAGGGGGCATTCAAATAAAGCATTTACGGAAAATGGATTTTTTAGAAAAATATAAAATGTTTTTTAAATTTATAAAAAAGCGAAAATTTAAATGCCTCAAATTTGCCATCAGAAATTGTTCTTCCGAATTTTCATTTTCTAATTTCTTTTTTATCTATTTGCCAACTAAACCAACGTGTTCCATCGAGTTCATTACTTTTTCCTTCACATATTTTTTTAATTTTTTGCTCAAATTCCTTTCGAATTATTTTGTCAGCTTTTGTCGATTCGTTTAAATCCTCTTTAATACTTTCATTATAATTGAATTCCACCTCATTTACCAATTTCATTGGCATCAATTTGGAAATCTGCCCATATATTTCGTTGCAAGAATATTTCGAAACATGATTAAAACTGCTAACAACCTCAATTAAGCTTAGAGCTTGGCCATATGGACCAAAAAATATTGGCCTAATTAGCGGTGCCAATTGTATCGAGTCATTCGGACTTTTCGCTTAATTAATTTTATGTTTTAAATATTATTAATATGACTTCGAATGGTGGCACATACCTTCGGCATAAAGTAGGAACAAATATTCGTACAAAATGTTAAAATGTTTACGGTACATTTGACAAATTGTGTTGTCTTTACAATTGGCTTCACATTGTTGCCAATTCTCTCTGATAAAATAAACAACACAAAGATGGGACTCATAAATTTCTAAATATTCTTTCGGATATTTGTTGATGAATCGCTTAGAAAATTGCTTAAAATTTGTTGCCGCTTGTCCTTTCACGAACTCAGAAAACAATGCGTCATTAATCTAATTAAACATTAATTAATAAAAATTAATTATAAAGCATCTTTTGTCTAAATTTTTTATTTATTTAATTTTCATTTAATGTTAAGTCTCACCCAATTCCATTGATCATCGAATTTTGAATTCACAATTATTTTATGTTTGTCATCATTTATTTTATTGGCTCTCCGTGGTCTTTCTTTTTTTGCAATTTCTTCCGCTTTTTTGAACATTTCCTTCAAATTTTCTTCGAATTTTTTTCGGATTATTCCGTCTAAAATTTCATTTATTTGCCATTTATTCGCTGTGTCAATTGCCAATTGCAAAATCATTTCATTAATTGGCAATTTTTGTTCATTTTCCAATTTTATTCCATAATTTAATCTCTCCTCATTCAACAATTTTGGTTCAAAATTATAAACCGAATTGAACAATTCGTTTAATTTAAATTTGTAAGCTTGTCCCACCGATTTTATAAAATAAAATTGCGAAATATTGGCCAGACAAAGGACAGCATGAATTATTGGCCCATCAATTTCAATTCCTTTTTTAATCATAAATTTTGGCTTCATTGTTGGAATTCCGAAGTATTCTCTGCGCAAATATTCATACAAAATGCCCAAATATTTGCGATGTTTTTGGCATTCTGTCCGTTCATATTCTTCAAATTCATCAGCTATTTTGTCACAGTGCCAATTCTTTCTCATATAATTCATAATGCCAAGATGTGCCTCATATTTTTGCATTGAATATTCACTCATTTGCGTTTCTAGGTGACCTTTCATAAATGCAATTAGCATTTTGTCATCAACCTAATTAAAACGCTTACAAATGAAGGTCCCGGGTGTCCGTGGGATTTCCGAATGAAATTTGGTGGGTGGATAGAGCACCCAAGGGTTCTTAAGAAAAATGTTTTTATTTTCTGCGAAATGAACACGCGTGCCGAGTTATGACGTGCCAAACTTTTTAATGAATAAACGAATAAAATAATTATTTTACTTTCTTACAAGCATCTATTGGTGTAGAGGCAGGGCGCTGTTCTTGTCTTTTTGGGTCCCAGGTTCGAATCCCTTATGTGTAAGTCCATTTTTTTAAATTTTTGCTTATTATGCAAAGTCAATTATCAAAAAAAAATTTTTTTTTAATAAAATTTAATTTTTTTAATATTTTATCCATTTTGAATCAAATTTTGTTTTTAAACAATTTTTTTAAAGTTAACTTTGCATAAAAAGCAAAAAAAAAAACATTGTAAAATATATTAGCATGAAGAGGATTCGAACCTGATACCCAAAAGATTTTTGCCTAACGCATTACCTCTACACCATTTGATGCTTGTAATGTAGTGAAATTGTTATTTCTTTTCTTGAATTAGAAAAAACTAAAAAGTTTGGCACGTCATAACTCGGCACGCGTGCTCATTTCGCAGAAAATAAAAACATTTTTCTTAAGAACCCTTGGGTCTCTATCCACCCACCAAATTTCATTCGGAAATCCCACGGACACCTGGGGACCTTCCTTTGTGAGAGAAATTAATTCACGCATTAATTAACTCACCAATGAAATTGCATATGAAAAGTGAATTAAAATTTGATGAATAATAAATTGACAAGGGATTAGAGAAAAAGAATAAAACATTATTTTTTCTTTAAAAAATGATTAAACATTCACTAATTTTTGTTTGAAATTATTTACAGAAAAGGTTAATAAAAACTAAAAAAAAGATATTGCCTAATAAAGTAAAGTAATTTTGAAAATGAAAAATGGAAAATCACACAGCCTTATAAATGGAGCAAAAAATTGTTTTAAATAATGATCATAAGTAGGATTATCCAAATCTACTTATTATTTATTACATTAAATAATGATGCAATATTTAAATAATTGGGGTTGACCATAAGTAGGATTATCCAAACCTTTATATTAAGTAGATTTGAATAATACTACTTATGGTCGGTCCAAATTTTAAAATATTGCATCATTATTTAATATAAATAATTGTATTATGTAGATTTGAATAATCCTACTTATGATCAATCCTAATTTTTTAATTATTGCATCGTTCTTTAATATGATAAATAATTATATTATGATGATTTGGATAATCTACTAATGATCAATCACCATTTTAAAGGCAGTGTGATTTTGGAGTTTTTTCATTTTTAATTTACTTTATCATTGAAAATTTATAAATTTTCTTATGAAAATTTCAAGATTTTTTTTTGCTCATAAATTCCGTATATTTTGTCTTCCTTTATATTTTTATTTCTTTTTGATAAGATAAAGTAAAAATTTATTATTTAATACAAAAATACAAATAATAATAATAGATAATAGTGATTTGGATAATTCTACAATATCAAATATTAATTTATTAATTAAATCCACAAATTATCTTTTATAAATAAGGGATTTAATAACTATTATTAACGCATTTTCATTTCCTTTTTGTTTGATAAAGAAAGGAAATAATGATCATTATTTCTGTTTTTCTAATTCAACTTTATATTTTTATTTTTTATCAATTTATAATTCCATTTTCAATTGCGAATTCATCGGTGAGTTGTTAATAGTTAAGGAAATTAATTTTATTAATCAATTTTATTAATTAGGGTGAGGACAATATTCTTATTTCAATTATGAAAGGTCATCACCAGACTCAAATTAGTGAATATTCTGTGCAAAAATATGAGGCACACCTTGGCATTGTTCATTTATGAGAAAAAATTGGAAATGTGACAAAATTTGGAAGGAATTTAAAGAACATGAACGGACAGAATGCCAAAAATATCGTAAAATATTTGGGCATTTTGTATGAATATTTGCGCAGAGAATACTTCGGAATTCCAACAATGAAGCCAAAATTTATGATTAAAAAAGGAATTGAAATTGATGGGCCAATAATTCATGCTGTCCTTTGTCTGGCCAATATTTCGCAATTTTATTTTATAAAATCGGTGGGACAAGCTTACAAATTTAAATTAAACGAATTGTTCAATTCGGTTTATAATTTTGAACCAAAATTGTTGAATGAGGAGAGATTAAATTATGGAATAAAATTGGAAAATGAACAAAAATTGCCAATTAATGAAATGATTTTGCAATTGGCAATTGACACAGCGAATAAATGGCAAATAAATGAAATTTTAGACGGAATAATCCGAAAAAAATTCGAAGAAAATTTGAAGGAAATGTTCAAAAAAGCGGAAGAAATTGCAAAAAAAAGACAATCCAAGGATATCCGATCAAATAAATGATGACAAACATAAAATAATTGTGAATTCAAAATTCGATGATCAATGGAATTGGGTGAGACTTAACATTAAATGAAAATTAAATAAATAAAAAATTTAGACAAAAGATGCTTTATAATTAATTTTTATTAATTAATGTTTAATTAGATTAATGACGCATTGTTTTCTGAGTTCGTGAAAGGACAAGCGGCAACAAATTTTAAGCAATTTTCTAAGCGATTCATCAACAAATATCCGAAAGAATATTTAGAAATTTATGAGTCCCATCTTTGTGTTGTTTATTTTATCCGAAACAATTGGCAACAATGTGAAGCCATTTGTGAAGACAACACAATTTGTCAAATGTACCGTAAACATTTTAACATTTTGTACGAATATTTGTTCCTACTTTATGCCGAAGGTATGTGCCACCATTCGAAGTCATATTAATAATATTTAAAACATAAAATTAATTAAGCGAAAAGTCCGAATGACTCGATACAATTGGCACCGCTAATTAGGCCAATATTTTTTGGTCCATATGGCCAAGCTCTAAGCTTAATTGAGGTTGTTAGCAGTTTTAATCATCTTTCGAAATATTCTTGCAACGAAATATATGGGCAGATTTCCAAATTGAAACCAATGAAATTGCTAAATGAGGTGGAATTCAATTATAATGAAAGTATTAAAGAGGATTTAAACGAATCGACAAAAGCTGACAAAATAATTCGAAAGGAATTTGAGGAAAAAATTAAAAAAATATGTGAAGGAAAAAGTAATGAACTCGATGCAACACGGTGGTTTAGTTGGCAATTAGATAAAAAAGAAATTAGAAAATGAAACTTTGGAAGAACATTTTGATGGCAAATTTGAGGCATTTAAATTTTCGCTTTTTTATATATTTAAAAAACATTTTATATTTTCTAAAAAATCCATTTAGGTACCTTATTGTGTTCATCGAACCTTTCTTACTTTTTTTTTTCCTATTATTCTCATTTTCATTAAATTTCTTTTGTCCCCAATTTTCTTTTGTTGATTTTTCATTATAAATTTCACTTTGATTTTTTAATTTTAAATAGATTAATTTTTTTTTATCCTCTTTTTCAATTAGATTTCGGGTTTTAAAAACATGAACTCATTTTAATGCAATTATTACAGAATCAACCAAGTCACAATTAAATGTTGGGGAATGCTTCTAATTCTAAGATGATTTTCGGTTTCTTTTTCTATTTTTTGGTGATCTTTTCTTTTCTTTAAATTTAGTTTGAATATAAATTAATTTAAAAAATTTAAATTTCCATTTTGAAACAAAAAACATCAAAAACGAAATTTTAAATTGGGGGGGGGGTACTATTTTTTATGCTTCTTCTTTTTGCTGGGTGCTGCTAGTTCACGTCACTTCACGAAAAGTAAAAAAAATGTGCATGTGACTGCATTTTGCCATCTTTGTGTGGATTTGACATCTATCGGGACACATTGCCATAGAAAAAATTATTAAGAAAAATTCTCACAAATTTCGACTTCTTTGAAAATTTTCAATTATAACTTTTTTGGCAATTGTCTAATCGCCAAGCAATTGTTTAGAAATTGCTTCTAAATATGTAAAGTGCTTCCGAATGTTACCAAGATTGTTGGATTTGATCAACTCAGTGAAAAAAAGTTAGAACAACCCCAAGAACTCAGGCTGGCGCGAAAACGACCTCCGACCGCCAAAACGGAAATGTACCGGTTGTTGCTTTCAGTTTAATTTCGGAAAAGTTTCTTCTGATTTTGGGTTATCAACAATTTATATTTTCGGGATTTACATTATGAATTTGTCAATATTTTAAAAAATCATTCCTTTTTCTTCTCTTCAATGATCATCGTCGTATTCTTCGTCTTCGATTTTTCCTTCTTATCTTTGTCCTCCTTCTTCTGTTCATTTAATTCTTCCTTTTTGTTTACTTTTTGAATTTTTCCCTTTCCCTCTTTTGGCGTTTTGTTGTTGTTGATTTTTTTGTTGTTTTCATCGTTTATGGCATTTATGATTATATCACACACAAATGTCCATGAAGGGAAAAATGTGCCATACTCTGTCTCAATTTTTTGCGCCACTAAACTGCAAAGTGCCAATTTTGGCCAAGTTTGGACAAACAATGCGCTTAAATTCTTCGGATTTCCCATATTTTGCACAAATTGTGTCCCAATTTCTTCCAACAACAGCCATTCGTTGCTTCTTAATAAATAGGAAAACAAAATTAGGCTATAATTTGTTCTGTGGCGGTCACAATTTTTGTGAGAAAATATTCTTTAATTTTACAAAAATAGTTGAAAAACTAACCCACCAAAAATATAATATACGATTTATTTAATTTGATTTAATAATTAATTTAATTTAATTAATTTAATTGCTCTAAAACCCCATTTATACTTCGGTTGTGGACAAGCGGCGACAAATTTTGAGGAATTTTCTAAGCAATTCATCAACAAAAATTCGAAAGAATATTTAGAAAACTATGAGGAGCATCTTTGTGTTGTTTATTTTACCAGAGAGAATTGGCAACAATGTGAAGCCATTTGTGAAGATAATACCAATTGTCAAAAATATCGTAAACATTTTAACATTTTGAACGAATATTTGTTCCGACTTTTATTTATTGGTTCTATGGGCTTTGTTTTCGGCTTAATTAATGTTGTTATCAATTTAAATTTTGTTGCTAAATATTCTTGCAACGACAAATATGAGTTGATTACCGAATTGCGTCCAATGGAATTGGTAAATGAGGTGGAATTGAATTTTGATGAAAATAATAAAGATGATTTAAATGAATCAACGGATTTATCGGAAATTCGAATTGAATTTGAGCAAAAAATGAAAAAATTATGTGAAGGAAAAAGTAAAGAGCTCGAAAAAACCCATTGGTTTACTATGTAAGAGAGTGAAAAAAAAATTAGAAAATGAATTAAAAAACGAATTTCTGATGGCAAATTTGAGGCATTTAATTTTAACCATTAAAAAAACAATTTTATGTAAAAAATAGTATTAATATGATGAAATTTTTTTTACTAGTTTCTATGACATTGATATATAATAAAGAATTTTAAGATCAATTCAAATTTTGAATATTGTCATTATTTAATATAATAAAAATAAATAAATTATATTAATTCGATTTGGATAATCCACTTATAATTGATCCAAATTTTTAAATATTGCGTCATTAAATTTAATATAATAAACAAATTATATTAAGTATATTTGGATAACCTACTTATGATTAATTATTGCCTCATTATTTAATATAATAAATAAATTATATTAAGTATATTTGGATAATCCTACTTATGATCATTATTTAAAATCAAATTTCATTACATACAAAAATTGGCAGAAATCAGAGTGATATCAATTTTGAAAAATTAATTAACGAATTGAAGGGCATTTGTAAACAATTAAATTTGAATTTTGCAAATTGTAATTAAGTAATTAATAAATGCTCCGCCGTGCTTAACAGTCCCTTCCCACTTCAAAACATTTAAAATTTATCATTAGGGATGATGTTCTTCGATGATCAGTGATCAAGCATGTATAATATTTATTTTGACACTTGAAGTCATCATTCATATGTATTTGACAAATTAATTAAGAATTAAACTAATTTCTAAATGTATATTTTTTCCACTTCTATATATTTTATTTTTTCTTGGCCTGAAATTTTTATTTTTATAATTTTTTTTTTTCATGACCAAATTTTTGATTTTTATAATTTTACTTATTTTGGAAAACAGCATTAAAAATCTCGAAAAATTTGAAGTTTAATTAATGAAAAAATTTTTTGTGTAATCGTTATGATCAGTTAATTTTTTTATTCTCAATATTTGGTCAATATTCAGGATTTTTGTTAAATACTTTGTGATTTAATAATTTTGTCCCAGCCCTAGTAATTTCACTAAAGTGTTTAAGGGTCTGAAATCAACGAAAATTCTTTAAACATGATTTGAAATTTATAGGATGAACTTCAATATGCATATTTTGGAAATTGGTGCATAAATTTCGCGATTTATATGCATATTTGGGCATTCCTCAAAAATCCTCTCTTCAATCGTCCTCTTCTATTAAAGCAACCTTTTTGACCCAAAAATTACCGAAATTTTTCAAAAAAAATATTTGTTTTTCTGAGATTTTTTCGATAAGGAAAATCTATTGTTCTAAAAAATAAATTTAATTTAATTTAAATATTACTAATATTCATATTACGATTATGGCGTCATACTTTAATATAATAAATAATATATTAAGTAGATTTGGATAATCCTACTTATGATCAACCCCAATTTTTAATTATTATGTCTTTCTTTAACATAATAATAATTATATTAAATAAATTAGGATAATCCTACTTATGATCATTATTTACCAATTTTTGCTCCATTTATAAGGCTGTATGATTTTCCATTTTTCATTTTCAAAATTACTTTATTTCATTAGGCAATATTTTTTTTTTAAATTTTTAATCAACTTTTTATGTTAATAAAGTGAAACAATAATTAGTGGATGTTTAATCATTTTTTTAAGAAAAACATAATGTTTTATTCTTTTTCTCTAATCCCTTTTCAATTTTTCATTCATCTCTTTTTAATTCACACTTCAGATGCAATTTCATCAGTGAGTTAATTAATAAGGGTAATTAATTTATCTAATCATTTTTAATTAGGGAGACGACAAAATGCTAATTGCATTTCTGAGAAATGATCAGAAAATACAAATCAGTGAATATTCAATTCAAAAATATGAGTCACACCTTGGCATTTTATATTATATGAGAAAGAATTGGCAATGTGACAAAATTGCGGATGAATTTGAAGAATACGAACGGACAGAATGCCAAAAATATCGCAAATATTTGGACATTTTGTTTGAATATTTAAGCAGAGAATATGTCGGAATTCCAAAAATGAAGCCAAAATTCGTATTTAAATATAAAAAAATTGAAATTGAAGGACCAATAATTTATGCGATTAATTGTTTGGTCAAAATTTTACAATTTTATTTTAATAACGGACGGAGAAATTATGGATATGAATTAAACAAATTCTTCATTTATTATTATAAACCAAAATTGTTGAATGAGAACAGATTGAATTATGAATTAAAATTGGAAAATGAACAAAAAATGCCAATTAATGAAATGATTTTGGAATTGGCAATTGACACATCGAATGAATGCCAAACAAATGAAAGTTTAAACGGAATAATCCAACAAAATTTTGATGAAAATTTGGGGCAAATGATTATTTTGTTTTCCGCATTCGATGATTCATCGAAATGGGTGAGAAATGAAAAAAGAAAATTTTAATTTTAAATGCATTTTATTTCCAATTAATTTGTATTGTTTAGCAAAAAGTTAAAATTCAAAAAATATAAGTTTACAAAAGCCCAAACATTAAAATTTTCTGGGTTGAAAGAATTTCTGTTTTTCGTTTTTTAAAATTCTTAGATTTTTTGACTTACATTGAAAAATTAATTACTCACTAAGCATTTTATGGGAATCAAAATATTTTATTTATTTATTTTTTATTTTTGCATTTAATATTAATTTATGCTTATTTAGATTGAAGATGCTTTGTTTTCTGAATTCGTGAAAGGACAAGCGGCGACAAATTTTGAGGAATTTTTTAAGCAATTCATCAACAAATATTCGAAAGAATATTTAGAAAACTATGAGGAGCATCTTTGTGTTGTTTATTTTATAAGGGAGAATTGGCACCAATGTGAAGCCATTTGTGAAGATAATACAAATTGTCAAATGTACCGTAAACATTTGCACATTTTGTACGAATATTTGTTCCGACTTTATGCTGAAGGTATATATCTATTATAAAACAATTTAATAATATTTGAAATAAATAATATTAATTAAGCCAAATGTCCAAATGAATCGATACAATTATCACCGGTAATTAGGCCAATATTTGTTGGTGAAACTGGCAAAGCTATAAGCTTAATTGAGGTTATCAGCAATTTTAATTTTGTTGCGAAATATTCTTGTGACAAAGCATATGATTGGGCTACCAAAGATTATGCAATGGAATTGGTAAATGAGGTGGAATTGAATTATGATGAGAATAATAAAGAGGATTTAAATGGATCAACGAAAACTGATCAAATAATGCGAAAGGAATTTAAGCAAAAAATGAAAAAAATATGTAAAGGAAAAAGTAAAGAGCTAGAAAGAACTCTTTGGATTACTGGATAAAAGTGAAATTAGAAAATGAAAATTTGGAAGAACAATTTCTGATGGCCAATTTAATGCATTTAAATTTTCGCTTTTTTATACATTTAAAAACATTTTATATTTTCTAAAATAAAAAATATTTTTTCTGCTTTTTTGCCGGGTGCACGGTCACGTCAAGTTATCCAGAAATCCTCTAATTTGTAGACAAAGTTTTGAATTTTAGATATATTGAAACCTGGCATCCAGCAGACATTTATTGGCTTGTTCGGTACTTTTCCGTTTTGGGGTCTAGATTTGAATTTTTTAAAAATCACAACAATGGGCACGCAAAATTGCAAAAACTACACGCCAAAATTGTATCTGGAGTTCAGCTAAGATTCCTGAAATGTATCTGCGCCACGATTTTTAAAATCTTTAAGTGCCATGGTATGGCCTTTCTGCGCTAATTTATGCTTAATCGAGTGGTGAAGTGGGAAAGCAAATGTCATTAGTTAATTCATGCAATGGCAACAACAACAAAAAAATTTGTGCCCATTCTGTGCGCCCTTTGTTCGATTTGTTGAAAATTCAAATTTAGGCCCCATAACGGAAAAGTACCGTGTTATTATTCTTTGTACCACAGCAATTTGAAAAGAACGATTCCTATCTCTCATATGATTTTGATTTAAAAAATCATTAACTGTTTTATATTTTCCAAAATGTCATATGAATTTGTCAATATTTAAAATAATCATCCCTCTTTCTTCTCTTCAATGATCATTCGTCGTATTCTTCGTCGTCTTCAATTTTTCCTTCTTATCTTTGTCCTCCTCCTTCTTCTGTTCGTTTGATACTTCCTTTTTGTTTTCTTTTTGAATTTTTCCCTTTCCCCTTTTTGGCGTTTTGTTTTTGTTGACTTTTTTGTTGTTTTCATCGTTTATGTAGTTGAGTATTTATGACTAGGGCCCGGATTTGAGGCATATGCCTTTTTTTCTTTTGCTAACTTGCTATGGCCTAATACGCACGAAAAACGAATTTTTAGCTTGGTTTGAAGCTTGAACTTTTTGGTGCCTTTTTCATGCCTGTTTGAGTATTTTTTGAAAAAAATGGAAATTTTTTTGAAAATTTTGCAACTTTTCTTATATTTTTTATTATTTCCTAAAATTTTTCCCGGCGGCGCCTATCGGCACCGCCGGACCTCCATTTTATTAATTATTGAAATTTTAACACCAAAACAAACACCAAAATTTGTCTTTTTTAGTCCAAAACCGATAAAAAATTCCTTTTGTGCTCAAATTTTTGCTATAACATAGGAGAAAAAAATATTTGGCCCGAAGAGCAAAAAAAAAAGGTCTATTAGAAACTTTTTTGTTAATTTGACAAATAAATTGTTGTCCAAAATGATGATTGTTGTTGCCTTTTTCCAATTTTTCGTGCCTTTTTTGACGTTTTTGTTCATTTTTATGCCTTTTTTCACATTTTTCGTGCCTATTTTAGTTGCCTATTTAAGAAATTTTCATGCCTAAAAGTCCGAGCTCAACTTATGATGTGAAAAACTCGAAACTTTAAATATTTTTCCAGTTCGTCCTTCTGAGTATTTCTTGTAAATCACTAACCGCTTTTTTTATCCAATTCATTACACTGTAAAAAAAATTAATAAAACAAATTTATGTATTAGTTTTTTTTTGCATATTACACTCACGAAAATTTCGACACCCTCATAAAATGAGCCCCTCTTTTCAAAATTTATCAAGTAGATTTTTCTGAAAATTCAGACTTCCAGGCCTTTCAGACCGGCCTTGCTTGGCCTCATTAAGAAAAAAAGGTGGGTATATGTGCCTCGTAGCTAATTATTGGATTCCTTTTTTTAATATAATAAGTAATTGTATTAAGTATATTTGGATAATCCTACTTATGATCATTATTTAAAATCAATTTTGATCCATTTATAAGTCTGTATGATTTTCCATTTTTCATTTTCATAATTACTTTATTTCATTAGGCAATATCTTTTTTTTTTAAAATTATTAATCAACTTTTTATGTAAAGGAATTGAAACAATAATTAGTGGATGTTTAATCATTTTTTCAAGAAAAACATAATGTTTTATTCTTTTTCTCTAATCCCTTTTCAAATTATTATTATTAATCAAATTTTAATTCATATTTCAAATGCAATTTCATCAGTGAGTTAATTAATAAAGGTAATTAATTTGTTAATCATTTTTAATTAGGAAGACGACAAAATGCTAATTGCATTTGTGAGAAACGATCAGAAAATTCAAATCAGCCAATATTCAAAACAGAAATATGAAGCTAACCTTGGCATTGTTTATTTTATGAGAAAGAATTGGCAATGTGACAAACTAGCTAATGAATTTGAAAAATATGAACGGACAGAATGCCAAAAATATCGGATATATTTGGACATTTTGTACGAATATTTATTTAGAGAATACGCCGGAATCCCAAGAGTGAAGCCAAAATTTGTATTTAAAAAAGAATTTGAAATTGAAGGGCCAATAATTTATGCGGTGCATTGTCTGGTCAAAATTTCGCAATTTTATTTTAAATCTCGTCGAGTAAAGATTATAGATATAAATTAAACAAATTGTACTTGCCCTCACAAAATTTTGAACCAAAATTGTTGAATGAGAACAGATTGAATTATGTATTAAAATTGGAAAATGAACAAAAAATGCCAATTAATGAAATGATTTTGCAATTGGCAATTAACACAGCGAATGAATGGCAAACAAATGAAAGTGTCGAACAAATAATCCGACAAAAATTCGAAGAAGATTTGGGGGAAATGTTCAAAAAAGCGGCAGCAAGGCGAGAACAAAAGGAAGAAAAACAGGAAGAGGAAGAAGAAGAGGAAGAAGAAGACGAAGAAGAAGAAGACGAAGAAGAAGGAGATGATGACGGAGTTATAAATACAATTAATAATGACAATCATTTGATTATTTTGTATTCCGAATTCGATGATTCAGAGAAATGGGTGAGCTCTGAGAAAAAAATTAATTAATTTTTTTTACATTTTATATTAATTTGTGCTTATTTTTATTTATAACTTATTGTTTTCTAAATTCGTTAAAGGACAAACAGCGACAATCCTTCAGAAATTTTTTCAGCGATTCACCAAAAAAAATTCGCAATTAAAAGAGAATTTGAAAAAATATGAATCTTATCTTTCCGTTGTTTATTTTATAAGAAAGAATTGGCACCAATTTTAAGCCATTTGTGAAGATGATTTAAATTGTCTAAAATAACGTAAATATTTTGGTATTTTTTACGAATATTTGTTCCGGCTTTATGCCGAAGGTATATGCTATTATAAAACAATTTAATAATATTTAAAATAAATAATATTAATTAAGCTAAAAGTCCAAATGAATCGATACAATTATCACCGGTAATTAGGCCAATATTTGTTGGTGAATCTGGCAAAGCTCTAAGCTTAATTGAGGTTATCAGCAATTTTAATTTTGTTGCGAAGTATTCTTGTGACAAAGCATATGATTGGATTAGAATGCAATGGAATTGGTAAATGAGGTGGAATTGAATTATGATGAAAGTATTAAAGAGGGTTCAACGAATCGACAAATGCTGTCAAAATACTTAGAAAGGAATTTGAGCAAAAAATGAAAAAAATATGTAAAGGAAAAAGTGAAAAGCTCAAAGAAAATCTTTGGTTTACTGAATAAAAGTGAAAAAAGGAATTCGAAAAAGAAAATTTGGAAGAACAAATTGATGGTAAATTTAAATTTGACGCATTTAAATTTTTGCTTGTTGCATTTTTTTATACATTTAAAACCACGAATAATAATTAACAAAAGCTTGAAAACCTTCTAAAAATTCTACGTGTTTCAAAATTAATGTTATCAAAATTTATTCTTGTTTTTTCTTCTTTTGTTAAAAAATAACATTCACTTTTAATTAGCTTAATTTTTATATTATCCTCTTTTTCCAATTAAAACCCGGATTTAATTTTTTTTTTTTTTTAATACGCCCACGTTATGAACTTAACCAATCAATTCATGCCAAATTATAAAATTAAAAATTGAAAATTCGGGAGAATTTGATGGCCAATTTGACTAATTTAAATTTTCGCCATTTAAAAAATAGTAAAAGTAATTCCAATAATCTCGATTTTAGGTACTTTTTAGTTTTTATTTTTTAGTCCCCAATACCTCTAAATGGGAAAGCGATGGAATGCCAATCAAATGAACATTTAGAAGGAATAATTTGACAAAATTTTGACAAAAATTTGAATGAATGATGAAAAAAGCTGGTTAAAGAGCAAACAAACATCGACATATAAAAATGTAGATTATTCTATTCATTAATACTACATTCTTTTTTATTTTAACGATTCAAAAATTTGGGTGAGTTTTAAATTTGCATTTTTTGGCATTTTTTATTTTTTGGCATTTTTTAATTGGTCAATTTAGGGGGAAATTAACAATAACATAATGCCACACATATTCAAATGGTGTCTACCGAACATTTACCTTTAAAATTTAAGAAACGCGCAAACCCATTTTGGCGGTATTAAGAAACGCGCAAACCCATTTGGCGGATTTAAGAATGCGTCAGCACGCGTTGAATGTAGCAAATCAGAGGGATTCAATTCCGACGCTCAAAATTTTTCGGAAAGCAGTTATCGGGAATTTAATTACACTTTCAATTATTTATACAACCTTTTCAATTTGTGCCTCCCAGTTCAAATAAAGAGATTGCAGTGGCTCAGTGGGTTATTATACAACCAAAACTTGGGCTTAAAAGCCTTCAATTATACTCAAAAATCAATTATTATTATTATTTTTTTCTCTATCCGTATGCTAAACTTGAAGCATAACTCTAGACAGAAAAGCAATAAATTCTATAGAACGAACGAAGCATTTTCTGTTTTCGCTGTTAATAAAGAAATAGTACGCTAAAATGAGAGGTATATATTTTTCTCTGCACCCTCTTTTTTTTTATTGGTCATCTCATTTTGAAATTTTTGTTGGCATTTTATTTAAATTTTCTTTTTATTTAATATGATTTTGAGCAATTAAAATCAGTAATTACCTTCGAATATTTAAATTTGTTAAAGATCATCAGAATTGTTGACTGTCTACAGCCCTAATTATGGATTTTTTAATAACTAATATTTATTTGAATTTGGTATTTAATTAACATAATAATTCAATGAGAATATTTATTACTGACGTAATTCGGCATATTATTAATTGTATGAAAAACAATTTTTTGTAAATATGCAAAAGACGTTTGCCATCAATATAGTCAATGAAAATAATTATGCTTAAATATGAATTATAATTTTTTATTTAATAGCAAAAAAATATTTATTATTTTGAAAAATGAATAAAATAATAATTTTTATTGCGTATTTACTGCTAAATCAGACGCAAGAAATAAATCCGTCACCAGTCAAAAAGCCTGGGACAAATGATGATCATCAACAAAGTGATCAAATGAACGCAAGAGCATTACAAAATGAAGATGATGATCATCAACAAAGTGATCAAATGAACGCAAGAGCATTACAAAATGAGGAGGATGATCAGCAACATCAGGCAAAATGCCCAAATTTTGCGGCAAATCCGTTAATTGATGATCAACAATGGGCTGAGCCTGTTGTGCATAGTGAATCGGCTTCAAATCAATTCTCGTTCCAAGATCTGCTCGATCCAGTTGGATTGGAAACAGAACAGGATTGGAATGAATATATGACACCGTTTTATCACCAATCGAGTGTCATTGATCAAAATGTGGATTTGGCATTGCAAAGTGATCAACACATGACGCCGTTTTATCATCAATCGAGTGCCCTTGATCAAAATCAGAGTATGGCACAGCAAATGGGTCAACATATGATGCCGCTTTATCACCAATCGAGTGCCCTTGATCAAAATCAGAGTATGGCACAGCAAATGGGTCAACATATGATGCCGTTTTATCATCAATCGAGTGCCATTGATCAAAATCAAAGCATGGTAGAGCAAAGAGGTCGCATGCTAATGCGGCAAACTTCTCAATTGAGTGCCAATGATCGATATCTTAGTATGGTACAACAAAGAGATCGCATGCTAAAAGCCGTCAACTTCTCAATCGAATGCCATTGTGCAAAATCAGAGTATGGCACAGCAAAGAGATCGCATGCTAAAGCCGCCAACTTCTCAATCGAATGCCATTGTTCAAAATCAGAGTATGGCACAGCAAACAGATCACTTGGTGCCGAGAACTATTAATCAATCGAATGCCGCTGATAATAACCCATCAACTTCCAATACACAAAAGTGCCAATTTAGTAGGAATGCTACGAACATCAAGGATGAGCAGCTTTCATTAAAGGTAACAAACAAGGTTCAGGAAAGTAAGTAAAAATTTAATTTTGATTTGATAGTTTTTGAAGAAGCCCATTGAGTTCCAAAAAATAGAATTTTAATGCAATTTTTCCAAAGTAACCTTTTGGAGTTAAAATTCTTTATATAATTCAAAAAATTCATTGAAAAAATTCGGTGTGTTGGCCCAGCCCATGGGTACGATCATCAGACAAATACGGTGGAATACGGTAGAAAAGGTCAATTACATTTAATTTAATAATTTAAGCCTGTCAATTGCCATAACGATAAGCAACACAAGGGCAAAGAACCAATCAAAACGGAAGGATCTGTGGAAAAACGCGAGCAAAAACGGCACAAAAAGGCCGAAGATCAAACGGACGTTGAGCAATTAGACATGGGAAGCTATTTAACGGGTAAAATCGGTTTATTAATTAATATTTTAATATTTAATGGCCTCATAAAATAAAATGAATAACTGGTCAAATGGTGGGGATTTTTTAGAATGGCACGAAATGCTTTTAAATGTTAATTGAGTTTAAAGGAACAAAATTAAAATAAAGCCTTGCTTAGATATTAAATGGTTAAACAAAAATTAATAAATATTAAATCAAAAATAAATAAAATTAAAAACAAATTTAAATATTTTTAAAGAATTCATTGAAATTGCTTAGATTTTCTTAAATTTTTTACTCAAGTTTTCAATAGTTCGAAATCACATATTTTACTGGCTGAATACCTATTGTTAAGCTCATACCATATTCTCTGACCAAGTTTTCTTATTTTACATCCCAAGCGCGCCCAGGGATTGAAAAATTATGTTCCAATTGAGTTTTTTTTTTTTGAAAATCGGAACCCCGATCGGATACGAAAACGACGAAATTCAGGGACAAAACCAGTCGGGAAATGTGATACCGTACAATATCATTTTATCATAAATTTTCATAAAAATATCTTTTCAAAATTAAATTCATTCTAGTGGTTGAAACACAACAAATTTTTTGGAGGATAATGTTGTCGTTTGGTGCTTTGCCTGAACACTTAAATGAGCAACAAATTGAACAAATCATCAAAGATTTAATTGATCCAAAAGTGGCGGAAAAGATCAAAGAAAATCTCAGACAACTATTGCTGATTGACGATTGCTTAATGGACAAGCAATCTTTTTGGCGCATCAATCATGAAATAAGCTTCGTTTTTGGAAGTCCATTGTTCAAGTGCATTGCTTAAAATTTTTATTTTCGAAATTTAATTTTAAAAAATCTATCAAAAAATATTTTTTTTTAGAAGCTATACGTTTCTTAACGGGAAAAAGATTTTCTTGCTAATATAAATTTCTAAGGGACATAAATTTGAAAAAAGCGCATAAAATCCTAGTCTAGTAGGTTTAGAAATTTTTTATATGAAAATTTTAAGAAAAACAAATTTTTGAAGTTTTCTGAATGTTTTAAAAAATTTAGTTGATTTTCTAAACAAAATGACAATTTTTTCTGTGAATAGAAAAAAAACAGATTAATTTTATTTTTGTAGTAATTAAATTAATGATCCAATTAAGCAATAACAATTTACACGAAGAAAACAGGGAAGAAGAAACCCATGAGAAATTGCTGCTTTTCACAATTCGTCTTCTGCGAATTTTGCTTGGCTTTTTGGATGCACCTTATGAAAGATTTGAAAATGTTTTTTAGAAAAAATAAATTAATTTAAATAAAAAATTTTTTAATTTTTTACATTTTAGAAAGAAAATAGAAAAAAATCTGACAGAACAACACTAACAATTGTGATCTACAAAGCCAGGAAAGAATTTATGAAGGCTTTTTCAAATTCGATTAAAAACAATTATAAAAAAAAGGTTAGCCAAAAAATGCATTAACGGTACTGTGGTATGGTAATTTATGGATTTTCGTGTCATTGATACTGTACGTACATATTTTTCATTAAATTAGGCTCTCGGCACCGATATAAGTGTATGGTAAGGGTTTTAGCAAGATACCGTACCTTTTTTTCCTTTCTTGAATTCGTTTCGGTAGCCAATAGTTCATTAGTTTTTGTCAATTGGTCAAAATTTGTCGGAACCGGTGCATTACAGTAATGAATGACTGTCTTAATGAGACTTTCTAGCGATACGGTAACCGACAAATATTACAGATATTATAAAAAAAATTAAGATGTATTTAATGGCCAAGTTTCAAATGTTCGAAACAATATTAGAAATTATGGATTTGGCAATTTTTGGCATTGAAGTGATTGTGGCACCATTAATTGGACAAAAATTGTTTAAATTTGACAATTACATGGTCATGAATGAATCATTTTCAAAATTGGCGAAAATTATGACCGAAAATAATTTGGCCAAAATTCTTGAAAAACGAAAACAAAAATTGAATTTGGCACATTTGATCGAAGAAGTGAAAACATATCGACAAATTCCATATTTTAAGAACAGGTGGTTTTAAACAAATTTTATCAAATTAAAAAATACTAATTTAGAACAAAAAAAAAGAATTTTAAAATTTTATTATAAAAATTCTGAAAATCCCTAAATAATTATTAGTTACAAATTTTTAGTCCAAATATTCAAAGTTCCTAAACGATTCATCCAAATTGTTAAGAAAAATATAAAAATGAGAAATTCTTTTTAATTTTATCGCTTTTATTTTAAAAATTCTCAAAAAAACGAAAAATTAAAAAAATAATTTTCTTTAGTTTTTTTTTATTTTAGAAAATTTCAATTATAAGAAAAAACTCTAAAAGGCTTATAAAAAATAAAAATAAAACAAATAATTTAAGGTTGGGCATTTTCCTCCAATTCAATTCAATTGTTGATGAAGTGGTGAATCAACCACAAACCAACGATGAATTTAGTCAAGGAAATTCTGTCCAAATTGGCCAAATTTATAAAGAAATTTTTGGCAAAATTCTCAAATATTTTCAGCCAAAATTTGTTGAATATATGAAGGACCGACCGGATTTGCTTCACAAATGGCACAAAATGGAGAACTTTATGAAAGAATGCATTAAGCAATTTGAAGAAAATTAATTTGTGGCATTTAGGCAAATTTGAATTGTTCATTTTAGGTTTGGCTTTTTAAAGAAAATTTTGGGAAAATTTTCATTTGTTTTACTCTGAATTTTTTAAAATAAATTTGAAATTTTGGGACTCTTTGCACTGTAACTGATTTTAATTTGGATAAATTCATTGGATTATGTAATAAATTATTTTACAAAAGCTCTTTAAAAACTCTATTAGCTAATAAAAAAATAAAATAGTTCGATGCATCCAACAAAAAAAAAAAAAATTTAAATTCATGAGAAAAAGAAGTTTTTATTCTTTTTTTTGTTACAAAACCCCTGCCAATTTCGAAATCTTACTCGGGACGCGGACATTTTTTAATTTGCTATTTCAAAACAATTAAGCAATATTTATTTTATTTGAAGATTATGGTTTCAATTCTTTATTTTCTCTTCAAAATTTTTTTTAATGTTTCGTTTTTGAAAATTTATTGAAACAAATTTTAAAAAATTATTTGTATATTTTCACAAAAAATGTTTTTGCAATCGCACTCCAAAATTTATCATCTTCATTTTCTCCAATTCTTCTTCATCATTAGGGCTATAAATTATATGCTTTTGCATATTTTTTCTGCGCATATGCTATGAAGAAAGGGGCTCAAAAATAGTTGCATTTCTGCGTTAAAATTTTATGATTTGGTGAAGGTTTTTAATCCATATAAATCCATATTTTGGGGGTTTTCGAGAATAAATGCATATTTTGCCATTTTTGCGTTTTTAGAGCATATTTCGGTCATTTTTGGCAAATTTTTATAAGAAAAATTCAAAAATGAGAAAAATACACACCTAAGGATGGATTTTTGGAAATTTAAAAAAATACAACCTTGAAAATCGAAAAATTTTGAATTTTTGTATGAACTTTTGAAAAATTACTCAATTTTTGGCATTTTTTTGGTAGTTAAAAGCCATTTTCTGTAATTTTTAAGGCATATTTTAGTGCATATTTGGGCATTTTTCGTGTTTTAGGGCATATTTGAGGGATTTTTAGTGCATATTTTATGCGCATATTTGGCATTTTTAGTGCATATAATTTATAGACCTATTCATCATTATCCTTCTCTTCCTCCATTCTTTCATCCCATTAAGAGAGTTTCTCGTTTATAATTTATAGAAACAATTTTTGAAAAATACTTTTTAATTTTTTTTTATTAAAATTGTTTTTTGCCAATGCCTTCCCAAATTAATCATCCTCATTATCATGATCGTCTTCATCCGTTCTCCATCTCCGTCCATTATTCATCCCACCATTCGTCTTCAAACTCATCATTTGTCCCCGAATTTCTGCGAGTGACGGCTCTTCCGCGGTGCATTTGCGCAACAGTGCCACCGCTTGGTCCCGTAGGGATGGGAGGCGGAAAAATTCTGCCTCCTGAGTCAACAAAGCCAGTCTAAAAGGATAGCAAAAAGTGCAATTAAATGCATTTTAAATTTTAATTTCAATAAAATTTCGAAATTTTAATCGCTTTAAAAAGAAAATAATTTATTGATTTGATTTATAGGACATGAAAAAATAATATTGATGAAAAGTTCTCCAACTATTGATGAATATGGACAAATAGGTAATAATATTAAAATACAAGAAAATATTAAATTTACAAAATTTGGGAGTTTTATCAAAATTTCGAAAAAAAAATGCGAAGCGAAATAAAACTTTTATAAATTAAACAGAAAGCCAATTTAAATTTCGAATTTTAATTTTCCAAATATGGAATTATTTTTGAAGTTAAATTTTTAAAATCCAAAACATGGATTTTTTTTAAATTTAATTTTTAAAGAATCAGAAATTTTTATTTCAAAACTTGCCTGTCCGGTTCCTTGGGCAAGCAGACTTCCCACAACTGTTTGGCATTATGAAGACGTAAATAGTTCAAAATTATGCCGAAACTTGTCGGGTCTCTGTCGATGAAAAAACGGCCTTAAAATTGATAATAAAATGAAACATTTTCTAAAAATACTTTTAAATCTTAATTTGAATAAAATGAAAAATTTTCTAAAAATACTTTTAAATCTTAATTTTTTTGGAAACGAAAATTTAGTTTTTGAGTGGCAAATTTTTACTAAAAATATTTTTTTTTATTAATTATAAAGGCTAGCTATACCTTTTTTATCAAGCATTGTATGTGCCGAACCTTTCCGCTCAAAATACCACTGAAAATTGCAAAAACTTACAAAAAAAAAAAATTTTTAATTTTTACAGTAATTTACCCTAAACCCAGCCTTAAAATTACACTTACTGTGTACAGAAGTGATTTTTTGTCGAAACTAATTGTTTGATAAGTGCTTGCAAAAATTTGTCCACCAACATTAAATTCAATTATATCCGTCATAATATTGTCTAAAAGGTGGAAGAAAATTAAAAGGAAAATATTTTTTTAATGGGAAAATTCGGCGAAAATATTTTTTTAAATAATATTATTTCTCGGCAAAATAAATGTGAGTGTCAAAGATGTGAAAGGTGTGAAATAATTAAATATTAATAGCCAATTTTTAAATAATTTTGGGTCAATTTTTAAGACGCTGACGAATAAAAAAATTTTAAAATTATTTTTTCACGAAATTTTAATTTATGGAATATTTTAAATTATTAAATGATGTATCATTTTTTAATAATTTATTTTGGATATTTTGCTATTTAGTCGACAGTTACTGTAATTACCGGTTTTTTTTTTACCAACTTTGGGAGTAAAATTTTAACCAGGATGTTCATGATTATTATTAATTAATTAGTCCATGGTAATTAAGTAAAAAATACAGTCTTATTTTAAATTCATTTTTTACTAATATAAATTTTATTATCAAAACCGGAAAATATAAAATTTGGCATAAAATTTGTGCCGCATCAGCGACAGCAGCAGCAGCAGCAGAAACAACAAATTGGCATGTTTTTGCTGCCGGCGGCACAAATCGATATAAGCGATAGTTTTGGAGCGGATTTTCATGGGGGGAAAATGAATGCGGAAGCACATTTTGAGTGCTATAATGAGGCGTACAAATCCCCACACTTTTCAAATGTTTATGACAGGGAGAGAGCATTTGGGGGCGGGGGGACTTCAGCGGGCGGGCGGCAGAGCAATTGAGAAAAGTGTGGTGGGTGAAGTGGGAGAGGAAAATTAAAATTTTGAAATTTAACGCGCCAAAATTAGGGAAAATTTGGCGAAAAGTAATAGACAAATAAAATAAAACCAAAATTTTAGAAACTTATGGCATTATTCGATAGAATCTTTTTCAAGCTCTATTATTTCTATATTTTATAAAATTAAATTGGTAAATAAGTGAAAAAAGTTTACTTTTTAGAGACCAATTCCGTCTAATGAGCCAAATTTTTTGGGCTATAAATTTTGATGGACGCCATATTTATAAATTTGTGGCATTATTCTGCTAGATCTTTTGCAGTTCACTATTATTTCTATATTTTATAAAATTAAATTGGTAAATAAGTGAAAAAAGTTTACTTTTTAGAGACCAATTCCGTCTAATGAGCCAAAGTTTTTCGGCTATAATATGGATCAGTGCCACATTTATAAACTTGTGGCATTATTCGATAGAACTTCGAATCTTAATACTGCAGAATTCCTAACTAATTAATTTATTTTTCATAATGAAAAATACACCTTCAATTTGGTGTTTGAGATTAAATTAAAAAAAATAACGAACAAATATGTACAAAACCACAAAGATTCGAGATAAAAACTTTCTGTGCGTGAACGAAATCCGTGGGAAAAAGCGTTATAAAATCCTGCCAAAATTTCCCATTTTTACCCAGCTTTGTGCATTTTGTTTTTTTCGAAAAACTGATTGTTTTTTTCATTTTCTAATTGATTTAAAAATTCTTACGTGCCAATTGGGGCTTCCAACCAAAAAACCCATACATTTGAAATTAAAAAATAGCATAAATTATAGTTTAAACAAATAAATAAATAAATTTCGAAGATTAGGCCCCCCTCAAAAACAGAACAATATTTTTAGAAATTAAAAATATTTTGTACCATAAATATAATTATAAAAATATTGTTGGCAATTTCTAAAATAATTGTTTGTTGCACACAATTCAGCGATATTTCTAGGCAATTAAAAAGCAATTTAATGGCGTCGTGTTGCAGTCATAGGCAGAATATAATTACCTATAATAATTATTACACATTGATAATTGCACAACTCAAATTTATGGGGTGAGTAAGCAAAAAGCGAAATTTCCATGGAATAGGGCTGAAAAATTATATAAGCCGATAATTAGGGAGTATATTTTTCGTTAAAAGACAAAAGCATTTCGTGACCGGAAAATGCGTCAGTGGAAAATGCGTCAGTGATACAAATGTTTTAATTTAAGTTCTGTAGTATTGGAATTGTAATATAGAAGTATAATTCTATAAGAATATCGTTCTGAATTTCGAACCACGAACCCGAATTCGAACAAAAAGCGCGAAAGTCAAAATTTTCGAAATTAGGGGTTTTCTTCAAAATCGGTTTAAATATACGGAAACAAACTGAAAGCCATCAAGCCTTAATAAGAGATAATTTATGCCGTTTTTGAACCAAAAATGCTAAATTCGAAAATTTGGACTTTTTGTTCGAGTTCGGGTCCGGGATTCAGAATAGGCGGAAATGGTTACCGGATTCGTGGTCAGAGTTACCTCGAAAGCGCAAGGAACTTGTTTTTATGACAATAAAACTGAAGCATTTTCTACTGACGCATTTTCCACTGACGCATTTTCCACTGACGCATTTTCCGGACGCCAAGCATTTTAGTTGAGAAAAATGAAAAGGATTGATAAATAATCAGAAGAGATTTAGGATTTAAAAAATTAATTTTTATAAAAATGGCGACGAATTGAAAATGTAAAATTTGCGATTAAATTCTGTTTTCTAGATTTACTTTTTCTTCATCATTTGCCGCATTTGCTTTTGGCTTTTTCCAATTTAGGCCTTTTCATCTTTGGCATTTTCTTTTGCATTTTCATACAATTTTTCCATGTTTTTCTCAAATTCTTTTCGAAGTCTTTCGTTGTCCGTTGGTCCTTTCAAAATTTGTTGTTTTCTCCTCTTTTGTACATTTTCGTTGGTCCAATTTTTTTCCTCTTTAATTTCAAAATTTAATTCCTCCTCATTTTCCAAATTGATATTGCGAATACCATCGATATACAAAGATTTGCTTTGATCTTTTTCCCATAAACATTTTGAAATTTCATTCAATTTTCTGACAACATCAATTAAACTCATTTTTGTTGTTACGTGAAAAAATATTGGCTTCACCGCTGCCAATTGTTTCGATTCCTCACCATTTTTAGCTTAATCAATTAGCAAGCAAGCATTAATTGAATAAATCCAGGGCTGCCATCATCCTTGGCATCCAAGGACGTCCTTAGACGCCAAGGACGCCATTGGATTTGGGCTTAGGGTCTTGGAAAATTGAAAGAGTGCTGATTTCCAAGATGTTGTTCTTGGAAATCGGCATTAGAAAAAAACATTCAAATTTTTACAATTTTTTGAAATTTATACAAATATTTTTATTAAATTATGGCATTATTTGGTGTAAAATCTGCTATTAAATCGTACAAAAAACCCAGTTTTTCCCGGCGGCGACATCGGCAACGCCGGTTAATTTTCTTAAAAAAACTGGCATAAAATGAAAAATTTTGTCATCATTTTCGGCAAAATCTGCGAAAAAAATGATTTGAATAAAAATTAATCATTTTTCAATCCATAAGATAACATTTTTATAAGTCCTTGGATTTCACAAATTTTTCCCCTTATATCCTTGGCAACCGTTATACCCGTGTCCTTGGAAAGCGAGTTTTTCCAATGGCAGCCTTGAATAAATCTAATTTTTTTTAAAGGACTGTAAACTCAAAAACAAACCTTTTGCGTATATTCGGAATAAATATTCGTAGAAAATGTGTAAATATTTGCGATACTTTTGGCATTGTTCCAATTCATATGCATTTAATTGATTCAAAATATAGTAACATTGCCAATTCTTTCGCATCAAATACACATCGCCAAGAAGTTCTACATATTGTTGCATCAAATGCTTTTTCACGTTTTCAAAATTATCGATTCCTTTAATTAACTTAAAAAAATTCTCAAAATTTGTCGATAAGCTCTTCACAAATTCCGAAAATAAAGCATCCTCAATCTAAATTTGATTTTATTTAAAAAAAATAAAAATTTATTTAATAAAAGATCACCCAATTATCTGAATCATTGAATTTCGAATCCGAAATTAAAAAATGTTGGCCCTGATTTATTTTATAGAAACTCCAAAAAAAAGTATCTTTTGTCTTTTCTTCCGATTTTTTAAGCATTTCTTCCAAATTTTTGTCGAAATTTTGTCGGATTATTCCGTCTAAATTTTCATTTGTTTGCCATTCATTCGCTGTGTCAATTGCCAATTCCAAAATCATTTCATTAATTGGCATTTTTTGTTCATTTTCCAATTTTAATTCATAATTTAATCGCCCATAATTCAATAATTTTGGTTCAAAATTAGAAATGAACAAACCATCTAATTTGACCACACTTTTATTCAAGCAATAAAAATCCGAAATACTTGTCAGGCATTTTATCGCATAAATTATTGGCCCTTCAATTTCAATTTGTTTTTTAAATACGAATTTAGGCTTTACTGTTGGAATTCCGATGTATTCTTTGTACAAATATTCGTACAAAATGTCCAAATATTTTCGATATTTTTGGCATTCTGTCCGTTCATATTCTTTAAATTCATCAGCTATTTTGTCACAGTGCCAATTCTTTCTCATGAAATACACAATGCCAAGGTGTGCCTCATCTTTTTGCTTTGAATATTGGCAGATTTGGATTTGCTGGTGACCTTTCATGACAGCAATTAGCATATTGTCCTCAATCTAATTAATTAAAATGCATAAATTAATCATTTCATTTAAAATATTTAAAAAAAAATAGAAATTAAAAAAAAATTCACATAAAATATTGAAATTAAATTTTACAAAATTAAATTCTTAATGGATTTTACAGTCAACAGAAGAGCGAATCTTCATTTTGAAGCAAATTTGGTTTATTTTCATAATAATTTTAAGGCATAAATGTTATCGCCAGCCCTCCCGGGACATTCGCCGAAAAAATGCCAAAAAAGCGAAAAAATACACCCCCTAAGATCGACTTTTTAGAAATTTATAAAAAATACACCCCCCCCCCAAAAAAGAGAATTTCTAATTATTAATTACAATTAGTGAGTTTTGGAAAAGTCGGCGTTTGGGCTTGCCGAGGTCAGCAAGGTCGGTGTCAGGGTTGGAAGCGTCGGGGGGTCGGGGTTAACCCCGAAAAATGGCCAAAAATGTCGGGGTTCGCGGTTGGAAGCGTCGGGGGTCGGGGTTAACCCCGAAAAATGGCCAAAAATGTCGGGGTTCGGGGTTGGAAGCGTCGGGGGGGTCGGGGTTAACCCCGAAAAATGGCCAAAAATGTCGGGGTTCGCGGTTGGAAGCGTCGGGGGTCGGGGTTAACCCCGAAAAAATGGCCAAAAATGTCGGGGTTCGGGGTTGGAAGCGTCGGGGGGTCGGGGTTAACCCCGAAAAATGGCCAAAAATGTCGGGGTTCGCGGTTGGAAGCGTCGGGGGGTCGGGGTTAACCCCGAAAAATGGCCAAAAATGTCGGGGTTCGCGGTTGGAAGCGTCGGGGGGTCGGGGTTAACCCCGAAAAATGGCCAAAAATGTCGGGGTTCGCGGTTGGAAGCGTCGGGGGGTCGGGGTGTAACCCCGAAAAATGGCCAAAAATGTCGGGGTTCGCGGTTGGAAGCGTCGGGGGTCGGGGTTAACCCCCGAAAAATGGCCAAAAATGTCGGGGTTCGGGTTGGAAGCGTCGGGGGGTCGGGGGTTTAACCCGAAAAATGGCCAAAAATGTCGGGGTTCGCGGGTTGGAAGCGTCGGGGGTCGGGGTTAACCCCGAAAAATGGCCAAAAATGTCGGGGTTCGGGGTTGGAAGCGTCGGGGGTCGGGGTAACCCCGAAAAATGGCCAAAAATGTCGGGGTTCGGGGTTGGAAGCGTCGGGGGTCGGGGTTAACCCCGAAAAATGGCCAATGTCGGGGTTCGGGGTTGGAAGCGTCGGGGGTCGGGGTTAACCCCGAAAAATGGCCAAAAATGTCGGGGTTCGGGGTTGGAAGCGTCGGGGGGTCGGGGTTAACCCAGAAAAATGGCCAAAAATGTCGGGGTTGAGGGTGCAACCCTAATTTATTTCAAAAAATGAATTTTTTGTCTAAGCGATCAATGAGTTAGTCACCAAAAAGTTGTTTAATTTTATCAAAGATTTAAATCGTATTTCAAATAAATTTTTAGGTAACATTTTCGAGATTTTAGCTAAATTAACAAATTTAATACACTCTGCGATTTAACCATATATTTGCAAAAATTCATTTGAATTTTTTTTCTATTTTTTATGTGCATTTTACGATTTAATGTGCATATAATTGACATCCCTAGCTAGGTATGAAAAAAGAAATGCAAAAACGATGGAATGATTATTAGAAAATCGAATTGAAAAAGGATAATATAAAAAAACAGATATTCCCCGCTTGTTCTTGTTTCTATGATTTGTGCTTCTTCTTTTTTGAGATTACGAGATTCAGAAATTTCAAATGTGCCTATATTGTTTTTTAAAATTAAAATGGGACGACTTACCTTAATTAAAAAATTCTTTTCTTTTTTGAATTTTGACTAATTTTTAAAGAAAAAAAAACTTTTTCTTTCTAAAATATATCAGTGTCATAAAGAAATGGAGTATTTAAGGCAAATTCTTACGCTTTTTTAGAGATTTATTCAAAGTATTTTTTTTTACAAATCTGTAGAAAAACTAATTTTTTTTAAATGCTGAACATTTAAATGCGTCAAATTTAAATATTCCATCAAATTGTTCTTCCAAATTTTCATTATTCTAATTTCTTTTTTTCACTCTTATCTTATCCAATAACCCAACTGGTTTCTTCGAGCTGTTCACTTTTTCCTTTACATATTTTTTTCATTTTTTGCTCAAATTTCTTTCGAATTATTTGATCAGTTTTCGTCGGTTCGTTTAAATTCTCTTTAATATTTTCAACAAAATTCAATTCCATTTCATTTACCAATTCCATTGCATATACTTTGCTAATCAGCTGATATTTTCCGTTGCAAGAATGTGCAACAATATTTAAATTGCTGACAACATCAATTAAGCTTAGAGTTCTGCCAGATGCACCAACAAATATTGGCATAATTACCGGTGATAATTGTATCGATTCATTTGGACATTTTGCTTAATTAATTTTAATATTTTAAATATATTAGACTGTTTTATAATAGACATATACCTTCGGCATAAAGTCGGAATAAATATTCGTACAAAATGTGAAAATGTTTACGGTACATTTGACAATTTAATTTATCTTTACAAATGGCTTCACATTGGTGCCAATTATTTTTGATAAAATAAACAACACAAAATTGGATCTCATATTTTTCCAAATGCTCTTCAAATTGCGAATTTTTGTTAACGACGAATCGCTTATAAAATTTCTGAAGGTCTATCGCCGCATGTCCTTTCACGAATTCAGAAAACAATGCGTCATCAGTCGAAAAAGTATAATTTAATTAAAAAATGCAAAAAAAAAAAAAGAAACATTTTTTCTCAGAGCTCACCCATCTATATAAATTATAGAATTCATAATACAAAATCTTCAATTGCTTGTCATTTATTATTGCCCCTGCATTGTCTGGGATTGGGTTGTCGTCATCTTTTACCCTTTGTTTCGTTTTTTTGAGCATTTCCTCCATATTTTTGTCAAAATTTTGTCGAATTATTCCGTCCAAACTTTCATTTATTTTCCATTCATTTGCTGTGTCAATTGCCAATTGCAAAATCATTTCATTAATTGGCATTTTTTGTTCATTTTCCAATTTTAGTTCATAATTTAATCTGTTCTCATTCAACAATTTTGGTTCAAAATTATAAATGAAGAATTTGTCCAATTTGTATCTATAATTTCTCCGTTCGTTATTAAAATAAAATTGTAAAATTTTGACCAAACAATTAATCGCATAAATTATTGGTCCTTTGATTTCAAAGTGTTTGGCCAAATGAATCAATACACTAAACGTTAGACTTCCAGTTACAAATTTTTCTATTTCAAATACAAATTTTGGCTTCACTGTTGGAATTCCGGCATATTCTCTGTACAAATATTCGTACAAAATGTCCAAATATTTGCGATATTTTTGGCATTCTGTCCGTTCAAATTCTTCAAATTCATCTGCCATTTTGTCACATTTCCAATTCTTTCTCATATAATACAAAATGCCAAGATGTGCCTCATATTTTTCCATTGAATATTCACTGATTTGAATTTTCTGATCATTTCTCACAAATTCAATTAGCATTTTGTCGTCTCCCTAATTAACAAAAGTGAAAAAAACTCTATTAAGATCTACTTTTTGGAAATTTTAGAAAATACATCACCAATAAAGAGAATTTTTCGAAATTTTGGTATATTTTTTAAGTATTTTATTCGTTTCTGAATATTTTCGCTGATAATCGAATGAGAAATTACTAAAAAAAATTTGAGTCCTTTTTTGACGTTTTTTAGTCCATATAATTTCGAGCCCTAATGATGATAAATTAAATATCCTGATTATTAACTCACTGATGGAATTGCATTTGAAATGTGAATTTGAAAATAATAAATAATGATGATAAGAAAAAGGAACATAGAAAAAGAATAAAACATAATATTTTCCTTAATAAAAAAAAATCGAATAAAATTAAAAACCTATTAATTTTTTTTTGTTTATTTACATAAAATTAATTAAAGAGTTTTTTGAAAGAAATGGATTAGAAAACATTTTCACGAATATTATGACAAAACAATTTTTCAACATTAAGGTTACATCAAATGCAAAGTAATAAAATAATTCTTTTTTTCAATATATAGTAGTTATTAAAATGAAAATGCATAATCATACAGCCTTATAAACAGAATAAAAATTATAGTGATCATCAGTAGGATTATTCAAATCTACTTAATATAATTATTTATTATATTATATAATGATGCAATAAACAAATTCACGAATAAAAAAAAAGATAACGGAAATGAAGAGGGCGGAAGAGAAGCCAGCGTAGCAAAGAAATAGTTCATCACATGCCCTCTTTCTCTGACCCCCTTTTCATTCCACAAAAAAATGCCATAATATTTCCTTCTCCTATATATGTTCTCTAACGCAATGCTCTCCCGCCGATTTGCGCTCGCTGGCGCCGAAATTTCTCATTGCATTTTTGTTAAAGAATTTGTAATTAGAAAACGAGAAATAAGGGCTAAAATAGCGGCGAGATAAAACTTATTTTAAGGTCCAACACTCAATATATGTAGGGATTCCTGCTGGGGTCGAATAGGGGCGTTAAGACCCAATTTTCGAACAAAAAATGTGGTTTTCGTGCATTTCTCATTGAGTTAAAGCCGCAGAAAAAATAAGTAAAAACTTAAAAAATCCGCGCCCTAATCATCAAAGATGCAAAAAATATGCACACACACATAAAATCGAAAAATAGGTATTCCTCGCGTTGTGCTTATTTTTATATGATTTATGCTTTTTTTTTGAGAATACGAATTTCGAAAATTCAAATGTGCTTATGTTTTTTGTTAATAATGGAAGGACTTACATTAATTAATTAATTCTTTCCTATTTTTGAATTTTGACTTTAAATATTTTAACAAAACTTTGGGGTTTGTTTCTAATTTATATCAATGTCGTAAAGAAATTGATTGAATATTTAAGTGCAAAATTCTTACGCTTTTTCCGAGATTTCTTCAAAATAATTTTTTTTTTTTTATAAATTTGTAGTAAAACTAAATTTTTTTAATGGTGAAATTTTAAAGCGTCAATTTTAAATTTTCCATCAAATTCTTCATCTAAATTACTTTTCGACATAATTTTTTTCAATCTTATCCAATAGACAAAGGGTTTCTTCGAGCTCGTTACTCTTTTCCTTCACATATTTTTTTGATTTTTTGCTCAAATTCCTTTCTAATTATTTGATCAGTGTCCGTCGATTGGCTTAAATCCATCGATTCGTTTAAATCCGTCGATTCATTTAAATTCCTCTTTATTCTTTTCAATGAAATTCAATTCCACCTCATTTACCAATTTCATTACATCCCTAGCCCAATCAAATGTTTCGTTGCAAGAAAATTTTGCAATATGATTTAAATTGCTGATAACCTCAATTAAGCTTAGAGCTCTGCCAAATGCACCAACAAATATTGGCCTAATTACCGGTGCCAATTGCATCGACTCATTTGGACTTTTAGCTTAATTAATTTTATATTTTAAGCTCCAAATGTTCTATATTAGCCTACAAAATTTCAAAAAATTATTAACTTTCATTGACAAATTTTTGTTAATTCGTAAGGCTAATAGAAAAACATAGCACTATCGAATGATATCAAGAATTTAAAAAACGGTTACTTTTGAGCAAAGTTTATGCAAATTTTTTTTTGATAATTTTTTGAGTAAGGCATTTTTTAAATATTAATAAAATGACTGAGAATGGCAAATGGCACATACCTTCGGCATAAAGTCGGAATAAATATTCGTACAAAATGTGCAAATGCTTACGGTATATTTGACAATTTGCATTAACTTTACAAATGGCATCAAATTGGCGCCAATTGTTTCGGATAAAACAAACAGCACAAAGAAGGGCCTCATATTCTTGCATCAAATCATCCTCATTCCCTTTTTCAAAATCATTGTGTCCTTTAATTGATTTAATAAATTCATTAAAATCTTTCGCAGCAAATCCTTTCACGAATTCAAAAAATAATGCGTCATCAATCTAAATAAGCATAAATTAATATAAAACGCATTTAAAATTTAAATTTTTTTCTCATTTCTCACCCATATCGATGAATCATCGAATTCCGCAGCATTATTTATTGTATTTACATCATAATATTCTTCTTCTTCTTCCTCTGCACTTTCTCCTACTTTTTTAAACATTTCTTGCAAAAATTTTTCAAAATTTTGTTTTATTATTCCTTTTAAAGTTTCATTTATTTGCAATTCATTTGCTGTGTCAATTGCCAATTGCAAAATCATTTCATTAAATGACAATTTTTGTTCATTTTCCAATTTTATTGCATAATTTGGTCTCTCCTCATCTAACAATTTTGGTTGGAAAAAATCTGCCCAATTAGCCAAATTGTTGAATTTATATCCATGATACTCACTCTCTTCTCCATTCAAAAAAAATTGCGAAATTTTGGCCAAACAATTAATTGCATAAATTATTGGTCCATTAATTTCAATTTCACTTTTCAATGCAAATTTTGGCTTCACTGTTGGAATTCCGACGTATTCCCTGAACAAATATTCGTACAAAATGTCCAAATATTTGCGATATTTTTGGCATTTTGTCCGTTCATATTCTTTAAATTCATCTGCTATTTTGTCACATTTCCAATTCTTTCTCATATAATATAAAATGCCAAGATGTGCCTCATATTTTTCCATTGAATATTCACTAATTTGCATTTTCTGATCATTTCTCACAAATGCTATTAGCATTTTGTCGTCTCCCTAATTTAAAAAATGATTAGATAAATTAATTACCCCGATTAATAAATTAACTCACTGATGAAATTGCATTTGAAATATGAATTACAAAAAGATGAATAATAATATGAAAAGCAATTTTCGAAAAAGAATAAAACATCATATTTTCTTTAATTAAATAAATTGAATGATTTAATGAAACTTAAATGCACATTGATTATTATTCAATATTTTTTTACATAAAAATTAATTAAAAACAATTTTTTATTAAAAAATTAAAATTCCATTTTTATAAAAAAAAAGTATTGTCAATTTAAGTAAAAAATAATTAAAATGAAAAATTGAAATTACACAGCCTTATAAAGATTTAAATTAGTGACAACAATTGAATTACCCAACATCCCTTGTTAATTTAATATTGTTTGTATATCATATTAAATAATGATTCAATAATTTAAAATGATGACATTGATCAACAATAGAATTTTCTTAACCTTTTTTTTTCTTTATATATTTTTTATATTGCATAAATATTGAAAAATAAGAAATTAGAGCAATGCTCAGGCGTGCTTGGGCTAGGCCTAGGCTTAGGATTATTCGTAAAATTTATTTTTTTGAATTTGTCGATGTGTAGACCAGAGATTTTGGAAAAAACCTGAGTAAAGTAATTGTTGGTCTTTAATTTTAGAAAACCAAAAATTAAGACAAACAGTATATATTAAAAGTTAGCCCCCGTGTTTACCAGAAGGCCCTCCGAAAATTTCGGAAATTTAATACAATTTTTTAAAGAATTTTGCACTTAAAAGAAAAAAATATTCGATTTTTTGGACAATGTCTTAAAAAGAAAGAATTATTTAATTGTTTTATTTTTGGTCGTTGGAAATTAATGAAAATAATTTTTTTGTATGTCAAAAATTAAATAAAAACTTTAAAAATTTTCCTTCTCCTAAAAAATATTTGCCATTTTAAAAAATTCTAATTCAGCTCAGAAAATTAATCATAGCTTGCAAAATAAATTTTTATTAATTTTAATTTGAAAATAAAAATATAATTTAATGCATAATTTTAAAGCAAAGAGAAATATGAATATATTATAATATATTAATAAAAATGTGTTATAAATCGATAAACAATACGTTTTTTGGTTTTCCAATCATTTATCATCGTTTTTGTATTTCTTTTTTTATTCACATCTAGTAGTAGATGTTTATTATATGCGCATAAAATCGTAAAATTTCCCATAAAACCGTAAAAAATATGCAATATCTTTATGAAAATAAATGGGTAAATTTTCTCAGAGTGCAAAAAATAAAAAGTAAGAAGAACCTCCTTTATTTTATTAGTAGGGCTGGTAATTATATGCACATGCATATTTTTTTCCTGGACTGTGGGAGGCATGAAACGCACGAAAAACATGTTTTTAGCATGATTAGAAGCTTTTTGAGTGGATTTCCATATGCATATTTTGCATATTTGTGCATATTTCGCGATTTATGTGCATATTTGCATATTGTGCATATTTTGGCATTTCGTGCATATTTTATGTGCATGTTTTGGCATTTTTCCAAAAAACCTCTAATAGACCGGCCCCCAACAGACAAATTGGCCTTTTTGACCTCAAAAACCGGAAAATATTCCAAAAAAATAATTTTTCACGAAAAATATTGAATAAATTTAAATTTTCTCAAAAAATGGTTAATTTATGTCAAAAATAAACAAAAATAACAAAATTTCGTTTTTTGGGTTCGTTTTTCACTAAAAATGAGTAAATTTTTGCTTTATCGTGTTTTTTTCTCCTAAAATGATTTTTAATACCACATTTAGCCATTTTTGAAGATTTTACTTTATAATTTAACAAATTTGAAGAAAGTTTGAGAAATTACACCCTCAATTTGGAAAATTTTATGTGCATATTTTTCACTTTTTATGTGCATATTTTGCAATTTTTTGGGCATATTTTATGCGCATATTTTGCGATTTTATGTGCATATAATTACCAGCCCTATTTATTACTAAAGGAGTTTTTCCTAAAACTTGTTAGATCATCAATAGAATTATCCAAATCTTATAAAATTGTAAATTTTTTTCCTAAAACTTGTTAGATCATCAATAGAATTGTCCAAATCTTATAAAATTGGAAAATTTAATGAAAAATAATTTATTTAAAATAATTTAAAAATTTTAATAATAAAAACTTTTTATATTTGGTATTTAATTATTTTTTAAAATAAAATTAATCTAAACAAACATAAAACCCATAAAATGCCCAAATATGCACTAAATTTGCAATAAAAATCGCCAAAAATGTCATTTAACGATCCAAAAAAGGTCAAAAATTGTGTAACAACTCTCAAGACGCCAAACAATGGCTAAGAAGCGTTTTTTAGAAAATTGTAAAATTTTGATTTTCAAAAATTCGAATTTTTATTTTGTGTTAAAACAAAATTACATTTTTATATAAATATTTTTTTCAAAAATTTTTTACAAAAAGTTCAAAATTTTTCGATTTTTAAAGGTGAAAGAAGACAGAACAATTTCTCAATGAAAAATGAATTGGAAATGAGAAGCGACCAGCAGAAGTGCCTGGATTTTGTGGAAAATCAAAAATTTTTATGAAAATGTCGACGAAATGAAAGTGTCAAATTTGCCATTCTATTCATATTTTAGATTGTCTTCTTCTGTTTCTGATTTTACTATTGTCAATTTCTTCTTTTCTTCCTTAGCATTTTCTTTCGTTTTTTTTCAAACATTTTTTCCATTTTTTCCTCAAATTCTTCCCAAAGGTTGGAAATTTCAATTGCATTTTGATTTGATGATTTTTGTCGTTTTTATTTCACTTTTCTGTCCGTTGGTTGTCCGTTTAAAATTTCTTTTTTCTCTATTTTTTGCGCATTTTTTTGTCCTTTACTTTTTTTTCCATTTGCTAAGCCAAATTTCTGTCGTCTTTTTCTTCATTTTCTCTTTATTTAATTTCATCATTTAATTAAAAATTCGAAGAGACGAAAATGGCGAATGAATAATGACGAAAAGTGGCGGAGGAGTATAACTTTTTCTGTTTTTTTCTAATAAGCAAATTTAAATCTGCCCGAGAACTGTCTTAATAATTTGCTAATTTGCCACCAACAAAATGTCTGACAACCGAAAAGAAGCAGAACAAAAAATGGCAAAAGCAATGTAAAGTTTTAAAAATGCCAATTTTCAATTTTTACATTATCCATTTTTTCAGTTTCATCTCCGGCGACGGTTGGCTTTCGGTGTTCGATTTGCTTGAGCCTTTTCAACTTGGCCTTGGAATTGCACTGATCAGCCACCGTTTTAACTTCTACGTGGATGAACACTTTAAGACGCGCAAATTGACATTCGGAATAATTCAAATTGAAAGCAAAATCGGGGAGAATGGCACCAACGAAATGGAAATTGTCAATTGCTATCGAAAACCATTGCCAATTGCGCAAAAAGCGTTGCCAAAGAAAGTCTCGGACTTAAAGCCATTACAATAAAGTAAAATGGACAAATTATTTGTTGTCACATGTAAATTAGTATCATTTTTATTTTGCAGATACATCAACAACAAGGTAATAGTTTAGATGGTGCCACACATTTAAAAAAAAAATTAAAAATTTTAAAAAATAATAAAAACAAGTCTTAATGGGTTTCGGAGGTCGCTGATCACAAATATAACATCCATTTCGACCTATTTCGAATCCCGAACCCGGGTTCGAACAAAAGTCGAAAATTCAATTTTTTCGAATTTTGCATATTTGGTCAACTAGGCCCAAATACTTTAAAATGAACTTAAAAGTCACAAAAAATGCTAAAAAATGTATTTAGACAATTTTTAGGCCAAATATGCAAAATTCAAAAAATTGAATTTTCGACTTTTGTTTGAATCCGGGTTCGGGATTCGAAATAAGTCGAAATGGATGTTATATTTGTGATCGGCGACCTCCGAGACCCCTTAAGACTTGTTTTTATTGATTTTTAAAATTTTTGAATTTTTTGTCAAAAATGTGTGGCACAATCTAAACTATTACCGTTTTTGTTCGAGAATGTTTTACGCCCTTTGCACAAATTGGTCCCGTCATTTCTCGACGGATGTCCATCACTTCGCATTGTCTCTTTCCTTTTTGACGACATTTTCGCCGAATTTCCATTTGATGAAAGTGCCATCGCATCGGATGGACAAGCGGTGGTTAATTGGCTTTTCACTCCACTTCAAAACGCTGTGCCAAAGGTGTTGATCTGCACGTTGGACATGGATGACGAGAATTTGGCGTCGAAGATTGAAGCCTTCAAAGCGGTGATCTTCAATGATTTTTTTTTTTTTTTTGGCTTTTTTACGTTGTTTTTTGGCTCTAATGCAGTTTACGCGTCCAATCGACTTTTACGTGTCCAATTAATCACCACCGTCGGTTTCTTAAACCATAACTTTTTTTCTTACTTGGTCAATCCATACACCCTTGGTATCTATCAATCGAGAGCTAAAGTCCCAGAAAAATTCTGGATAAATGCAACAGACAAAAAGTTATTGTTGAATATACGTCAAAAATGATGAATTTCAGGTTGTTTTTTTTTTTCATTGAAATTTTTTTTCTTAATGCAAATATTTGCTCTTTTCTTGTATTTATAAATTCCCGATACATTAAGCTTTCAATTGAGACCAAATGATGTATGGATTGACCAAGTGTGAAAAAAGTTATGGATTAAGAAACCCGAGGGTGGTCATTGATTGGATGCGTAAATTGCATTAGAGCCGTTTTTTTTTTTGTTCATTTAAAAATTTATGCCTAAATTGGGCCACCTCAAACATAAAAGTTGTAAACCTTTTGGTTTTTCGTGTCCCCCTGCTAACCGAAAAGTGGCATTCATTTAATATCATTTCTAGGGAACGGATTTTTAGATGCTAATAATCCTGAAATAGGTATTAAATAGGTGCCAAAAAGTGCAAAATAGGTGCTAAAAACGCCAAAAATGCCAAAATAGGTACGAAATAGGTGCTAATTTTGCTATGAAATTTCTGGAAAAAGGCCAAAATAGTTGCTAAAATCAAGTAGTAACCGCAAAAAATAATAGGTTATACACTAAAAATCCGTTCCCTAATCATTTCAGTATTTATTAACCAAATTTTTCCACATTTTTAGGCTTTTGCCTCGGCTTCATCTCCCGTCAATTTCATTGTCGTCATGTGTTTTATTCCTTCGTCTTTTGCTGACCCTGTTGTGCCATTTTTGTTGACCAACGAATTGACCCGTGAACAATTGGCATTGAAAGAAACTGACAAAAGTGACGACTGTTTTCCGTTGTCCAATTGTGCGTGACGCGAGCAAATGGGCAAAATGGGAAGAGGAAGCGATTGGCTGGGAATGTTTTGATCAGTGGAATCAAATTCTATTTAATGTGGACGAAGTCGGGGACGGGTTTGTGAATGCTTAAACTAAAAAGCAAATTTATTGCTTTTCTTTTTCGATTTTTAGACTTCTTGACGCAACTCCCGGCTCAAGTGATCAGCAGAAGTGAATGAATGAATTGTTTGGGAAGTGATCGATCAATTTGAATTATGGAATGTATCTTCGGGATTCTGTAAAGCATAAAATTTCTTAAAATTTGTCGCTTGTCCTTTCACAAATTCGGTAAAAATATAGTCATCAACCTAAATTGGCCAATTAAAAAATGTCAAAAATTAAAAATGACAAAAAATGCCAATTTTAAACTCACCCATATCATTGAATCATCGAATGAAAAAAGAATATACCACGGCTTAACAGAATAATCTAAATTTCTTATATGTCTAAGTTCGTTTGCTCTTTCGCCCGCTTTTTTAAGCATTTCATTCAAATTTTTATCAAAATTTGGTCGAATTATTCCGTATAAACTTTCATTTGTTTGGCATTCTTTCGCTGTGTCAATTGCCAATTGCAAAATCATTTCATTAATTGGCATTTTTTGTTTATTTTTCATCTCCTCATTCAACATTTTATTTGAAAATGAAAATGGAATAATTTGTTTAATTGAAATTCATAAAAATCATTTACATTAATGTCAAAATAAAACCGAGTAATAACGTTAAGGCATTATGATAATGGTCCTTCATTTTCAATTTTGTCTTTATGCACAAATTTTGGCTTCGCTGTTAGAATTCCGAAATATTCTCTGTACAAATATTCGTACAAAATGTCCAAATATTTGCGATATTTCTGGCATTCTGTCCGTTCAAATCAGGGATGTCCTTGGCCAAACTCGAAAACCCGGCAAACCAGTTGAAATACCCGGCAAAAACCCTGCAAAAATTTTAAAAAACCCGACAAAAAACCCTGCAATTCCTTGAATTTCTCCGCGTATTTAGCATCATAATTTGATAGTCCTCCGCCAGGCTTTTTGTGAGAATATTTCTTCCTTTTTGGAGATGTGACCTAAAATTTAATAATTACAAAAGTACATTTGCTAAAATTCACCCCAAACTCATCACTCGAGATTGAAACGGCTAAATCAGAAATTGCTTCCTCAGCACTTGAAATTTGTTCATCGAAATTTTGAGTTGAAGATATTTTTGAAATGTAACTTTAGAAATGAAATCAGAAATAGATTTTTGCGACATTCTGCTAAGCTGGAGACTAGAGATCGAATTAAATAAATAGTTGGCTCTTAATTTTGGTGAAATGTTTAATAAAATTCTAAATGAGTATAGAACAGGAAAACCGGCAAAAAAACCAAAACCCGGCAAAAACCCGGCAATTTCAAAAACCCGGCACGGACCCCAAAAAACCCGGCAAATGCCGGGTTTACCAGGTAAAAGGACAACCCTGGTTCAAATTCTTCAAATTCCTTCCCAATTTGATCACATTGCCATTTCTTTCTCATAAAATGAATAATGCCAAGATGTGCCCAATATTTTTGCATTGAATAATCACTAATTGTCGTTTCAGATGGCCTTTCATAAATGCAATTAGCATATACATCGCCCTAATTAAATTGGGTTAGTAACCATAATTTATTTAAAAATAAACTCAATAAACTCACCGATGGATTTGCTTTTGAAAATGGAAAAAATAATGGATGATAATAATAATTATAAAAGAAATTACAGAAGTAAAGCAAAACATTAGGTAGTCTTCTTTCTGTAAATATTAATTTTAATTAACTTTCTTTTTAATATTGTATATAAATATTAATAAAGAATGTAAAAAACAAAGTTAAAATAAATGAAATATATTTTCCTTACTGAAAATTGTAAATATGAAAATACCAAAATCAATACAATAATTGCAAAAAGAATCTTAATTAGCATAAAAAATCTTCTTTTTAAAAACATAAATTGTTACTTACAAAAAAAAGAATGGATACGACGAAAATTAATCAGCCCCCTATTATAGAAATGAAATAAAACACCGATTTATTCTTTTTGTAAATATCTAATTTTTAAAATTGTTTTTAAATATATTTTCAGCAAAATATTTCAAAAAATGATCAAAATAACTACATAAATGTGTAAATAAATCCCGAAATATGTAAGAAATATGTACCTTAAACCTAAATTTTCCAACCTTAATTACCTGGTAAATCGGTAAAATTTCGAGCACTGTGAAAATAATTTTATTCAAAACTTAGCGAAATTTAAGTTGCTACAGATTCCTATTCAGTAACATACATATGTTATTTCAAGTTATTGCATTTATATAATTAATTAATTAATCTAACACCCCAACATTAGCCAATTATGGTATTTCCACACATAAAAAAAAAGATAATGGAAAATTACGAGGTTGGAAGAGAAGCCAGCGTTGCAAAGAAATAGTTCATCACATGCCCTCTTTCTCTGACCCCCTTTTCATCCCACACATAAAAATGCCATAATATTTCCTTCTCCTATATATGTGTCTCTAACCCAATGCTCTCTCGTCGGTTTGCGCTCGCTGGCGCCGTTTCCCGTCCGCACGAGTTTTGTATTTTGTGTACACACTTGGTCGGAGTCTTTACTCCCCAGTAAATTCCTTACCGTTTTCTTCTCTTCCACTTCTCCACTGTCTGACTCTCTCTCTGTGGAAATATCCCAATGATATTTTCTTCTTGGGCGCGTACGCGTCCGTCTGTCTCTGTCCAACAGAGCGCAGAGTGAAGGCAATGGAAGCGGAGAACAATCGGTGCCGAAAGGTCCGTGTTGGGCGGTTGCATTTGGTTGGAGTCGGCTTGAGCGCAAATTGCAAATTTTTTTTTTAATTAAAAAATTGAATAATAACCAGTAGGGAACTGATTTTAAGGGGCTAAAAAATCCAAAATAGGATCTAAATAGTGGCAAAAAATTCTCGAAAATAGGGGCGAAAAAGTTTAAAATGTAGGGATGAAATTTATTAAAAATTGCGCCAATAAAAGTGTGTCCAATTTGGCATTTTATAACATGGCATTCCGAGCCCTAAAAATTTTCCGAAATCGCAATTACGAGTCTAAAATTTTCCAAGTCCCGGTCCCGCCCATTTGGGTCGGAAAAACGGGACTAAATTTCACCATTAAACTGCCCAAAATTTGAAAATTTAATAATATTTTTGGCGAAATGTCTTTATTTTAAATTCTGAAGATGGAATTTCGGGATTTTTTGAAAATTTATACGATTTGAATTATTAAAAAGATCATAAAATCCCCCTGAAAATATTCAAAATTAGATCTAATATAGCAATTTTTTGGTGAAAAATACTTAATATGAATGTATAAATCTATAAAAATTTTCCCGCCGGCCCATAAATCCTTATCCTCTTAAAAAATTGAGTCAAAATCGCAAAACTTTGTCATTTTTTGTTGAAATCTGTTAATAAATCACACACAAATTTTTAAAATTTTCCCCGGCGGCGCCTCTCGGCACCGCCGGACCTCCACACCCCCGTGTAACAAACTTTTTTTTTTTTTTTTGAAAAATGCGTCATTAAAAAAGTGTTTTGAAAAGCAAAAAAGGTCGATTTACATGGTTTGATATAATTCTAAGCTAAAATAAAAGAATATAAAAAAAATTTTTCGAATTTTTAATCAATATTCAAAAATTTTGAAAAAGTCCCGGTCCCGGCGGGGCCCCGGGCTCTAAATTGGGACCGGGACCGGGGGTCCCGGAAAAACGGGAGTCTCGGTACCGGGGGTCCCGTACGGGTCTATTTTCCAAGTCCCGGTCCCGCTCCCGGTCCCGGCCATTTCAAAATTCCGGGCTCTAATAATAATCATTATAAAAGAAATTACAGAAGCAAAGTAAAACATTTGGTTTTTTAATAAATAATTTTTTAATATTATATATAAATATTAATAATGAAATGTTAAAAAAATAAAATAAAATAATAATAATAATAAAATATATTTTCCTTATTGCAAATTGGCAATAAGAAAATACAAAATATCTATAATTGCAAAAAGGAATCTTCTTAAGCAGTGTGGTGGAATCAGGGAGATTATCAGTTGAGCTGAATTTAGTAGCTTTACACTTGATATAATGTTGAGGAAATTAAGAATTTAAAAAAAACATTTTCTCAAAGTTATCCTAGCAAATTAATAAAAGAAAATTTGAAAAAAATAAATAAAAAAATGAAAATAAAAAAGATTTAAAACCAAAATTTAAAAATATTTAAAATATAATCTCTTGTAATTTTTAAAAGTAAATTGTAACAAATATATTAAAAATTCTTTTTTTCGGCACAATCAAATTTTCCCGCGCGTCCCCTTCCCATTTAAAAAATTATTACTGAAAAAGCTCGGCGAAAAAATTATGTATTTGCCGTAAAGCATTAGTTTGTTTTCTTTCTGTAAATATTAATTATAATTAACTTTTTTTTTTATATTGTATATAAATATTAATAAAGAAATGTAAATGAAATATATTTTCATTCTGAAAATTGGAAATATGAAAATACCAAAATCAATAATTGCAAAAAGATCTTAGTTAGCATAAATCTTCTTTTTAAAAATAATCGTTACATACAAAAAAAAAGAATGGATAAGACGAAAACTAATCAGCCCCCATATTATAAAATGAAATAAAATACAGATTTATTCTTTTCTTAAATATCTAATTTAAAATTTTTAAAAAAAATATATTTTATTGTTAATAAAATTTAAAAGAAAGAAAGAAATTGATTTACTTATTTGAGATTGGACAATATGAAATTAAAAAATGTCATTTTAATAAGGATAATTTTTTCAAATATAATTATTAGGGATAGCAGCAAAATATTTCAAAAAATGATCAAAATAACTACATAAATGTGTAAATAAATCCCGAAATATGTAAGAAATATGCACCTAAAACCTAAATTTTCCAACCTTAATTACCTGGTAAATTGGTAAAATTTCGAGCACTGTGAAAATAATTTTATTCAAAACTTAACGAAATTTAAGTTGCTACAGATTCCTATTCAGTAACATACATATGTTATTTCAAGTTATTGCATTTATATAATTAATTAATTAATCTAACACCACAAAATTAGCCAATTATGGTATTTCCACACATAAAAAAAAGATAATGGAAAATTACGAGGTTGGAAGAGAAGCCAGCGTTGCAAAGAAATAGTTCATCTCATCCCTTCTTTCTCTCACCCCCTTTTCATCCCACACATAAAAATGCCATAATATTTCCTTCTCCTATATAGGTATCTCTAACCCAATGCTCTCTCGTCGGTTTGCGCTCGCTGGCGCCGTTTCCCGTCCGCACGAGTTTTGTATTTGGTGTACACCTACTGTAGAGTATCAAATTTTTGAAATTTGGCCCATGTCCTTTCACAAATTGGACAAAAACATAGTCATCAACCTAAATATTTGAAATTAAAAATGCCAAAAAATTAAAAATGTAAATTTAAAACTCACCCATATCATTGATGCTCATATTCACAATGCTAAGGTTAAAAATCCGCATATCCCTAGCTGTAGCTATGGTAGCTGCAGATCGATTAATCTACAGCTCAAAACCCGTATTCCCAACTCGGAATACGGCAGGGGGTAGTTCGATCCCCAGCTACGTATCCAAAAGATACGGATAAGCCGCTACTTTTCCCTTTGTTAGTGTATTCTTTGTCTAGTGGTTTGTGCTTTGGACGAAAAAGCGTCTGTGGGTTCGGATCCTTTAGGGGCTAATGTAGTTTGTTAGTTTTCTAACAATATCTATGCATCTCTAAGAATTGAAAAATTTTCTCAAAAATGACTTCCCTAAAATACATTTTTTTTTCTTGATAAACTTTTGTTTAAAATTTACTTATTCATAAAAAATTTTAATAATTGCATTTACAATTGAAATAAACCAAAATTAAGTTTTTACATATTTTGCTTCCTAAAAAGTATTATAAGAAATTTTATTTGCCTTTTTTCGATTTTTTCTGCCCTTTTAGGTGCCTATTCGTGATTTTTGTGCCAAAATTCCCAACCAGAATAATAATTATTAAATAATTGTTTTTTATTTAGCATCAAAAATAAAGAAATTAAATGTATTTTTATAAAGAAAACAAAAAGGGCAAAGACTGGGTAAATAAATAGTTTGACTACAAAAAAAAACTATACAATATTAATTGCTCTATTAACTGCGCTTTAAAAATTGTGATTTTATTTAAATTCATGGAGAAAATCGCTGAAAAACAGAATACATCTTAAAACTTGACAAAACTTGACAGTAAAAAGTCTTGGTACAAAAGTAAAAATATAAAATTAGCAATATTTTTCGGCCCAAGAATCTTAGAAATGTTCGGCCCAAAAATGTGAAAGAAAAATTGATTTCGAATAAATGTTCACTGGTTAAATTTACTATGGATTTTGTTTGTTATAAGAAAATCAGTTATTTAAAAATAAAAAATCAAATATTTTCATAAAAAGTTTTGAAGTTTCCATAAAAAATTTGAAATTTTAAACATACTCCAAAATTTATTTGAACTTATCAAAATAATACTTTAGAATCTTTATAAATTAAAATTATGTTATTTGAATTAATTTTGAAGAATTTAATAAATAAATTTTTGGTTTTTAGAGGGCACTTTTAACCAAATATCCTCCTCGGGAGGAGGCTAAGGATTTTCATCTGTAGATACCCTAGCCGATACCCTATCCCTATCATTGTGAATATGGATTTATCTGCAGCTAGCGAATTATCTGCGGATAGTTAGCATTGTGAATATGAGCATGAATCATCGAATGATAAAAGAATACACCATAGCTTAACAGAATAATCTAAATTTCGTATATGTTGAAATTCGTTTGCTCTTTCAACAAATTTTTTAAGCATTTCTTCCAAATTTTTGTCAAAAATTGGTCGAATTATTCCGTTTAAATTTTCATTTGTTTGGCATTCATTCGCTGTGTCAATTGCCAATTGCAAAATCATTTCATTAATTGGCATTTTTAGTTCATTTTCCAATTTTAATTCATAATTGAATCTCCCATAATTCAATAATTTTAGTTCAAAATAATAAAAATAAGAATTTAAATATAATTTTAATTTATATTTATAACTTTTACTCCACATGTATTTAAATTAAAAATTCTGGCAAGACAGTTCAGCGCATAAATTAGTGGTCCGTCAATTTCAGTTCCAAATATTCCTTTAAATACGAATTTTGGCTTCACTGTTAGAATTCCGACGTATTCTCTGCGCAATATTCGTACAAAATGTCCAAATATTCTTTCTCATATCATATACAATGCCAAGGTATGTCTTATATTTTTGCATTGAATATTCACTCAATTGCGTTTCTTGATGACCTTTCATAAATGCAATTAGCATTTTGTCGTCAACCTAATAAATTAAAATGGATTATTAATTCTTTAATTAATCATTTATAACTGAATTTGCTTTTGAAATTTGAATCAAAAAAGGATGAACAATAATTATAAAAGAAATTACAGAGAAAAAATAAAACATTATGTTTTTCTTAAATTATCTTTAAATAAATTTAATTTTATTTTTTTATAATTAAATAATGATTAAAATAAAAAAATAGAAAATCATAGTCTTATATACAGAGCAAAAATTTGGTTTAAAATAATGCTCTTAAGAATAATTTAAAAACCTTAATTTAATGTAATTTGTTTTTGAATAATTAGAAAAATACACCCCTAGTAGGCGGGGGTGGGCTATGGCCCCCCCCCCCCCCCCCCTCCGAAACCCAAAAAAGTAAAAATTTTCAGTAAATTTTTTGATATTTTTAAGCAATTTTCTTAACAAAATTGCATTAAAATACTCAAAAATTTCCCGGCGGCGCCTATCGGCACCGCCGGACCCACCATTTTACCATATTTTTGAAAAAATGGAGAACAAAAATGGCAAAAAATAGTGGCCAAAAACGACTAAAATTTTTGTAAAATACACCCCATAATTCGGGATTTCAAAAAACTAAAAATACACCCGTAAAAATTGACTGAAAAAAGAAAAATACACCCCTAAAAATCGAGTTTTTGACTTAAGCCCCCTCCGAAGCCAAGGGTCTGGCTACGCCCTTGATAGGTTGCCAAACTTTTTTTTTATACATATTTTTACAATTTTATTTGCAATTTTACGATTTCATCTGTATGAGTTAAAATGCATTGTTATTGATTATATCAATTTTTATTTCTTCAACAATAGCGAATAAAATTTCATTTTTATTATTATAATTTTTACAAAAAATGTATAATACTAGTTTACGCATAAGAATTAATATTAAAATTATAATATTTTTACTTTTCTATATTAAACCTTTCAATAAAATTAATATAAAATTTATTTCAACAAATTATAATAAAGTTTCCGAGCTTAATTACCTGGTAAATTGGTAAGATTTAAAATAATGTGAAAATAATTTCATTTCAAAATTTGAAGAATTCCACAATTTATTGTAAGTTGCATGAATTTGGTCAAATTTCTTTATTGAAGTTTGTCCAACACTCGAAAAAATAAGGACAATCTTAGAAATAAGGAGGCATTTTGGCTACATTTGCTTAGCAAAAAAAAAAAAACAAAAATCATTTTTCTAGTATTTTCTTAAAAGATTTGTCCCTCTAATAAACGAAATCCCGACCTTCCCCGAATCACTCTCGACTTCTTTCACCGAAAGGGTGTTGTTGGTCGGAGAGATACTGTAATTTAAAAAACTGTAAAATTACCGCTAAATTATTTTTTAGAGAATTTGAAAATTCTTTCGCATGATTTATTTGCTTCAATTGGCAATTGCTTTTGGGCTTTTTTCGGATTCATTGCTCGAGAGTAATGTTGTGATAGTGAGCAAAAAGGACAAAGGAATCGGAAAGGTGAGCTAAAATACTTATAAGCGAACCGACAAATTTACAAATTTTATGGCTTGCAGCGCTAAATTCTCGAGAAAATTTTAATTTCGAGTCCCTTTCTATTTTTTAGTACCAAAAATTTTCGATTTTCTTTATTTTGCTCCCCTCCAAGGTTTCCTTCACCCAAATTTTCCAAAAAATTCAACTAAAATAGAAATTTTCACGTGAAATTCTGTTAAAAATGGTTTTTTTTTTGACGGCGATGCCTGTCATAACCATAAAAAATGAAAATAAATTAAAAAAAATCCTCCAGGTAATCCCCCCGGGGCGCTACAAAATTGCTGTTTGGGATAAAATAAAGAAAAAGAAACCAGCTTATTGTGATGATGATATTTTTATCAAAATGAACAACCAATCATTTCTCACTGAAGAAGCATTACATGACGAGTAATTATAATTATAATTAAAAATTAAAATTAATAAGCGTTGAAATCGAGGAGCTCGTGAGTAAATGGGCATCGAGAATTAAGTAGATAAAAAAAACAAAGTATTTTATGTATCGGTGTCGGTTTACCTCATTTGTCCGTTAGGCCGTCACGATTCGGCACCCACGGTTCGGCCCCAGCATGTTTTTCCACTATAACTTTCTATAGCTTTTTTCTTTGTAATTCAAATCCAACATTTTTATGTTTAGAAGCTTTTTCTAAGCTATTGCTTCGCGATTAGACAATTACCAAAAAAGGTATACGTGAAAACTGCGAAAAAGTCGAAATTTTGAAGTTTTTCTATAAAATTTTGCATTTTCTATAATAATACCTATTACAACAAAATTTGTTTTTAAAATTAGATTTTAATTGTTTTAACGAATTAGAATGGTTTCAAAATCCACTATCGATTAAAATCACGCTTAAATGTTCAAAAAAATTTTCAGTTCAAAGGAATGCTTTGACCGATTTGAACATTTTATAACGGGCGAAGATGGCTTAATTGATCCGCAAAATATTGTGTTTTATGGCACTTCGTTTTGCGACATTAAGCACACCTTGAACATCCACGTGTTCCCGATGGATCAATTTAACGTAAATGTTTAAAATTTAATTTTAAATTAGTGCCGAATTTTTATTGCCATTTGCACAATAAAAATTGGGGATAAACAAATTAGGGTTCCTTCCCGATCTTCGGCCGGGAAAGAAAGATCGGGGATCGGAGAGCAAATTACCAAATTTATCTGAGAGATGGCTGAGAAAATTTCAAAAATTTTTTTTTTTTTTGCAAAGTACAAAATCTTTTGGAGGTTGGCTGATTTTCAGTGAAAATCTGTTTAAAATGGTCAACAATTCCAATTTTTATGATGATTTTTGACCCAAAATGCTGAAAAAAAAATTCGCTTTCGCGTTTCGCAATTTAGCGTTTTTTGGAATTTCGGGTTTCGCATTTTATTTTTCGATTTGGCCCATCCATCCCTGTACCTAGGCAGCAACCCTAATCAAACACAAAAAAATTATAGTCATTTTATGTGCCTTTTTATATTTTGGCAGTATTTTAGTCCATATTGGGCAAACTTTTTATTTAGTTTATATTTCGGGCATTTTAAATCCATATTTTATGTCCATATTTGGTGTTGTTTAGTCCATATAATTTATAGCCCTTATAACTCATTCCGATATATGCCCATCTGTCCAATTATAGTCTTTCATCTTCGGCACCAATGTTTTTTTTAATTGGCATTTTAATTAAGCGATTATATAAAGACGAAATTGACCCTGACAAATATTCTCCGCAACAGCAAATAGTTCAGAGAATTGATGCTAAAACTGGAAAAAAAGGTGAAGATTAAGGGAGCGGACCTACTCTTAGCACAAACAATCAAAATTTCCATTTAAATAATTGACACAGAAAAATAACAAATTTGGAATATAATTTTCCAAAAAAAAAATAAATGAAAAAGTTAAAACCTTTAATTTTGGTCAAGAAAAAAATAACAAATTTTAGTTTTTCAAAAAAAAATCTTGACATTCTCAACGGAAATAAGCAAATAATAAGTATGAAATTTTTTTTATTAAAAATTTTGGGCGCTTTTAGGCGCTATAAATCATAAATATTTTGACCATTTTTTAGGCAATAAAAATCGCACCGATGTGAATGATCACTGTGACGTGCATTACCATGGCACAGACAAATTCAAATATTTGGCCTATTTTTTTCTACGTTGGCAAACCGGTGCCAAAATTGACCGCATTGATTTGTTTATGGGCAAGGCATATTTGAATTATTTCCTTTGGCACGATGCCAACGAAGAAACATGGCAAATCGATGAGGAAAAGGTGTTGCAGATGTTCAGCATTGAGCTGCAAAAAGTGGCCAAAAAGTTGAACACCCGTTCACAGTTTGCCATGACCGTACTGCCAGAGCTTTACGAATTTTGTTGCCCAACAGATTTGGCCAATGACGACGACTCGGAAAATTGCATTGGGCATGAAGTGGCCAACACCATGGTAAAATTCATTGGTCATGAAGTAGCCATCAGCCCCTCCCCCAACGCAATTACGTTATGAAACTCGAACAGTTACCCATATGCCCGTGCCACATTATTCACTCGATTTTGCAAAAGTGACACTGGGCCATTTGGGCGCAGCCGTCTGGGCGCGAGCGAGTTTTAACACCATAAATTTTATTATTATTTATTGTAACTAAATCATTTATTATTTGAAAGACTTTTAATGGCTCAAGGAAATGGCATGAAGTGGCCCATCAGTCCCCCGCCCCCTTCACTCCTATAAAATTTGAAAATTCAAATTCGGATTTTTGAAAGAAAAAAAATTTCGTACCCTTGAATTTTGCCACACAAAAGTTACCCAATCGTTTCGAAATTTTCAAAAAATTGAAGCCGTTAGATTTTATATGTTTAAAAGTGTGTTGAAAAAATTATTTTACTGTTTCTTGTAATCTCGTCAAGTAAAATAAAAATGTGTTAACAAATTGCATTCCAATTTTCAAAAAATTTTTCCCGGCGGCGCCTATTCCCAAAAAATTTTTCTTGGAAAAAGCATGCCGCAAAAAAAAAAAAAAAATTTTTTTTGACTTTTTTTGCACTTAAATAAATTTTTTTCAAAATGCAGATTTTTGACCCCCCAAATGCTGAGTTTAAAAATTTTCATATGGCAGCCCCTCTGTATAAAGATGGGCCCTTTTTATGAGATAAATTAATTTTTACAAATTATTTTTATTTTTTTGGGTATGGGACGAGTTAAATGACAAATGGGAAATGTGCGAACATGTCAATAAAATCATGGAACGCCATCATCCAATTTTGGCAGTGTTCGAACGATGGGTGAACGGCAAATTATGGGTGGACGATGGCATTATATGAAAAAACAATTTCACAAATTGATTGAGGACTTTAAACGGATTATCATCGACCTTGAAGAACAGGTAAATAAAAAAAGATCACCAGCCAAGACAAAACGTCACCGTGACAAAACGTCACCGTGACAAAACGTCACCGTGACAAAACGTCACCGTGATAAAACGTCAAACGTCACCGGGACAAAACCTCACCGGGGCAAAACGTCACCGAGACAAAAGGTCGCATCAAAAAAATTAAAAACTTTTTCAAAAGTTTCAAAAAAATTCAAAATTGTTTTAAAGTTTTTTTCTTTTTGAAAAACTGGGTGTGGGTGTTACTGAATACAGTCGTAATTTACTGAATTTCCAGGAAAAAACAAAAAATTGTTTTTTTTGTTCCCTTTAATTTGCTGAATAAAGTTTTTGCAATTAGGCTAGAATTTTTTCAAATCAGGCTAGATAATGAAAAATTTTTAATATTTTTTTTCAAAAAATTTTTCGGTGAAAAATTTCTTAAGATTTTTTGGGAAATTTATGATGCCAAAAAAACTTTTTTGAATGTGCCAAAAGTCATCGCCATTCAAAATTCTGAAATTCTTAATGGATTTGTTTAAAAACACCAAATTTTGAAGGTTTTTGTACAAAAAGATTAAAATTTCAAAAAAAAATATTGAATAATTATGTCAGAGTTTCTTTTAAAATTCAAATTTTTTCCAATTATAAAATAAGAAATTAAAATTCAATTTGCTTAATTTTGTTTCAAAGACACTGATCGGCAAAAAAATTATGGATTGTTTCGCAAACGTTGGCCTAAGTATTATCGCTGCATTGAAAATTGCAAAAATGCCAAAAGAAATTGAGCCGTACTCACCCCAATTTGGCCATATTGGCACTGAATTGCAGGTAGAGAAAGGCAAATCAACACCATTTTCTCTTTAAAAATATATTTGTTTATTTTTTTTCAATTATCGGTACTTTTCTAGTTTAAGGGGCAGATTTCACATACATTTTCAAATGCCTATAAATGTGTTTTATAAATTAATCAAAATAAGTTTTAATGGGTTTTTTGGGTCGCTGATCACGAATCCGGGCTCAGATCAGCTCTATCGTTCACTACATGAGCTGTACGGGGACAACAAATTAACAGGCTCCATGTACCAATAATACCCTCATGGGCAAGATGCCCATGAGGATACCATCCATACAAATTTAGAATTTTATGCTTCCTGTACCAAGGTTACCCTTATGGGCAAGATGCCAATGAATATATCATACATACAATTTTTCTAATTTTATTTTTGTTCGAGTTCGGGTCAGGGGTTCGGAATTGGCAAAAATGTGTGATGTATTCGTGATTGGCGACCCCAAAAACCTCTTAAAACTTATTTTCATTAATTTCTAAAACGCATTTATAGGCATTTGAAAATGTATGTGAAATCTGCCCCTTAAACTAGAAAAGTACCCAATTATCAACAACTTTTAACGTATAAAAAACAAAAACAAAAAAATTTGGATTTTGGCTAATATAAATAATTTTGAAATTTTAGTTTTTTAGCACATATTTTGGCGACTTTTTTAAAAATTTTGATTTTTTTTTGTTGCATTTTTTTAAATATTTTTTCACTTTTTATTTGAATTTTAAAGAAGAAAATTACAAAAATAAGTCAATCTTAGAGAGCGAGAAAAAGATTTACGTAATATTTTTGCAAATATTTAGTTTTTTGGACTTTTTAGCAATTTTTTGAGTGTGTTTGGCACATATAAATCTTTTCCCCGAAATTGACGTTTAATTTTTATTTAATCTCAACATATGTTTTGCCAACAACTTATTATCAATGTTGATTTTAAAATTTCAGTAATTTTTTAATTATTTATTTTGGCGGGAAAAATATGTATCGCCCGCCGTGAGGGATAAAGCAGAAAAAATAAATGAGAGAATGCATAAATTCAGCTAATGATTAGAGCCCCGCGCGGGATTTTGCGGGATCCCAGTCCGCAATCCCGCATTTTTTGGAAAATGCGGGATTTGCGGGATTTATACCTGCGGGATCCCGTCCCGCAAAATTTTGAGTTCAAATCCCGCAGCGGGATCCGCAAATTTGACTTTTTGTGCGGGATTCTGCGGGATTTCATTGATTTTTTGAAATTTTAAAGGACAGAATGCCAAAAATTTTAAATAAATTTTATAATAAATTCAATCATATTAAGACCATTTTTATCTCAAATTTCACCTAGAATTTTCAAAAAATTTCCCGGCGGCGCCTATCGGCACCGCCGGACCCCTTGTTTCCAAAAAGATTTTGAAAAGTGCGCCGCAAAAAACGATTTAAAAAGCAACTTAAAACCGTTAAACTTATGGATTGATCCCATAATAATTTGACCGCCTATCTCTTTCAACCCTCTGACCCTTAAAAATCTTGATCAACCCATTAACCCCTTTCAACATATGCCGCCATCCTCTAAAAAAAATTCTTTTTTAAAATGGCCCTGTATTTTAGTTTTTGGAAGTTTTAAAAATTTATTTAGAAATTTTTCGAAATTTCAAAAATCCCGCAATCTCGCGCGGGATCCCGCATATTTTAAATGCGGGATTGCGGGATTTATACATGCGGGATCCCGTCCCGCAAAAGTTTTCAGTACCAATCCCGCAGCGGGAAACCGCAATGTCGCGATTTGCGAAATAATTTGTATTTCCTCCCTTCCGTTCCCCCGACAAATAAATTTCCTTTATTTTACATTTATCCCCCCCCCCCCCTCTTCGCTTCATTACACCGCTTCGTTCCCGACGGCCGACTGGCCATAAAAGACTTTGATTTTCCTGCGTTTTTTGTTCTTGCCTTTGCCATTCTTTTCCCTTGCGGACTTTCCCCCCCTTTTTGCTTCGCCGTTCGCTCGCCTTTTGCTTTCACATAGCATTTTTTCGCCTTTGATTCATCGCTTTTCCCTTGGACGTAATTGGTGAAAATAAAGAGATTTTGAAAGTGGTCTTTTGCTTGGAATTCGTTTGTCTTTTTGGTTTTGTCTTAATTTGGTTTTAATTCGGAATTGGCTCAACCCTCATTTGGCCAATTTCCGACACAACGGCCGGGAAACCTCCCATTTCCCCCCCTTTTTTTTTGTCTAATTGTACCCCATTGATTTTTTCACTTTGTTCTCTAATTGCCTTTTTTCAATTTCTTTTGTAATTCGCTTTTCACTTATTTGTATTCATGTCTGCCCATTTCCGCGCGCAACTTAAATTGGCTTATATTGAAGCCGAAGAGCTTCTCTCGGACGACCGACAATTTCCCATCCCCGCACGTAATAATCAGCCCGATTCTGTTTTTCTTCTAACAATTCGTTCTTGTATCCAATCCTTAAATGATCATGTTTCCGATGTTCAATCAGTTTTAACCGTGCTTAATGACAATTCTGACCGATGGATGAACCTTCGAACTAACATGACCGGGGCCGAGAGAATTCAAGATAGCCCCCTTTATGACAATTTTGTGATCGAATACCCCTTCCCTTCGACTATTTCAAATCTTCGTAAGTACCTTCGGACCCTTCGCTGACCAAGGCCGCGCCTTGGAAGCCAACCTCCCTGCCAAGGCTCCGAATACTCAAAATGCCGCCCCTCCTTCCCTCGTTCATTTACCCAAAACGACCCTACCGACCTTTTCCGGGGACTGCACGACTTATATGACTTTTTGGAACACATTTAAAGCGGGTGTTCATGACACGAACATCCCGAATTCTCTCAAATTTACCTATTTAAAACAGTGCCTTTCTGGTCCCCCATTGACTTTGATTAATTCCCTCCCCGTTTTTGACGATTCTTATGACATAGCTCTCGCCCTTTTGTCAAAACACTACGAGAACCCAGAGGAAGTTGCTCGTGCTCTTCACAATTCTCTGAGAAAGCTCCCCCAAATCCGAACCGGTGAATTTTTTTGTGATGACCTTCGTTCCCTCCTTGACCAATTGGAATGTATTTGTGTACAAATGTCACAACAAAATTGTTCCTATGATACTGTGGCAGTCCAAATGGAAGTTGAGGAGAGACTTCCCCGCTTCATTCTCGACGAAATTTTCATGTCAAAGGAGAACGACGACGATTGGTCAACGGACAAGCTGAAGGCACGCCTTTGGGCCATTCTCAAGCGCAAGGAGCAAATTCAGACGCTTCACCCCAAAGTTCCTGCTTCTCCGAGGCACAAATTCCAAACGACCCCTTCCCCCCACTCTAAATTTGGCCCCCCTTCTCATTCGCCCCCCGAATTCCCAACTCTTACTTTTCATTCCAAGAGAAGTCAGCAGTTTAACCACAAACAAACAAATGAAAAATCTAATCCTAAACCCAAATTACCCTGTCTTTTCTGTGACAATCCTGATCACTTTTCAAGTTTTTGTACCACCTTTACTGATCAAAAATCACGCTTTGAGCGGCTGAAAGCCCTCAACCGGTGTTTCAAATGCCTAAAATCCGGCCATTTTTCCCGTCAATGTCCTGCTCCGGCCCAATGTTCTAATTGTAAGGGATCTCATCACCGAGTGCTCTGTTTTAATCGATCGGAGAATCCCCATCGCTCTACCAACTTCAGTTATTCTCAACCAACCCCAACTTTTCCTCAATTCTCGCCCCCTGCCCCGTTAATTCCTCCATTTCAGTACCATTCTTCTCCGCCCCCTATCATGACTCACAGAACGGCTCATTCACCTATCCCTGATAACCCCACCGCCATTACAGCACCCATCAACCAAACAAATACGGCCATCACCACTGCTCATTTGGCCACTCTCCCAATTTTGCTCAAATGTGTGAAGGTCAAAATTTTTCACCCGCAAAATTACAAAATTTTCCGGGAAGGCATCGGGCTTTTGGACGACGCAAGTACGCACTCGTACATAAATTTTGACGAAGCAAAAACCCTCAATTTGGACTTGGCTCCTGTTTCTGTGAAATTAGATGTTTTTAATGACCCAAAGTCCAGAGTCATTCAGACTTTTTCAACCCAATTTGGCCTCCAATTAATGAATGGACGGTCCCTAATTGTATCTGCAAATGCAATTGGCTCCCTTACCCAGCCCACCTCATATTTGCCATTTTCCCCCGAATTGCTTTCCAATGTTGAATTGGTCCATAAATTCCGCTCAACTTGCCCCATCATTCTTTTGGGTGCCGATTTCTATTATGAAGTGGAGCCCACTCCAATCCAACGCCTCCCCTCGGGCTATCATCTTATTCACACCCTTCTGGGACCAATTGTGGCAGGAGGACCCAATCGAAATAAATTTTCCCCTCCGGTCCAATTAGTGAATTTTTGTGCACAAAACCCCGAACAGTCGCTGATCCCTTCTGACTTCTTCACATTAGAAGGTCTTGGAATTAGGGATGAACCCCACCCGCCCGATACCAATGAAATTGTCCTCAAAAAATTTAATCAATCCATTGAATTTGTTGATGGCCATTACCAGGTCAAATTGCCATTTCGTTCTGATCCTCAGACTCTTCCCCTCCCCTCCAATTTTGGTCTATGCATTGGACGCTTACGCTCAGTCCTTAATACCCTGTCAAAGGACCCCATCCTCCTAAACAAATATGACGAAATCATTAAAGAACAGGAAAATTCGGGAATCATTGAACTTGTAATTAATCCCCATAAAATTTCGCCCCCTCTCCACTACCTAGCCCATCACCCCGTCATCACCCATAAAGTTAGAATCGTTTATGACGGTTCGGCAAAAATTGGCACTGAACTTTCCTTAAACGATTGCCTTTTCCCTGGGCCAGTAATCCTCCCTGACCTTGTTGGACTTTTATTGAGATTTCGGATCCCACCCATTGCCATCACATGTGACATTGAGAAGGCATTTTTACAAGTTGCCGTCCACCCGGAACACCGTGACTGCTCACGCTTTTTATGGCTTAAAAACCCCCATCGCCCATTTTCCAAGTCCAATCTGCAAATTTTCCGCTTTACCCGTGTATCATTTGGTCTGACTTCTTCCCCCTTTTTACTCGCCGCAACAATTCGCCATCACTTAGCCAAATTCCCATCCGAATTATCCCAAGAAGTGACCCTAAATACTTATGTGGACAATATTCTCCTCTCCGTTCAAAATCCCAATGAAGGCCAAATTAAAGCCACATCCATTATTTCACTTTTCCAAAGGGCAGGGATGACACTCCGAGAATTTGCCAGTAATTCCGAAAATGCCCTATCCGAACTCTCCGGCGACCTGAAACTCTCAGGATCTGAACAAAAGTTTTTGGGACTTAAATGGAATACCAAAACCGACTCCCTGGAATTCAATTTGTCCCCACCCAATAATAATTTTGTACCTTCCAAACGCTCCATCCTATCATTTATTGCGTCACAATACGACCCACTTGGCCTTATTTCCCCACTTATTCTTCCATTAAAAATTTTTCTTCAATCAATATTCCAAAGTGGCAGCGATTGGGACCAAACTCTTCCGACCGAAATTCAAAATGAGTGGGATTGCGCAATTAAAAATTGGAAAATTGCAGAAAAGGTGTCCATTCCCCGTTGTCCCATTACACTCCCATTGGAGGGAAGAAATTATCAGTTACATTGTTTTACTGATGCCTCCTCCCTCGCCATGTGTGCCACAGTGTATCTCCGAATTACCCATCCCTCCTTTTCTCAAGCCGAAGTGTTTTTAATTTTTTCAAAAACCAAAGTAAAGCCGACACATAAAGGCACACCACTGACCATTCCGCGACTCGAACTCATCGCCGTTGAAATTGGGACACGAGCCTTAAAATTTACCCAATCCCAATTTTCCTCCTTAAATTTGGACCCCGAACTAAACATTTGGTCGGACTCTTCAATTGTCCTTTCTTGGTTAAATTCTCCACAAAATTCCTTGGAAATTTTTGTCCAAAATCGAGTTAAATCGATTAAAAGCACGCCAAATTTGGTAGTTCGCCATTTACCGGGTTCCGAAAATCCAGCCGACATCGGCACAAGAGGCCTTAATTCGGCCCAAATCCTTTCCAATTCCTCAGTTTGGTGGTCAGGCCCAAAGTGGCTCCCCCTTCTTCCAATTAGTTGGCCGGATAACCGCCAAATAAAACATTTTCGGAGCTCTAAATCCGAATCATCTTCAATCTTGGCCACTCCGTTGTACACTTTCGTTACGGAACAACTTCCCGATAAGCGTTTAATTGATTTATCCCATTTTTCCCGCCTCCCAAAGGCACTTCGAATTACCGCCCTCGCTTTCCGTTTTATCAAATGTGTCCAAAAGAGACAAAATCCTAAACCCAACTCAGTGCCGATCTCTTTCATTGAGTTTAAAAAATCATTTAAATTTCTCATTGCTCAAGAGCAAGCCCATTACCCGCCCTCGGACCAAGACACCGAAAATTTAGGACTTTACACCGACACGGAAAAAATTATTCGCGCAAAAGGACGACTTGGAAAAAGTCAATTGCCCGCCTCAGTGATTAACCCCATTTTCCTCCCTCCAAAATCCCACTTAACTCATTTAATTGTTTATGAAACCCATTTAATCAATGTCCATTCCAGCCCCCTCTCAACCTTGGCATTGTTAAGGCGAAATTATTGGATCCCAAAGGGGCGCCAAATTACAAAAACCGTTATCCATAAAAATTGCTTGCCCTGTCGGCGGTTCGACCTCCGTCCCTTTGACCTCCCTCCCTTCCCCCCTCTTCCCGAGGATAGGGTTAAAATTTCCCCGCCTTTCTCGAAAGTAGGCCTGGATTACTGTGGCCCAATTTACGTTTTGACAAATTCGGCTCCACAAGCCAGGAAAATTTCCAAAAAATATTGGATTGTCATTTGGGTCTGTTTGCCAACCCGTGCAATTTCTTTGGATTTGGTAGAGGACCAATCAGCCCCAATTTTCACCCTGGCATTTCGCCGCTTTGTCTCTAAATTCAGCCTCCCCCAAACCATTTACTGTGACAATGCTCCCACTTTTGTCGCATTTTCTAAATTTATGAGTCTCCAATTTCCAACGGAATGGAATTTCCGTGTCCCTCATGCCCCATGGCGCGGCGGTCATTATGAAAGGTTAATTGCGCTTGTAAAACACCATCTCAGAAGAGCCTTCACTTCATTCCGTCCCCGCGCAATTCATTTGACACAGCTAACCACTTCACTTTCCGAAATTGAGACGGTCATTAACACACGGCCCATAACCTTTAATTCCGCTAATCCAATGGACCCCAAACCCTTAAGACCTATTGATTTTATTCGTCCCCTCAATCCCCCTCAAAATTTTGTTTCCCTCCTCACTACCGAAATCGATGGGACCCAATCAAAATTACCGGAAAGTACCCAAATATCATTGCAAACATTGTGGGAAACAGCGAGCCTTCACACCGAAAGGTTTTGGCACCAGTGGATTAACGACTACTTACCCTCCCTGCGAGAGCGATACAAAAAATTGGCCCCCTCTAATAATTGTTGGCCCAAAATTGGAGAAATCGTCCTAATCCACCACCCTTCCGAGCCCCGCTCCCTCTGGAAAACCGGGCTAATTTTGAAAATTAATCGAAATGAAGCCGGAATTGCGGATACTGCCGAAATTAAAATGCCCTCAGGCCATCAAACGGTTCGTTCAATTAGCCAATTGTACCCGTTGGAAACGGCTGAGGAATTGAATTACCGTACACCCCGTTTTAATTGGGCACTTCAACCACCCATTCCCGTTAAAGCGAACGTTGACCCTGGAAAAATTCCATCGACCCTTTTCCCAGGAAAAGCTTGGGCCGTTCGCCCCCCTCCTCTTCCCCTTCCGTAATAAATTAAAAAAAAAAAACACATTTCCGGTCAATCACTTTTCCAAAGAATCACTGATCGAATCTTAAATTTTTAAACTTCAAACAATTTCCCACACAAATTTTCCGGTGTGGGAGGGCGGATGAAATTGTGATCATCCGAAGTCGGCTTTCACATAAGCCAATGACCGACACTCAATTCTAATATTTAAACCCATGCTGGGTGCCCATCCCCACATTTCTTTTCAATTCTTTAATTTTTTTGTTTTGTTTTTCATTTCCTTTTCCTTTTTGTTTAGAAATGGGCAGTATTTTCTCCCTTGAATTGTTCTCACTCAATATTTTTCTCCCAAATTGGCACCAATCCGAACCGTCCACTAATTGGGGATTTCTTTCCTTCATCCTTTTGGCACTTTTCTTCATCTGTTGTTGGTGCCGTTGCCGTGGAAAGTGCCGTCGTCCGCCTCGGCACCATACACCCGGCCGGCCCGGTCCTCGCATTAAAGCCACCACTGATCACTCCCGAGCCGTGCTCCCAATACAATGATTCTCATTTCTCTGTTTCTGTGTTTAACTCAGGTCGAGTTTTCCGATGCCCACCCAAAAGGAAAGGGTAAACCAGTTCCTTTCCCAATCCGCCGAGTTGGGAAACCCTTTGCTAAAACTGCCGTTTCACTCCTCTCCACTACGGCAATTTATTTTGGATTGGACTCATTGGCATCCTTTCTTGAGGATGAGCCCGAAATTTCCGCCGTCCTTTTAACCATTTTGGGCTGCCTTATCATCCTTGTTTTCATGTTTTTTCTAAAAATTATTTCACTGTTTTTCCCGACATTGTTCCGTAGACGCCCACTCATTCACCCCTCCAGCCCCCAAAACTCAACTGAGCTCACCGAAATTCGCTGCGCTGTGGATGAACTCATCAATCGCACTAATCCTTCCCGTATTTCCCATTAATTTATCATTGTCCACCCCTTTAGCAATGGAAGAATCAAATAAAATGACCCCTCTCATTTCCCAAATTATTTCCCATCTTAAAATTGTCCCCGAAACCCCGCAAAACCCCCCAAATTTTGCCGCCGTCCCAATTCCCGTTGATGCCGATTCTGTTTCGCTGGCATCGGACGTTCCGAATAGTGAAGTGCCACCTGCCTCCCCGCGTGACACTCATTCGGCCCCTCTTGTTTTGAACAACGACGGCGAACAACAGAATGCCGACTCACCGGACATGGCCAAATTGCCTTCACCACCAACAAACACCATCGATGGGTCTCAGCAACCCATCCAGGTCATGATTGGAAATCGGGGGAAAATCGGAGGGGGAGGGGGGGCTACCAAAACACTCCACGTTCGAAGGGACGTCTTTTTTGGGCGTACGGAGCGGCGCATTGAACACCCGCAACAGTGGCGGCAGCCGAAGAAACGTGTGTTCTTCCGACGGACTTTTGCCGACCCCACGCGCACTTCCAGTGGCCACAGTTGTCGCATGCCTCGCTACAACCCCATTGGCCCAAGAGCGTTCAACCCAGCCCGTGTGCAATTCTTTCCGAGTTTCGATCAAATGATGATGCCAAAACCGATTCCCCTCAATCAAATCAAATTTCCACACGGCCCACCCTCTCTCCCTCTTTTCCCAATGGCTCCCTTCGCCCATGTGACTTTTACAGCCCCGGGGGGAGTGTCGCGATTTGCGAAATAATTTGTATTTCCTCCCTTCCGTTCCCCCGACAAATAAATTTCCTTTATTTTACATTTATCCCCCCCCCCCTCTTCGCTTCATTACACCGCTTCGTTCCCGACGGCCGACTGGCCATAAAAGACTTTGATTTTCCTGCGTTTTTTGTTCTTGCCTTTGCCATTCTTTTCCCTTGCGGACTTTCCCCCCTTTTTGCTTCGCCGTTCGCTCGCCTTTTGCTTTCACATAGCATTTTTCGCCTTTGATTCATCGCTTTTCCCTTGGACGTAATTGGTGGAAATAAAGAGATTTTGAAAGTGGTCTTTTGGTTGGAATTCGTTTGTCATTTTGGTTTTGTCTTAATTTGGTTTTGGGTTTTAATTCGGAACTGGCTCAACCCTCATTTGGTCAATTTCCGACAGCAAATTTGAAATTTACAAGCTCTACTAATGATCACATAAAAATTTTTTCGATGAAGATGATTAATTACGGAAAAACCTGATCACTTCCCTCATCGCTGATTCTTTTTGCCGAGTCGAGGTCGTTTAGGCGCCGCCATTTCGGCGCCAGACCAAGTTTTTGGGCTGTATTGCTAACCAAGTCCAACAACCTTTGTGTCATCCGAAAGCTTAAAATGTTTTGAAGTTGTTTTAAGCTAAGTATCACTGCTTGATGATATAAATCATTTAGCAAAATGCTATGAAGTTTTTGTTAATAACTTTTTTTCATGAAAAAGTTACTGTCCAAAAACTTTGGCTGGCGCCGAAAAACCGGCGCCGAAACGACCCTTTCCTCTTTTGATCATAGACGCAGAACAAACATTATGTTTCTTTTCTATCTGTGTTCTTTAAATGCCTTCCCATAATACTCTCTGTCTAATTAATTTTCTCTGATCTTCTTAATCATAATTGTTTTTCTGAATTTTTACAGCTTTTGGCAATTTTTGATGGTTAAAAGCCATTTTTGGCAGTCTTTAATGCATATTTTAGTGCATATTTGGGCACTTTTCGAGTTTTTAGGGCATATTTGATGGCTTTTTAGTGCATATTTTATGCGCATATTTGGCATTTTTTGTCTTTCTCTAATTGCAGGAAATTTGTTTGTTTTTAATCACAAATAAACTGAAAAGTGATGTTGCCGCCAACGCATGGCACAAATGTTGTGCCGAATTCTTTGAGGAAATGTGGCATCAATGGTTCTACAGACATGGCATTTACACGAAAAGTGATAGCCAATTGGAACCGCATGAAGACGATAAACAACCGCCCAATTTTAATGTGATGCCAACTGCGCAAATGCTAATTGACGTTTTCGAGGCCTTAATTAATGAACACAATTGGGGCCAATTAAAGAGGCAAAAATTAGCGATCATTTACAAAATTGGCAACGTATTGGAGAGTGCTTTGCATGTTGATCCGATCAAAACATTGAAAACCATGCATATTTGTGAAGGTTATGGACCAAAAATGACTGAAATGGTCAAAGATTTTTGCGGAAAAAATTATAACCGAAAATGGACAGGAGAACACCAAAAGTATGAATGTGACTTATAAAGTGCTAATAAAATTTTGTTTTAATTTATTTAAAATTCAAACAAATTGATCTTTGGCATGTTGGCAAAATTGGCACAAAAAAAAAATAATCGCGAATTGACATTAAATAGGCACAAAAATTCTCAAATCGGCACCAAAATAGGCAAATACAATTTTTTATTTATGATTTTTGATAGCAAAACACGTAAAACTTAATCAAATTCGATCTTTAAAGTTTTGGGACTAATTGCTCCCTGCCGAGATTTGGGCACAAAATTTTTGAATTTTTCCGTTTCTGAATTTACAATAACTGAAATTTTTCGCAATTTTTTTAGCGTATGGCGCCTAATTTGCGACGTTTTTATATGGGAAAATTGGCTGTTTAATTACCCAATGCTCACAGAGAAAGATTTGAAAATGTTTCATGATAAAATCTTAAAATTGGTTGGTCGCCTGGAGAAAAAAGTGGAGAAAAATACTAGTTGGATTGAGGTGAATGTGGTGGACAAATCTGTGCTCAACATTATCGGCCAAATTCTGGTGGCAAGAGTCAGTTCATTAAATGAGAAATTTAATTAATTAAAAAAAATACTCAAATTAATCAAAAACAAATTTTTTAAATCAAAAAAAAAATTGAGGATATGCCTTTACATTCTTTAGATCGAAAAAATTTCATATTTCTTATATATCAATTAATTATTTAATTTTATTAATGTATAATATTTAGGTGCTAATTGATCATAGCGGCAAAACATTCATTCGTTTTGTTAATTACAATCAGTCGACAATTTGCAATTTTTGTGCCAATCGGACATCACAATTTTCTGGATGGGAGCACATTTGTGTATACAACATGTGGCTATTTGTGGTGGGAGCATTGGGCAATGGACAGGGGCGCCTAATTATCATATCCCTTTTCTTTCATGGCTTTTTCGGGATTTTCATCCCTTTTTTTTCAATTTTTTGCTGCTTATTATAGTGCTTTTTTCGCGATTTGTGGTAACTGTATTTCGTCGGTCTCTAATCATCATATCCAATAAATGACTGACATTAAAGTATGTTTTTATCAATCTGTGGCCTTATCAACGGTTCGGTTCGATATCGGACCAATTAGCCTAAATTGATCAGTAATATCCGAGATATCAGCCGAATTTCCACCTCTTTTTTTCTGGGTCTTATCAATCCCCGCATTCCGCGCCTTAACCGATTAGCCATCTTACTCAACAAAATCACCGAAAAACAAAAATCGTTCTCCAAAAAAATATTGGTTGAGTATTCTGAGGTGCCAAGCAAAGCCGCCTGAAAAGCCGGGGAATCAGATTTTGCCGAAAAATCAGAATTTTTCCGAAAGTTCTACTTGAAAAATTTTTTTAAAAAGATGCTCCGTTTGCATGGGTGTCGAGATTTTGTGAGTTCAATTTGCATTTATTAATTTTTTTTACAGTGTAATGAATTGGATAAAAAAGCGGTCAGTGATTTTCTAGCAATTACCAGAAGGATGAACAGGATAAGAAGCATTGATGCGATAAAGAGCGTTAAGATACAACCGAAGTATAAATGGGGCATTAAGAGCAATTAAAATCAAATTAAAATCAATTGAATAAAATAAAATAAAAATTCAAATCAATAAATAATTTAAAAATTAAGCATTTATTTATAATTTTTGGGATTGGTCTAAAATTTCCAAAAAAATCGATTCGACGATTATAAAAATATTTGAAAAGTCGATTTAAAAAAAAAAATTTTTTTGCAAATTAATTAAGAGACAACGAATGGCTGTTGATGGAAGAAATTGGGAAACAGTTGGAACAAAGTCTAGGAAACCTGATGAATGTGATGCTTTTTAACGCTTTGTTTGTCCAAACTTGGCCAAATTTGGCCCTTTTTTGCACTAAAGTGGCGCAAAACATTGAGACAGAGTACGGCACATTTTTCCCTTCATGGGCATATGCGTGCGATGTAATGACCATGTTACAGTTGGAGCAGGAAAAGACCATAAAAAATAACAAAAACAAAACGCCAAAAAGGGGAAAGGGACAAATTCAAAAAGAAAACAAAAAGGAAGTATCAAATGAACAGAAAAAGGAGGACAAAAAAGATAGGAAGAAAAAATCGGATCATTGACGAGAAGAAAAAAGCAATGCTTTGAACATCGACAAAAAGCCTAGACCTGTGTTTTTTTTTGGAATTTGTCTTAAAATGCAAAAAAAAAATGTAAGAAAAATCAATTAATTGCTTAGGAAAATCAAAAAGTACCAAATTGACAACAATTAGGAAGCATGCTGGGTCGTTTCGTAAAATCCGCCATTTAGCGATTTTTTCGACAAAACATGGCATAACTTTGTTTAAAAGCAACCAAATTTTACTTAAGAAAAAGTTGTATGAAAATAAGTATTATTTCTGCCATAACTCATGTTGAATTGGATAATTTTATTTGAAATTTTGCAAGTTAGTAGAGAAAAAGTTTGGCTACCGAAATGATAATAATAAAAGGAATTATACAAAAAGAATAAAATATTAGGTTTTTCTTAAAGAAAATAAATGTTCAAATGGAAATTAATAAGCGCATTAATTAGTGCTTCAATTTTTTATTAAAAAATGAATTAAATAAAGTTTTTTTTAATTAAGAATTTAGCTAATACCTATTAAAAAATAACCAGCCTTATAATAAAGCAAAAATTGAATTTTAGTTAATGCACATATATTTATTATATATTCATTTAGACACTATTTTTTGTTCAAAAACAATCTCTAATGAGTAATTAGTTTATGGACTTGATCAATTAACTGTCCTTAGAATATCTTCCAATAAACCGTATTTGCTCTAATTAAGGCCCCGGGGGGATTATTTTTCAACCTCTTCAGAAAGGGGGGGATAATTGGAGACAGGGCCTTTAATGGAGACAGGGCCATAATTAGAGAAAATACGGTAATAGCCGATGGGAACACAAAATTTATCACTCACTCTTAAACCCATTCCATTTTTTAAAATTCGATCAACCGCGGGAAGAACAGTTTTTATTCCAACTTTATTTAAATTAAAAAAAAATGAAATTTTTAAATGTGAAATGGAAAAGCAAAGTGTAGACAGAAGGAATAACAGTGAAAATTGAACATAATAATTAAACAGGAAATGGGAAATGATATACCAAAAAGCCCGGATTTTATGTCACCAAAAGATTTATGAAAATGGCGATGAATTGAAAGTGCCAAATTTGTCATCATATTCACTTTCAAGATTGTTTTGGTTCCCCATTTTTTTGCTGCATTTTCAATTGCTTTTTCCGATTCTGCTTTTTCTTTCGTATTAGTGCAGATTTTTTCCATTTTTTGCTCAAATTCTTCCCGTAATAAAACTCTGGCAAAAGCAGACATAATTTTGTCGCAAGTTTTGGGCTTAGTACTGAATTATTTAAGATATTTTTTTAAATTCATTTTCATTGAAATCCCAAAAATTTCGGTTCCCAAATAGCCTTTTGCAAGGGCGTAGGCAGGGGGGGGGGCTGAGGGGGCTAAAGCCCCCCCCCCCCCCCCCCCCCGAAACCCAAAAAGTAAAAAATTTCAGTAAATTTTTTTGAAATTTTAAACAATTTTCTTAACAAAATTGCATTAAAAATACTCAAAAAATTTCCCGGCGACGCCTATCGGCACCGTCGGACCCCCATTTACCATATTTTTGAAAAATGGAGGAAAAAATGGCAAAAAATATTAATTTTTTGGCGAAAAACGGCGAAAATTTTTGTAAAATACACCCCCATAATTCGGGATTTCAAAAAACCAAAATACACCCCTAAAAATCGAATTTTTGACTTCAGCCCCCCCCCCCCCAAAGCCAAGAGTCTGGCTACGCCCTTGGCCTTTTGTCCACAATGTCGGAGGAATCCTTAAGTGTCTGGTCCCCAAATGCCGGCGCTCTACAAATTATAAATCCCCAAATGTTGTGTAGCAGGCAAATTTTGTGAAGTGAATATTCTGCTGAGAAAAAATGAAATGAAAAACACAAATTAAAATTATTTTAATTTATTTTTGAATATAATAAATGAAATTTATAAAATGTGAAAAGGAAAAGCAAAAGTGTAGAACAGAAGGAAAGGAAAAAGCAGTGAAAAAGTGAAAAGAAAATTCAAATTCCAAAAAGCCAATGATTTTTGTGGAGACGAACGAAGGAATTTTTCATGCAAATGGCGACGAAATGAAAGCGAAAAATTTGTCATCATATTTTGCTTTTTCCAATTCTGCTTTTTCTTTCGTATTTGTGTACATTTTTTCCATTTTTTCCTCAAATTCTTGTCGAAGATTGTCTTCGTCTTCAATTTCATTGGACAATTTTAAAATTTTATATCCCTTTTTTTGCAAATTTTTTTGTCCGTTAATTTTTTCCAAAACATTTTGTGTCAATTTACTAAACCAATTTGCCTCCTCTTTAAATTCATAATTCAATTCGACCTCATTTCTCAAAAACAATTTTTTCGAATTAATATCCATCAATACGTTGTCATCCTTTTTCCAAAAAAATTGCGAAATTTTAGTCAGTTCTTCGATTATGTCAAGTAACGAAAGATGTCGGTAATCTACAAATATTGGCTTAACCGCTGGAAATTTATTGGCCAATTCAGCGCTTTTACCTTAAAATATTTATTATTATATTTAAAAATAATTAATTTAACTAAATGATTGTATAAACCTTCAACATAAAGTCGGAATAAATATTCGTGCAAAATGTGCAAATATTTGCGAAATTTTTGGCATTCTGTCCGTTCATGTGCTTCAAATTCCTTCTCAATTTTTTCACATTGCCAATTCTTTCTCATCAAATACAAAAGGCCAAGATGGGCTTCATATTTTTGTGTCCAATGCTTTTTCATTTTCTCAGTTTCGTATAAGCCATAAAATTTCTCGGAATTTGTCGCAAATCCTTTGACAAATTCCGAAAAGAAAGCATCTTCAGTCTAAATTTTTAATTTATTTAATTTTCATTAAATGTTAAGTCTCACCCAATTCCATTGATCATCGAATTTTGAATGCACAATTATCAAATGTTTGTCATCATTTATTAAATCGACTATCCATTCTGATTTGTCTTTTTTTGCCCTCTCTTCCGCTTTTTTCAACATTTCCTTCAAATTGTCTTCAAAAGGTCGGATTATTCCTTCAGCACTTTCATTTGTTTTATAATTATTCGCTGTGTCAATTGCCAATTGCAAAATCATTTCATTAATTGGCACTTTTTGTTCATTTTCTAATTTAAATTCATAATTCAATCTCTCCTCATTCAATAATTTTGGTTTAAAAATTACATAATAATTGAACATTTTGTTAATTTTATATCCATAATATTGTCCTTCGCTAAAATAAAATTGCGAAATTTGCACCAAACAATGCACTACATAAATCAGCGGTCCTTCAATTTCAATTTTGTGTTTTAACACAAATTTTGGCTTCACTGTTGGAAATCCGAGGTATTCTCTGTACAAATATTCGTACAAAATGTCCAAATATTTGCGATATTTTTGGCATTCTGTCCATTCATATTCTTCAAATTTCTCTGCTATTTTGTCACACTGCCAATTCTTTCTCATATAATACACAATGCCAAGGTAAAGTTCGTATTTCTGCTTTGAATATTCACTAATTTGCGTTTCTTGATGACCTTTCATAAATGCCATTAGCATTTTATCATCGACCTAATTAATTAAAATAGATGAATAAAATTAATTTCCTAAATAATTACTCACCGATGGACTTGCTTTTGAAGATGGAATTAAAAAATAATTAGCAATAATTATAAAAGGAATTAAAGAGATAGAATAAACCATTATGTGCTTTCCGAAATAAAATTAAAATTCAAATGAAATTAAAGGCGCATAAATTATATTTTCCAATTTATTTAGATAAAAGTTAAAAATTTTTTTATGAATAATTTAATTATATTTTTCAATATGTTAAAGTAATTATTAAAATGAAAAAATGGAAAATCGCACGGCCTTTTAAACAGAGCAAAGTAAATAATGATCATAAGTAGAATAAATCAAATAAGCCTTATTTATTTATTATAAAATATTTATTATATAAATAATGATGCAATATTTAAAAAATTGTGATCATAAGTAGGATTATCCAAATCTCTTTTTTACTTAATTAAATTTGTTTATTATTTTTAAATAATGATGCATATTTTAAAAATTACTCATAAGTAGGATTATCCAAATCTATTTTTTACTTATTTGTTTATTATTTTTAAATAATTATGCATATTTAAAAATTGCTCATAAGTAGGATTATCCAAATCTATTTTTTACTTAATTAAATTTGTTTATTATTTTTAAATAAATGCATATTTAAAAATTGCTCATAAGTAGGATTATCCAAATCTATTTTTTACTTTATTAAATTTCTTTATTATTTTTAAATAAATGCATATTTAAAAATTGCTCATAAGTAGGATTATCCAAATCTATTTTTTACTTTATTAAATTTCTTTATTATTTTTAAATAAATGCATATTTAAAAATTGCTCATAAGTAGGATTATCCAAATCTATTTTTTACTTTATTAAATTTGTTTATTATTTTTAAATAAATGCATATTTAAAAATTGCTCATAAGTAGGATTATCCAAATCTATTTTTTACTTAATTAAATTTGTTTATTATTTTTAAATAAATGCATATTTAAAAATTGCTCATAAGTAGGATTATCCAAATCTCTTTTTTACTTAATTAAATTTGTTTATTATTTTTAAATAAATGCATATTTAAAAATTGCTCATAAGTAGGATTATCCAAATCTCTTTTTTACTTAATTAAATTTGTTTATTATTTTTAAATAAATGCATATTTAAAAATTGCTCATAAGTAGGATTATCCAAATCTATTTTTTACTTTATTAAATTTGTTTATTATTTTTAAATAAATGCATATTTAAAAATTGCTCATAAGTAGGATTATCCAAATCTCTTTTTTACTTAATTAAATTTGTTTATTATTTTTAAATAAATGCATATTTAAAAATTGCTCATAAGTAGGATTATCCAAATCTCTTTTTTACTTAATTAAATTTGTTTATTATTTTTAAATAAATGCATATTTAAAAATTGCTCATAAGTAGGATTATCCAAATCTATTTTTTACTTTATTAAATTTCTTTATTATTTTTAAATAAATGCATATTTAAAAATTGCTCATAAGTAGGATTATCCAAATCTATTTTTTACTTTATTAAATTTGTTTATTATTTTTAAATAAATGCATATTTAAAAATTGCTCATAAGTAGGATTATCCAAATCTATTTTTTACTTAATTAAATTTGTTTATTATTTTTAAATAAATGCATATTTAAAAATTGCTCATAAGTAGGATTATCCAAATCTCTTTTTTACTTAATTAAATTTGTTTATTATTTTTAAATAAATGCATATTTAAAAATTGCTCATAAGTAGGATTATCCAAATCTCTTTTTTACTTAATTAAATTTGTTTATTATTTTTAAATAAATGCATATTTAAAAATTGCTCATAAGTAGGATTATCCAAATCTATTTTTTACTTTATTAAATTTGTTTATTATTTTTAAATAAATGCATATTTAAAAATTGCTCATAAGTAGGATTATCCAAATCTCTTTTTTACTTAATTAAATTTGTTTATTATTTTTAAATAAATGCATATTTAAAAATTGCTCATAAGTAGGATTATCCAAATCTCTTTTTTACTTAATTAAATTTGTTTATTATTTTTAAATAAATGCATATTTAAAAATTGCTCATAAGTAGGATTATCCAAATCTATTTTTTACTTTATTAAATTTGTTTATTATTTTTAAATAAATGCATATTTAAAAATTGCTCATAAGTAGGATTATCCAAATCTATTTTTTACTTTATTAAATTTGTTTATTATTTTTAAATAAATGCATATTTAAAAATTGCTCATAAGTAGGATTATCCAAATCTATTTTTTACTTTATTAAATTTCTTTATTATTTTTAAATAAATGCATATTTAAAAATTGCTCATAAGTAGGATTATCCAAATCTATTTTTTACTTTATTAAATTTGTTTATTATTTTTAAATAAATGCATATTTAAAAATTGCTCATAAGTAGGATTATCCAAATCTATTTTTTACTTAATTAAATTTGTTTATTATTTTTAAATAAATGCATATTTAAAAATTGCTCATAAGTAGGATTATCCAAATCTCTTTTTTACTTAATTAAATTTGTTTATTATTTTTAAATAAATGCATATTTAAAAATTGCTCATAAGTAGGATTATCCAAATCTCTTTTTTACTTAATTAAATTTGTTTATTATTTTTAAATAAATGCATATTTAAAAATTGCTCATAAGTAGGATTATCCAAATCTATTTTTTACTTTATTAAATTTGTTTATTATTTTTAAATAAATGCATATTTAAAAATTGCTCATAAGTAGGATTATCCAAATCTCTTTTTTACTTAATTAAATTTGTTTATTATTTTTAAATAAATGCATATTTAAAAATTGCTCATAAGTAGGATTATCCAAATCTCTTTTTTACTTAATTAAATTTGTTTATTATTTTTAAATAAATGCATATTTAAAAATTGCTCATAAGTAGGATTATCCAAATCTATTTTTTACTTTATTAAATTTGTTTATTATTTTTAAATAAATGCATATTTAAAAATTGCTCATAAGTAGGATTATCCAAATCTATTTTTTACTTTATTAAATTTGTTTATTATTTTTAAATAAATGCATATTTAAAAATTGCTCATAAGTAGGATTATCCAAATCTATTTTTTACTTTATTAAATTTGTTTATTATTTTTAAATAAATGCATATTTAAAAATTGCTCATAAGTAGGATTATCCAAATCTATTTTTTACTTTATTAAATTTCTTTATTATTTTTAAATAAATGCATATTTAAAAATTGCTCATAAGTAGGATTATCCAAATCTATTTTTTACTTTATTAAATTTGTTTATTATTTTTAAATAAATGCATATTTAAAAATTGCTCATAAGTAGGATTATCCAAATCTATTTTTTACTTAATTAAATTTGTTTATTATTTTTAAATAAATGCATATTTAAAAATTGCTCATAAGTAGGATTATCCAAATCTCTTTTTTACTTAATTAAATTTGTTTATTATTTTTAAATAAATGCATATTTAAAAATTGCTCATAAGTAGGATTATCCAAATCTCTTTTTTACTTAATTAAATTTGTTTATTATTTTTAAATAAATGCATATTTAAAAATTGCTCATAAGTAGGATTATCCAAATCTATTTTTTACTTTATTAAATTTGTTTATTATTTTTAAATAAATGCATATTTAAAAATTGCTCATAAGTAGGATTATCCAAATCTCTTTTTTACTTAATTAAATTTGTTTATTATTTTTAAATAAATGCATATTTAAAAATTGCTCATAAGTAGGATTATCCAAATCTCTTTTTTACTTAATTAAATTTGTTTATTATTTTTAAATAAATGCATATTTAAAAATTGCTCATAAGTAGGATTATCCAAATCTATTTTTTACTTTATTAAATTTGTTTATTATTTTTAAATAAATGCATATTTAAAAATTGCTCATAAGTAGGATTATCCAAATCTATTTTTTACTTTATTAAATTTGTTTATTATTTTTAAATAAATGCATATTTAAAAATTGCTCATAAGTAGGATTATCCAAATCTATTTTTTACTTTATTAAATTTGTTTATTATTTTTAAATAAATGCATATTTAAAAATTGCTCATAAGTAGGATTATCCAAATCTCTTTTTTACTTAATTAAATTTGTTTATTATTTTTAAATAAATGCATATTTAAAAATTGCTCATAAGTAGGATTATCCAAATCTCTTTTTTACTTAATTAAATTTGTTTATTATTTTTAAATAAATGCATATTTAAAAATTGCTCATAAGTAGGATTATCCAAATCTATTTTTTACTTTATTAAATTTGTTTATTATTTTTAAATAAATGCATATTTAAAAATTGCTCATAAGTAGGATTATCCAAATCTCTTTTTTACTTAATTAAATTTGTTTATTATTTTTAAATAAATGCATATTTAAAAATTGCTCATAAGTAGGATTATCCAAATCTCTTTTTTACTTAATTAAATTTGTTTATTATTTTTAAATAAATGCATATTTAAAAATTGCTCATAAGTAGGATTATCCAAATCTATTTTTTACTTTATTAAATTTGTTTATTATTTTTAAATAAATGCATATTTAAAAATTGCTCATAAGTAGGATTATCCAAATCTCTTTTTTACTTAATTAAATTTGTTTATTATTTTTAAATAAATGCATATTTAAAAATTGCTCATAAGTAGGATTATCCAAATCTATTTTTTACTTTATTAAATTTGTTTATTATTTTTAAATAAATGCATATTTAAAAATTGCTCATAAGTAGGATTATCCTAATCTATTTTTTACTTAATTAAATTGTTTATTATTTTTAAATAAATGCATATTTAAAAATTGCTCATAAGTAGGATTATCCAAATCTATTTTTTACTTAATTAAATTTGTTTATTATTTTTAAATAAATGCATATTTAAAAATTGCTCATAAGTAGGATTATCCAAATCTATTTTTTACTTTATTAAATTTGTTTATTATTTTTAAATAAATGCATATTTAAAAATTGCTCATAAGTAGGATTATCCTAATCTATTTTTTACTTTATTAAATTTGTTTATTATTTTTAAATAAATGCATATTTAAAAATTGCTCATAAGTAGGATTATCCAAATCTCTTTTTTACTTAATTAAATTTGTTTATTATTTTTAAATAAATGCATATTTAAAAATTGCTCATAAGTAGGATTATCCAAATCTATTTTTTACTTTATTAAATTTGTTTATTATTTTTAAATAAATGCATATTTAAAAATTGCTCATAAGTAGGATTATCCAAATCTCTTTTTTACTTAATTAAATTTGTTTATTATTTTTAAATAAATGCATATTTAAAAATTGCTCATAAGTAGGATTATCCAAATCTATTTTTTACTTTATTAAATTTGTTTATTATTTTTAAATAAATGCATATTTAAAAATTGCTCATAAGTAGGATTATCCAAATCTATTTTTTACTTTATTAAATTTGTTTATTATTTTTAAATAAATGCATATTTAAAAATTACTCCTAAGTAGGATTATCCAAATCTATTTTTTACTTAATTAAATTTGTTTATTATTTTTAAATAAATGCATATTTAAAAATTGCTCATAAGTAGGATTATCCAAATCTCTTTTTTACTTAATTAAATTTGTTTATTATTTTTAAATAATGATGCATATTTTAAAAATTACTCCTAAGTAGGATTATCCAAATCTATTTTTTACTTAATTAAATTTGTTTATTATTTTTAAATAAATGCATATTTAAAAATTGCTCATAAGTAGGATTATCCAAATCTCTTTTTTACTTAATTAAATTTGTTTATTATTTTTAAATAAATGCATATTTAAAAATTGCTCATAAGTAGGATTATCCAAATCTCTTTTTTACTTAATTAAATTTGTTTATTATTTTTAAATAAATGCATATTTAAAAATTGCTCATAAGTAGGATTATCCAAATCTATTTTTTACTTTATTAAATTTGTTTATTATTTTTAAATAAATGCATATTTAAAAATTGCTCATAAGTAGGATTATCCAAATCTCTTTTTTACTTAATTAAATTTGTTTATTATTTTTAAATAAATGCATATTTAAAAATTGCTCATAAGTAGGATTATCCTAATCTATTTTTTACTTAATTAAATTTGTTTATTATTTTTAAATAAATGCATATTTAAAAATTGCTCATAAGTAGGATTATCCAAATCTCTTTTTTACTTAATTAAATTTGTTTATTATTTTTAAATAAATGCATATCTAAAATTGCTCATAAGTAGGATTATCCAAATCTCTTTTTTACTTAATTAAATTTGTTTATTATTTTTAAATAAATGCATATCTAAAATTGCTCATAAGTAGGATTATCCAAATCTCTTTTTTACTTAATTAAATTTGTTTATTATTTTTAAATAAATGCATATTTAAAAATTGCTCATAAGTAGGATTATCCAAATCTCTTTTTTACTTAATTAAATTTGTTTATTATTTTTAAATAAATGCATATTTAAAAATTGCTCATAAGTAGGATTATCCTAATCTATTTTTTACTTAATTAAATTTGTTTATTATTTTTAAATAAATGCATATTTAAAAATTGCTCATAAGTAGGATTATCCTAATCTATTTTTTACTTAATTAAATTTGTTTATTATTTTTAAATAAATGCATATCTAAAATTGCTCATAAGTAGGATTATCCAAATCTCTTTTTTACTTAATTAAATTTGTTTATTATTTTTAAATAAATGCATATTTAAAAATTGCTCATAAGTAGGATTATCCAAATCTATTTTTTACTTAATTAAATTTGTTTATTATTTTTAAATAAATGCATATTTAAAAATTGCTCATAAGTAGGATTATCCAAATCTCTTTTTTACTTAATTAAATTTGTTTATTATTTTTAAATAAATGCATATTTAAAAATTGCTCATAAGTAGGATTATCCTAATCTATTTTTTACTTAATTAAATTTGTTTATTATTTTTAAATAAATGCATATTTAAAAATTGCTCATAAGTAGGATTATCCTAATCTATTTTTTACTTAATTAAATTTGTTTATTATTTTTAAATAAATGCATATCTAAAATTGCTCATAAGTAGGATTATCCAAATCTCTTTTTTACTTAATTAAATTTGTTTATTATTTTTAAATAAATGCATATTTAAAAATTGCTCATAAGTAGGATTATCCAAATCTCTTTTTTACTTAATTAAATTTGTTTATTATTTTTAAATAAATGCATATCTAAAATTGCTCATAAGTAGGATTATCCAAATCTCTTTTTTACTTAATTAAATTTGTTTATTATTTTTAAATAAATGCATATTTAAAAATTGCTCATAAGTAGGATTATCCAAATCTTTTTTTTACTTAATTAAATTTGTTTATTATTTTTAAATAAATGCATATTTAAAAATTGCTCATAAGTAGGATTATCCTAATCTATTTTTTACTTAATTAAATTTGTTTATTATTTTTAAATAAATGCATATCTAAAATTGCTCATAAGTAGGATTATCCTAATCTATTTTTTACTTAATTAAATTTGTTTATTATTTTTAAATAAATGCATATCTAAAATTGCTCATAAGTAGGATTATCCTAATCTATTTTTTACTTAATTAAATTTGTTTATTATTTTTAAATAAATGCATATTTAAAAATTGCTCATAAGTAGGATTATCCAAATCTCTTTTTTACTTAATTAAATTTGTTTATTATTTTTAAATAAATGCATATTTAAAAATTGCTCATAAGTAGGATTATCCAAATCTCTTTTTTACTTAATTAAATTTGTTTATTATTTTTAAATAAATGCATATTTAAAAATTGCTCATAAGTAGGATTATCCAAATCTATTTTTTACTTAATTAAATTTGTTTATTATTTTTAAATAAATGCATATCTAAAATTGCTCATAAGTAGGATTATCCAAATCTCTTTTTTACTTAATTAAATTTGTTTATTATTTTTAAATAAATGCATATTTAAAAATTGCTCATAAGTAGGATTATCCAAATCTATTTTTTACTTAATTAAATTTGTTTATTATTTTTAAATAAATGCATATCTAAAATTGCTCATAAGTAGGATTATCCTAATCTATTTTTTACTTAATTAAATTTGTTTATTATTTTTAAATAAATGCATATCTAAAATTGCTAATAAGTAGGATTATCCTAATCTCTTTTTTACTTAATTAAATTTGTTTATTATTTTTAAATAAATGCATATCTAAAATTGCTCATAAGTAGGATTATCCAAATCTCTTTTTTACTTAATTAAATTTGTTTATTATTTTTAAATAAATGCATATTTAAAAATTGCTCATAAGTAGGATTATCCAAATCTATTTTTTACTTAATTAAATTTGTTTATTATTTTTAAATAAATGCATATCTAAAATTGCTCATAAGTAGGATTATCCTAATCTATTTTTTACTTAATTAAATTTGTTTATTATTTTTAAATAAATGCATATCTAAAATTGCTAATAAGTAGGATTATCCTAATCTCTTTTTTACTTAATTAAATTTGTTTATTATTTTTAAATAAATGCATATCTAAAATTGCTCATAAGTAGGATTATCCAAATCTCTTTTTTACTTAATTAAATTTGTTTATTATTTTTAAATAAATGCATATTTAAAAATTGCTCATAAGTAGGATTATCCAAATCTCTTTTTTACTTAATTAAATTTGTTTATTATTTTTAAATAAATGCATATTTAAAATTGCTCATAAGTAGGATTATCCAAATCTATTTTTTACTTAATTAAATTTGTTTATTATTTTTAAATAAATGCATATCTAAAATTGCTCATAAGTAGGATTATCCTAATCTATTTTTTACTTAATTAAATTTGTTTATTATTTTTAAATAAATGCATATCTAAAATTGCTCATAAGTAGGATTATCCTAATCTATTTTTTACTTAATTAAATTTGTTTATTATTTTTAAATAAATGCATATCTAAAATTGCTCATAAGTAGGATTATCCAAATCTCTTTTTTACTTAATTAAATTTGTTTATTATTTTTAAATAAATGCATATTTAAAAATTGCTCATAAGTAGGATTATCCAAATCTATTTTTTACTTAATTAAATTTGTTTATTATTTTTAAATAAATGCATATCTAAAATTGCTCATAAGTAGGATTATCCTAATCTATTTTTTACTTAATTAAATTTGTTTATTATTTTTAAATAAATGCATATCTAAAATTGCTAATAAGTAGGATTATCCTAATCTCTTTTTTACTTAATTAAATTTGTTTATTATTTTTAAATAAATGCATATCTAAAATTGCTCATAAGTAGGATTATCCAAATCTCTTTTTTACTTAATTAAATTTGTTTATTATTTTTAAATAAATGCATATTTAAAAATTGCTCATAAGTAGGATTATCCAAATCTCTTTTTTACTTAATTAAATTTGTTTATTATTTTTAAATAAATGCATATTTAAAATTGCTCATAAGTAGGATTATCCAAATCTATTTTTTACTTAATTAAATTTGTTTATTATTTTTAAATAAATGCATATCTAAAATTGCTCATAAGTAGGATTATCCTAATCTATTTTTTACTTAATTAAATTTGTTTATTATTTTTAAATAAATGCATATCTAAAATTGCTCATAAGTAGGATTATCCTAATCTATTTTTTACTTAATTAAATTTGTTTATTATTTTTAAATAAATGCATATCTAAAATTGCTCATAAGTAGGATTATCCAAATCTCTTTTTTACTTAATTAAATTTGTTTATTATTTTTAAATAAATGCATATTTAAAAATTGCTCATAAGTAGGATTATCCAAATCTCTTTTTTACTTAATTAAATTTGTTTATTATTTTTAAATAAATGCATATTTAAAAATTGCTCATAAGTAGGATTATCCAAATCTATTTTTTACTTAATTAAATTTGTTTATTATTTTTAAATAAATGCATATCTAAAATTGCTCATAAGTAGGATTATCCTAATCTATTTTTTACTTAATTAAATTTGTTTATTATTTTTAAATAAATGCATATCTAAAATTGCTAATAAGTAGGATTATCCTAATCTCTTTTTTACTTAATTAAATTTGTTTATTATTTTTAAATAAATGCATATCTAAAATTGCTCATAAGTAGGATTATCCAAATCTCTTTTTTACTTAATTAAATTTGTTTATTATTTTTAAATAAATGCATATTTAAAAATTGCTCATAAGTAGGATTATCCAAATCTCTTTTTTACTTAATTAAATTTGTTTATTATTTTTAAATAAATGCATATTTAAAATTGCTCATAAGTAGGATTATCCAAATCTATTTTTTACTTAATTAAATTTGTTTATTATTTTTAAATAAATGCATATCTAAAATTGCTCATAAGTAGGATTATCCTAATCTATTTTTTACTTAATTAAATTTGTTTATTATTTTTAAATAAATGCATATCTAAAATTGCTCATAAGTAGGATTATCCTAATCTATTTTTTACTTAATTAAATTTGTTTATTATTTTTAAATAAATGCATATCTAAAATTGCTCATAAGTAGGATTATCCAAATCTCTTTTTTACTTAATTAAATTTGTTTATTATTTTTAAATAAATGCATATTTAAAAATTGCTCATAAGTAGGATTATCCTAATCTATTTTTTACTTAATTAAATTTGTTTATTATTTTTAAATAAATGCATATTTAAAAATTGCTCATAAGTAGGATTATCCAAATCTCTTTTTTACTTAATTAAATTTGTTTATTATTTTTAAATAAATGCATATTTAAAAATTGCTCATAAGTAGGATTATCCTAATCTATTTTTTACTTAATTAAATTTGTTTATTATTTTTAAATAAATGCATATTTAAAAATTGCTCATAAGTAGGATTATCCTAATCTATTTTTTACTTAATTAAATTTGTTTATTATTTTTAAATAAATGCATATCTAAAATTACTCATAAGTAGGATTATCCTAATCTATTTTTTACTTAATTAAATTTGTTTATTATTTTTAAATAAATGCATATTTAAAAATTGCTCATAAGTAGGATTATCCTAATCTATTTTTTACTTAATTAAATTTGTTTATTATTTTTAAATAAATGCATATTTAAAAATTGCTCATAAGTAGGATTATCCTAATCTATTTTTTACTTAATTAAATTTGTTTATTATTTTTAAATAAATGCATATTTAAAAATTGCTCATAAGTAGGATTATCCTAATCTATTTTTTACTTAATTAAATTTGTTTATTATTTTTAAATAAATGCATATTTAAAAATTGCTCATAAGTAGGATTATCCTAATCTATTTTTTACTTAATTAAATTTGTTTATTATTTTTAAATAAATGCATATTTAAAAATTGCTCATAAGTAGGATTATCCTAATCTATTTTTTACTTAATTAAATTTGTTTATTATTTTTAAATAAATGCATATTTAAAAATTGCTCATAAGTAGGATTATCCTAATCTATTTTTTACTTAATTAAATTTGTTTATTATTTTTAAATAAATGCATATTTAAAAATTGCTCATAAGTAGGATTATCCAAATCTCTTTTTTACTTAATTAAATTTGTTTATTATTTTTAAATAAATGCATATTTAAAAATTGCTCATAAGTAGGATTATCCTAATCTATTTTTTACTTAATTAAATTTGTTTATTATTTTTAAATAAATGCATATTTAAAAATTGCTCATAAGTAGGATTATCCTAATCTATTTTTTACTTAATTAAATTTGTTTATTATTTTTAAATAAATGCATATTTAAAAATTGCTCATAAGTAGGATTATCCTAATCTATTTTTTACTTAATTAAATTTGTTTATTATTTTTAAATAAATGCATATTTAAAAATTGCTCATAAGTAGGATTATCCAAATCTCTTTTTTACTTAATTAAATTTGTTTATTATTTTTAAATAAATGCATATTTAAAAATTGCTCATAAGTAGGATTATCCTAATCTATTTTTTACTTAATTAAATTTGTTTATTATTTTTAAATAAATGCATATTTAAAAATTGCTCATAAGTAGGATTATCCTAATCTCTTTTTTACTTAATTAAATTTGTTTATTATTTTTAAATAAATGCATATTTAAAAATTGCTCATAAGTAGGATTATCCTAATCTATTTTTTACTTAATTAAATTTGTTTATTATTTTTAAATAAATGCATATTTAAAAATTGCTCATAAGTAGGATTATCCAAATCTCTTTTTTACTTAATTAAATTTGTTTATTATTTTTAAATAAATGCATATTTAAAAATTGCTCATAAGTAGGATTATCCTAATCTATTTTTTACTTAATTAAATTTGTTTATTATTTTTAAATAAATGCATATTTAAAAATTGCTCATAAGTAGGATTATCCAAATCTCTTTTTTACTTAATTAAATTTGTTTATTATTTTTAAATAAATGCATATTTAAAAATTGCTCATAAGTAGGATTATCCAAATCTATTTTTTACTTAATTAAATTTGTTTATTATTTTTAAATAAATGCATATTTAAAAATTGCTCATAAGTAGGATTATCCAAATCTATTTTTTACTTAATTAAATTTGTTTATTATTTTTAAATAAATGCATATTTTAAAAATTACTCATAAGTAGGATTATCCATCTCTTTTGTATTTTAAAAAAATGCAATGCAATTGATCAGCAGCAATAGGATTAGGATTATCCAAGATGGTAAATGAGTATATGAGCGAGAGAACGCTCAGTGGAGAGGAAATTCTTTGATCACTGCACATCCGCCGTCAAATCGTCGATTTGCTTGTTGGACTTCGATCGGAATACAATCAAATACTTATTATTGAGCAGCTTTTACCGTATAACCGTTCCTCCATTATTTCTTTATATCTCCGAAGAATCATGCATCTTTATTCAATTTTCTTATTATTTTTTTTTTGCTCAATTATTATTGCGTTTATCTCCTCAACAAAGGCGTAGCCAGACCCTTGGCTTCGGGGGGGCTGAAGTCAAAAATTCGATTTTTAGGGGTGTATTTTTCTTTTTTCAGTCGGTTTTTAGGGGGTGTATTTTTCGTTTGTTGAAATCCCGAATTAGGGGGGTGTATTCTACAAAAAATTTAACCGTTTTTCGCCAAAAAATTACCATTTTTTGCCATTTTGGTCTCCATTTTCCAAAAATATGGTAAAAATGGGGGTCCGGGCCCGTAGAATAAAAGCGTGGTAGTGGCTAAATGACCATGACCTTGTGGTAAAAACTGGTAGAATAAGAGCTCGTGGTTTGCAACCATGACCTCATGGTTATTTAACCATGAACTTCGTGGTTATTTAACCACCAACCTTAACCCGTAGAATAAGAGAGACGACCATGGTTATTTAACCCTATGACCATGGTTGAAAAAGCTACCGCGCGAGAGGGCATGGTTGCAGAAGTAACCACCATCTTTAGCCGCTTATAAAAATTAACCCAATTAATTTTTAAATAACCTAAATAATATTTTCGGATAAAGCAAACATATCTCCATTTGCCCATACTAATTTTATTAAAAATAATTGAGAGTAAGTTTAGGAGTTATTTAGTTTAAAAAAGATACCAAAAATATCATAAAAATAAATGTTTATGATTCAAAAAAAAGAAATTTATAGATCAAAATTTTTTTTATATGATTTACATGTATTAGCATTAGATATTATTTCATGAAAAGGAAAATGCGAATTTTGTTAAAACATACCAGCAAAATTTTGCAAATTGTCGCAATTGAGAATTTGAATTGGCCATTTATTTATTATGATATTAACTTATTATCTAGTAAACAAAAAGATGCCGTCATACGCATAAATAAATATTGCATCATCACCGTTATTTAGGAGAAAAGATGGTGGTTATTTTTTGGTAGAATAAGAAGGTGGTTGCTGGTTAGGTAACCTGTAGTTCATGGTTTTTCCAACTTTTTTCTTATTCTACGGGTTACCAGAGGTTAGTGGTAGTTTAACACAGGTTAAATAACCATGGTTAAATGACCGTGGTCAAATAACCACGGGGAAAAATTTTTTGAGTATTTTAATGTAATTTTGTTAAGAAAATTGCTTAAAATTTCAAAAAATCTATTGAAAATTTTTTTCTTTTTTGGCTTTCGGGGGGGGGGGGGGGGCTTTAGCCCCCTCAGCCCCCCCCCCCTGCCTACGCCCTTGCTCCTCAATATACCATTGAAATCTTTTGGCTTTTTCGCCATTAGTCACATATTGACAAAAACAAATTTACCTTTGCTTTTTGGAGTCGGTTTAATTTCCAACACTTTCTTTCCATAAAATTGCTCCATTCCTCATCTGAGGTACTTTTTGATATTTTTAATCTTACCATTTCACCATTTCTCGGGACATCCAATTTTCTTGGGTTATTTGCTCACAAGAAATCATTTTTGGAGTATTCATTCTCTTCCCTTTTTTATTTAATGCATCTGAAACTTTTTTTATGGTACATAAATTCTTTCTGGCGCCTAATCCATTTCTTGGCGTTTTTCCTATTCTTTTTTTTTTATCCGAAGAATATTTTTAGTCAAAATAACCAAAATCCTTTGCAATATAATTTGTTTTGTCGCAAACGTAAAAAAAAAATAATAATTTTTTTTTGAATTCAATAGTGAATTAGAGAATTTATTTACATTTTCCATCTTTGACTTGATTTAACAGTTGTTTAATATTTAAATTTTGAAATAAAATAAGAATGTTTATTAATTTACTGTTCTGTTCTTTTGAGTAATTCCTTTTTTTTTCTAAATGATCGTCTCGGTCGTTTTTTTTCTTTTGTAAAATATTTAGGCAGGAAAGTCTGAGGGGTAAATTTTTATGATCACCAATGGAATGAATTAAGGAAGGCACAAGGGAGGAAATAAGCAAATTTGGCACTTTCAATTCGTCGCCATTTTCATGAAATTCACTTTTCTCCACGAAAACCATTGACATTTGTAATATTAGTTTTATGCATAAGCATTTCCATTAAAATTTTACTTTTCTAAATTAAACTTTTAACTAAAATTTTAATATAATATTTATTTCGACAAGATAAGTGGGTGATAAAATTTATAATAATGCCAAAATAATTTCATTCAAAATTCAATTTTTTGAACTCTTTGTATGAGCGAGATTTACTATGCTCTTTCTTCAAATACGGAATATTCAGTGATACCAAATTCTTCACGGTTTCTCATAAACCCAATTATAATTAGGAAAGTTCTGGATATTTCTCATTAATTTGCCAAATATAACCCACACAAATGGAAAATTCGTTGGGTTAAACAATTCAATATGTTGTTTTATTTTTTTTCTTTTCAAGTTTATTTAAAACAAATTTTCAGCCATTTTCGAGATTTTATCTGAATTAATAAGTTTTAATACATTTTGAGAAATTTTACCCATAAATTTTTAAAAATATATTTGCATATTTTTACAGTTTTATGTGTAAATTTTACTTTTTTATGTGCTTATAATAAACATATACTATTAGTTATGAATAAAAAAAGATGTGCATAGAAGATGAATAAATGATTAAAAATCAATTAAAATGCATTTTTTTATCGATTTACAATTTTTTTATATTTCTTCAACAATAGCTAATAAAATGTCATTTTATTCTTATTTTATAAATATATTTAATATTAGTTTTATGCATGCGAATTAACATTAAATATATTTTTATTACTTTTTAAATTAAACAACTAAATAAAATAAATTAAAATTTATTTCAACAACATAATAATAATAATAAATAATTTTTCTGAATCTATTTACATTTCAAAGTGGTAAAAATTAGAATTTCATTCAGACGTTTTTTTAATTCCTCTTTTTGGAGTCTTTGTATGAATGCATCAAATTTCTTTATGAAGTTTGTCCTAGATTCGAAAAATAAGGACAATTTTAGAAATTAAGGACTTTTGGTAACAATGGCATGGCAAAATAAAAGACAAATATATATTTTGCACTTTCTTCAAAATTGGGTTATTCTTGAAAATGAAATCCCGACCTTCCCCGACTCACTCTGGGCTTTTTTCTCAGAAAGAATGTTGTGGGTCGGGGAGGCACCGTAATTTTAAAAAACTGTAAAATTACGGCTATATTTTTTTAGAGAATTTGAAAATTTTTTATCATGATTTATTTGCTTCATTTGGCAATTGCTTTGGGGCTTTTTTCGGATTCATTGCTCGAGAGTAATGTTTTAATGGTGATCAAAAAGGACAAAGGAATCGGAAAGGTGAACAAAAATACAAATAAACCAAACATAATTTACCAAAATTATGCCTTGCAGCGCTAAATTCTCGAGAAAATTTTTATTTTGAGACCCTTTAAGTCCGGTTCGGTCGGGTTCGGTTTTAAGAATTTCAAAATTTTGCTAACGCTTGGTATAAGGGGAAAAAACAAATAAAATTGGTCTCCCACGCAGGGATGGTATCGAGGGGGGGAGGAGGTTGCGAGGTATTTACTAGTGCTGTTCGAGACTCTCGGTCTCGACTCGAGTCTCGGGAAATTTTCGGTCTCGAACGCACTAGTATTTACCTCGCCCCAGACCTCTCAAAACTCGAAATACTATTTTGTCCAGAAAATTTTCGATTTTCCTTACTTGTACCCCCTCCAAGGTCTCCTCTTCACCCAAATTTTCCAAAAAGTTTCGCTAAATTTTTTCCAAAAATCCAATACAAATTTTTTTTTGTGAAAATCTGTTAAAGAATGGTTAAGATATGAAATTTTTTCACGGTCGACGCCTGTCGGCACCATCAAAATGAAAATTTTAATTTTAAAAATCCCATTTTCCCCCAGGTAATTCCCCCGGGGCGCTACAAAATCGCCGTTTGGGACAAAATGAAGAAAAAGAAACCAGCATATTGTGAAAATCTTCTTATCAAAATGGACAACAATCAAATATTTCTCACTGAAGAAGCATTACATGACAGGTAATTAATTATAATTCTAATTAAAAATTAATAAGCGTGAAAATCGTCATGCTCGAGAACCCAAAAAATGCTAAATTTAAAAATCAAAACTTTCGATTTTTTGTTCGAACTCTGGCCCTCGATTCCGAATTGGCCAAATGGAAGCCTTATTCGTATCAGCGACTTTGAAAACCCCAGGGAGCTTTTTTTATGGCAATAAAAATGTTCAAATTTTTTTTTCAAAAAAAGGGGGACAAACGAAGGTATTATCAATTCGTAGGTTCTTATACAATTTTGACCTTTTGTACTACAAATTTAATTCTATAGACTCTATTTAAAAAAAAATTTGTATCACTTACGCATTTTCCGGGAGCCTTAAAATCACGCTTAAATTTTCAAAAAAAAATTTTTCAGTTCAAAGGAATGCTTTGACCGATTTGAACATTTTATAACGGGCGAAGATGGCTTAATTGACCCGCAAAATATTGTATTTTATGGCCCTTCTGGCGCTTCGTTTTGTGACATTAAGCACACTTTGAACATCCACGTGTTCCCGATGGATCCATTTAACGTAAATGTTTAAAATTTAATTTTAAATTAGTGCCTATTCAATGATATCAAATTATTATATGTTTTTCGACTAAATCAAATTTGTCCATAAAATTGTAGTCTATTTTTCGGCACGAATTTTTTTTAATCATTTTATTTTAGCGATTATATGAAGACGAAATTAACCCGGAAAAAAATCCACCACAACAGCAGTCAGTTCAGAGAATTAGTGGTAAAGCAGTAAAAAAAGGTGAGGATTAGGGAGCGGACTACCAGGGGTGGGGCTCCGACCGAAAAATCCCGTGGTAGCGGATCGCGGATTTAATTTTACGCGGTCGCGGACCGAGCAAAAAAATCTCGGATTGCGCATCGCGGATTCAATTTACCGCGGTCGCGGATCGAGCAAGAAAATTGTCACGGATCGCGCATTCAATTTTCCGTGGTCGCGGATCGCGCATTTAAAAACTCAAAATAGTCTTATGAACAAAAAATAATAATTAAGCAGTCAATAAAGCTGCAAGATTTTTCAAAAAAGATAATTAAGCACTCAATTAAGTAGGCATCAATAAATTTAAATTAAGCATACTACGAACTGAGTGTTTTTTTTTTGACGTGAATCACAGAGAAAAGCCAAATAGCACGAAAATAATTTTTTTAATATATATATTTTTTTGATGATTTACATCACAAAATTTTGGGCGTTTTTATTCCATAAATCCCAAGTATTTTGGCAATCTTTTTTTAGTTGATAAAAATCGCATCGATGATAATGATCCGTGTGACGTGCATTACCATGGCATAGACAAATTCAAATATTTGGACGATTTTTTTGCACGTTGGCAAGCCGATGCCCAAATTCACCACATTGATTTGTTTATGGGCAAGGCATATTTGAATTATTTCCTTTGGCACAATGCCAACGAAACATGGACAAGTGATGAGAAAAATGTGTTAAAGAAATTCAGCATTCAACTGCAAAAAATGGCCAAACAGTTGAACACCCGTTCACAGTTTGCCATGACTGTACTGCCAGAGCTTTACGAATTTTGTTGCCCAACAGATTTGGCCAATGACGACGACTTGGAAAATTGTATTGGGCATGAAGTGGCCAACCCCACGGTAAATTTTGGCCAAGGACGAATTGGTAAAATTCTTGACCGGATTTGTTTATGGTTTCATTCGAAAGCCCGAAGTATTTTTGGCTATTCCACTTCAAAGTTTCAAAAAATTTACCAATTTTTTCGAATTTTAGATTACGAATTGAGATTAGGATCTATCGATACAAAGAATGTTTGATGGTGAATCTGAAAGGAGATATACTCCAAAAATTGGTCCGGGACCAAGTTGGTCGGGGCCCAGTTGAACCACCCAATTCCCCCCGTCTGTCCAAAGTTTTTAAAATTTAAATTAAGGTTTTCAAAAAATTACTTTGGTGGGCTCGGGCTCCGATAGACATTGCAGGGAAATTTTTTTGAAATTCTTTGCCAGGTGTATTAACAAACGTCAAAGCCTCATTTTGTAAATTTAGCGTTCATTTAGCCGCTAAAAAACTACAAATGAGGCCACATCCATCACTTTTGCGAGCCCTATTCTAAACAGCTAGAGAATTTGAATTATTACAAAAAAAAGTTATTTAGGTCGTATAAATGAATTCTGCGCCTAAAATTAGACCTATATTCACAAAATTGGCAGATACATTAATAATTTTGTTTTATTTATAAATATATAAAATGAATTTTTTGAAAATTGATTTTTTGGGTCTGGAACGGATTAAATGACTGGTGGGACCTGTGCGAACATGTCAATGAAATTATGAGACGCAATGACCAACTTTTGGCACTGTTTGTTCGCTGGGTGAACGGCAATTTATGGGTGGACGATGACATTTATATGAAAAAAAAATTTCACCAATTGGTTGATGACGTTAAACAGAATATTGACCTTGAAGAACAGGTAAATAATTAATCATTGTGTGAGCATTTTATTGTAATGGATATAGTATTAATTAGCATAGGTGACGGGGGGGGATGGTATTAATTAGCATAGGTGACGAGGGGGGGGGATGGTATGTAATTAGCATAGGTGACGAGGGGGGGGGATGCTATTAATTGGCGTAGTTGGACCAGAGGGTGGTGGTGGGATCAGTTTCGTAAATCCTACGAGGTCCGAGGCAAAATTTGGTAAAATTTTGACCAAAATCGAAAAAGCACTGGTAAATGGGAAATTTATGAAATTTGAAAATAAAAAATTTTGTTCTTAAAATTTTTTTACGATATTTGATTACATTTCATAAAACTTTTACAAAATTCTATTATGAAATTTCCAATTTCGTAAATTTTTTTTACGAATTGAATTTATTTTTGTTTCTTCAATATTTAAACAAAAATTTTTTTTATTAAAATTTAAATTCGACAATTCAGACTCCTTAAATTTGATTTTTATTTCAAAAATATATAAAATAAGTTTTTTTTTTTTTTTTAGTTTTAATCAATCACTTTTTTTTATAAAATCATTTGGCCAATTTTAGAAGTATTTTTAATGAATTCGGTTGAATTTTTGCTCAACTTTTTTTAGAATTTACTGATCGACACAAAAATGTTGGAACAGTTGGCCAGCATTGGCCAATGTGTTAATGGTGCATTGAAAAAAGCAAAACTCCCAATTGAAATTGAGCCGTACTCACCCGAATTTGGCCATATTGGCGCTGAATTGCATCAAATCTGTGTGCTTTTTGCCACAAATAAACTCAAAAGTGATGTTGCCGCCGATGCTTGGCACAAATGTTGTGCCGAATTCTTTGAGGAAATGTGGCATCAATGGTTCTACAGACATGGCATTTACACGAAAAGTGCAAGCGAATTGGAACCGGATAAAGATTCGAATGAAGATGATTCGGATGAAGATGAGGATAAAAAACCGCTACTCAATTTTAATGTGATGCCAACTGAGCAAATGCTAATTGACATTTTCGAGGCCTTAATTAATGAACACAATTGGGGCGAATTAAAGAGGCAAAAATTAGCGATCATTTACAAAATTGGCAACGTATTGGAGCGAGCTTTGTATGATGATCCAATCAAAACATTAAAAACCATGCATAATTGTGAAGGTTATGGAGCCAAAATGATGGAAATGGTCAATGATTTTTGCGAAAAAGATTATAATCGCACGTGGACAACAAAGTAAACGGAGAGCATTTTTCAAATGTTAATAAAATTTTGTTTATTTATTTAAAACTCAAATAAATTTCAAAAAAGTGCTTGTAAAATTTATTAATATTTCAAATTCTAAGACCAATGTTGAATTTTTATTATTTCTATCCTAAAGTTTTGGGACTAATCGCTGCCGAGATTTGGGCCCAAAATTTTTGAGAAATTTCCGTTTCTGAATTTGCAGTAATTGAATTTTTTTGCCCAATTTTTTAGCGCATGGCTCCTAATTTGCGAAGTTTTTATGTGGGACAATTGGCTGTTTAATTACGAAATGCTCACAGTGTCAGATTTGAAAAATTTTGATGACCAAATTTTGGCATTGGTTGGTAGTGGAACGAAGGAAAAAAGCAAGAACGGCAACAGTTTGATTAATATGCATGTGGTGGACAGCTCAGTACTCAACTTTATCGGCAAAATTCTGATGGAAAGAGTCAGTGAATTAAATGAGAAATTTCATTAATTAAAAAAAACAATATTGATATTTAATTTTCTGGAAAGGGTCCAGTCATAAAAATTTCAAAAAACAAAGAAAAATAAAAATTAAAGAAAATTTCAATGAATATTGTTTTCTTTTTTTACATTTTTTTAATCGGAAAAAGTCCCACTTTTAAAAGCAATTCATATATAAGTAATGTGTAATTTATAGGTGCTAATTGATCATAGCGGCAAAACATTGATGCATTTTGTTAGTTCCGGTTATTCATCAATTTGCAATTTTTGTGCCAATCGGACAGTACACTTTTCTGGATGGGAGCACATTTGTGTGTACAACATGTGGCTGTTTGTGGTGGGAACATTGGGCGTTGGGCAAGGGCCTATTTTAATTAGGGTCATTATATCCCATAAATGACGACTACTAGATCCGCCTGAAAAGCTAGGAAGTCTCAATTTTTCATAAGAATGTCAAAATAAGAAATGGGCAAAATATTCGGCCTTGGGTGGGAATTGAACCCACGCATCCAGCCAATCCGCGGGCAACTCGACCATTGAGCTACCGAGGAACATCCACCCTTTTTTCTGAGTTATCAATCCCCACCAGCCTCTGCGACCAAGCAGGGCAGGCCAGAAAGGCCTGTGCATCTCAATTTTTCAGAAAATTCTACTTGAAAATCTTTTAAAAAGAGCCTCATTTTATACAGTTTTCGAAATTTTCTTGAGCATGATTTAAAAAAACAAATACAAAAATTTTTATTTAATAATTTTTTACAGTGCAATGAATTGGATCAAAAAGCGGTCGGTGATTTTCTAGGAATTCTCAGAAAGATGAACACGTTAAGAAACATTAAAGGGATAGAAGATGATGAATGGCTACCGCAGTATGTACAAATGACATTAAGAGCAATTGAATTAAATTATTAATAAATTAAATTAAATCAAATCATTTATTTTATTTTTGCGATCAATTTTAAATTTCCAAAAAACGATTATCTGGTTCGAAATAATTTAAAGCATGATTTTTTTTTCAAATTTCTAAATTTTAAAAAATTGTTTTCGTTTTTTTGTTGAAATTTTTGGCCACAGAAACGCAAAAATTTTTATAATGTTAAAAATAATTCTTCTCAAAAAAAAATCAAGGCCGGCAGTATAATTTAGCCTATTTTTTTTTGCAAATTTATTAAGAAAGAACAATCGGCGGTTGCTGGAAGAAATTGGGACACAGTTGCTACAAAGTATGAGAAATCCGAGGAATTTGAAGAATTTAAAAGCATTGTTGGTCCAAACTTGGCCAAATTTGTCCGTTTTTTGCAGTATTGTAGCGAAAAAAATTGAGACAAAGTACGGCACATTTTTCCATTCATGGATAAAAGTGTGCCGTGCAATGAACGCGCTAAAGGATATGGAAAAGGCCAAAAACAACAACAGCAACAAAACGCCAAGAAAGGGAAAAATTCAAAAAGAAAACAAAAAGGAAGTATCAAGTACACAGAAGGACAAAGATAGTAAGAAAAAGCGAAGATAAATACGATGATTATTTATAATCGACGAGAAGAAAGAGGGATGATTTTTCTAATTTTTGATCCCTTTTCATGTCTTTATTTTCCGATTTTTGCATCACTGTCATATAAAACACGTTGTTTAAACATTGAAGGCAAATGTTGCTTGAACTATTAACAATTTTTTTTAAAACAAAAATAAATAAAAGAAAAATGATAAATAAATAACAGTAAAAATCTCACAACAAATTTTAGAAATGTTTTCAGCTTGACTACACACAAACAACCTAAAACTAAACTTAGTGCCGTTTGATCGGAATTTGTTGGAAAATGAGTTCTTCGATGTCAATGAATTGTAATTCTATGTCAATGAATTGTAATTCGATGCCAATGAATTGTAATTCTATGTCAATGAATTGTATTTCGATGTCAATGAATTGTAATTTGATATCAATGAATTGTATTTCGATGTCAATGAATTGTAATTTGATATCAATGAATTATATTCAGATGTCAATGAATTGTAATTCGATGTCAATGTTGTAATTTGATATCAATGAATTGTAATTTGATATCAATGAGTTGTATTTCGATGTCAATGAATTGTAATTTGATATCAATGAATTATATTCAGATGTCAATGAATTGTAATTCGATGTCAATGTTGTAATTTGATATCAATGAATTATATTCAGACGTCAATGAATTGTAATTCGATGTCAATGAATTGTATTTCAGTGTCAATAAATTGTAATTTGATGTCAATGAATTGTATTTCGATGTCAATGAATTGTAATTTGATATCAATGAGTTGTATTTCGATGTCAATGAATTGTAATTTGATATCAATGAATTATATTCAGATGTCAATGAATTGTAATTCGATGTCAATGTTGTAATTTGATATCAATGAATTATATTCAGACGTCAATGAATTGTAATTCGATGTCAATGAATTGTATTTCGATGTCAATGAATTGTAATTTGATATCAATGAATTGTATTTCGATGTCAATGAATTGTAATTTGATATCAATGAGTTGTATTTCGATGTCAATGAATTGTAATTTGATATCAATGAATTATATTCAGATGTCAATGAATTGTAATTCGATGTCAATGTTGTAATTTGATATCAATGAATTATATTCAGATGTCAATGAATTGTATTTCAGTGTCAATGAATTGTATTTCAGTGTCAATAAATTGTAATTTGATGTCAATGAATTGTAATACGATATCAATGAATTTTATTCTGATGTCCATGAATTTTATTCCGATGTCAATGAATTGTAATTCGATTTGGATGAATTGTAATAAGATATCAATGAATTTTATTCTGATGTCAATGAATTTTATTCCGATGTCAATGAATTGTATTTCAGTGTCAATGAATTGTATTTCAGTGTCAATGAATTGTAATTTGATGTCAATGAATTGTAATTCGATGCCAATGAATTGTAATTCTATGTCAATGAATTGTATTTCGATGTCAATGAATTGTAATTTGATATCAATGAATTGTATTTCGATGTCAATGAATTGTAATTTGATATCAATGAGTTGTATTTCGATGTCAATGAATTGTAATTTGATATCAATGAATTATATTCAGATGTCAATGAATTGTAATTCGATGTCGATGTTGTAATTTGATATCAATGAATTGTATTTCGATGTCAATGAATTGTAATTTGATATCAATGAGTTGTATTTCGATGTCAATGAATTGTAATTTGATATCAATGAATTATATTCAGATGTCAATGAATTGTATTTCAGTGTCAATGAATTGTATTTCAGTGTCAATAAATTGTAATTTGATGTCAATGAATTGTAATACGATATCAATGAATTTTATTCTGATGTCCATGAATTTTATTCCGATGTCAATGAATTGTAATTCGATTTGGATGAATTGTAATAAGATATCAATGAATTTTATTCTGATGTCAATGAATTTTATTCCGATGTCAATGAATTGTAATTCGATGCCAATGAATTGTAATTCTATGTCAATGAATTGTATTTCGATGTCAATGAATTGTAATTTGATATCAATGAATTGTATTTCGATGTCAATGAATTGTAATTTGATATCAATGAGTTGTATTTCGATGTCAATGAATTGTAATTTGATATCAATGAATTATATTCAGATGTCAATGAATTGTATTTCGATGTCAATGAATTGTAATTTGATATCAATGAATTGTATTTCGATGTCAATGAATTGTAATTTGATATCAATGAGTTGTATTTCGATGTCAATGAATTGTAATTTGATATCAATGAATTATATTCAGATGTCAATGAATTGTATTTCAGTGTCAATGAATTGTATATCAGTGTCAATAAATTGTAATTTGATGTCAATGAATTGTAATACGATATCAATGAATTTTATTCTGATGTCCATGAATTTTATTCCGATGTCAATGAATTGTAATTCGATTTGGATGAATTGTAATAAGATATCAATGAATTTTATTCTGATGTCAATGAATTTTATTCCGATGTCAATGAATTGTATTTCAGTGTCAATGAATTGTATTTCAGTGTCAATGAATTGTAATTCTATGTCAATGAATTGTAATTCGATGCCAATGAATTGTAATTCTATGTCAATGAATTGTATTTCGATGTCAATGAATTGTAATTTGATATCAATGAATTGTATTTCGATGTCAATGAATTGTAATTTGATATCAATGAGTTGTATTTCGATGTCAATGAATTGTAATTTGATATCAATGAATTGTATTTCAGTGTCAATGAATTGTATTTCGATGTCAATGTTGTAATTTGATATCAATGAATTATATTCAGACGTCAATGAATTGTAATTCGATGTCAATGAATTATATTCAGATGTCAATGAATTGTATTTCAGTGTCAATGAATTGTATTTCAGTGTCAATAAATTGTAATTTGATGTCAATGAATTGTAATACGATATCAATCAATTTTATTCTGGTGTCAATGAATTGTATTTCGGTGTCAATGAATTGTAATTTGATGTCAATGAATTGTAATAAGATATCAATGAATTTTATTCTGATGTCAATGAATTTTATTCCGATGTCAATGAATTGTATTTCAGTGTCAATGAATTGTATTTCAGTGTCAATGAATTGTAATTTGATGTCAATGAATTGTAAATTGATGTCAATGAATTGTAATACGATATCAATGAATTGTAATACGATATCAATGAATTGTATTTCAGTGTCAATGAATTGTAATTTGATGTCAATGAATTGTAATAAGATATCAATGAATTTTAATCTGATGTCAATGAATTTTATTCCGATGTCAATGAATTGTATTTCAGTGTCAATGAATTGTATTTCAGTGTCAATGAATTGTAATTTGATGTCAATGAATTGTAAATTGATGTCAATGAATTGTAGTACGATATCAATGAATTGTATTTCAGTGTCAATGAATTGTAATTTGATGTCAATGAATTGTAATTTGATGTCAATAAATTGTAATTTGATGTCAATGAATGGTATTTCAGTGTCAATGAATTGTATTTCAGTGTCAATGAATTGTAATACGATATCAATGAATTTTATTCCGATTTCAATAAATTGTATTTCAGTGTCAGGTACAGGCCATTTTGGAAATACAGGTACAGGTACAGGCCTAAAAAACCTGTTTTCCTGTATTAATTTTTAACATTATTTTTGGCGAAATGTCTGGAAAAAGGATGGAAAAATTCAAAAAATATTTTTTTTTATCAATGAAACTGCGTCAAATTTGAAAAATTTAATAATATTTTGGCAAAATGTCATAGTTCAAAATGGACTTGGTCGTTTTAGCGCCAGACCATTGGGCTATAATTTTTTTTATTTTCAACCAAATCCAAAAATTCTTACGCCCTTCACATTTCAATTTGGCGCATGCTTTAAATAAGTATGTAAAATCTACAATTTTTCCAGTGTCCGCTAAAATCTCTTCCTTTTAGTATCCCTGTAAAGTTTGGTAAGCTTTGCTCGCTTATCGAAAAATATTGGGACAAAACTTTTTCCTACTTATGATCAAACCCAATTTTTATATATTGTTTCATTATTTAACATAACAAAGAATTATATTAAGTAAATTTGAATAATCCTACTTATGATCAATCCCAATTTTTTAAATATTGAATTATTATTAAATATAATAAAAAAATAAAGTAGATTTGGATAATCCTACTTTATGATCAATCTCAATTATTAATTTGTTCTTTAATATAATAAAAAAGTATATTAAGTAGATTTGGATAATCCTACTTATGATCAATCCAAATTTTTAATTTGTTCTTCAATATAATAAAAAATTATATTAAGTAGATTTGGATAATCCTACTTATGATCAATCCCAATTTTTTAAATATTGAATTATTATTAAATATAATAAAAAAATAAAGTAGATTTGGATAATCCTACTTTATGATCAATCTCAATTATTAATTTGTTCTTTAATATAATAAAAAAGTATATTAAGTAGATTTGGATAATCCTACTTATGATCAATCCAAATTTTTAATTTGTTCTTCAATATAATAAAAAATTATATTAAGTAGATTTGGATAATCCTACTTATGATCAATCCCAATTTTTTAAATATTGAATTATTATTAAATATAATAAAAAAATAAAGTAGATTTGGATAATCCTACTTTATGATCAATACAAATTTTTAATTTGTTCTTTAATATAATAAAAAAGTATATTAAGTAGATTTGGATAATCCTATTTATGATCAATCCAAATTTTTAAATATTGAATTATTATTAAATATAATAAAAAAATAAAGTAGATTTGGATAATCCTACTTTATGATCAATCTCAATTATTAATTTGTTCTTTAATATAATAAAAAAGTATATTAAGTAGATTTGGATAATCCTACTTATGATCAATCCAAATTTTTAATTTGTTCTTTAATATAATAAAAAATTATATTAAGTAGATTTGGATAATCCTACTTATGATCAATCCCAATTTTTTTAATATTGAATTATTATTAAATATAATAAAAAAATTAAGTAGATTTGGATAAACCTGCTTTATGATCAATCTCAATTATTAATTTGTTCTTTAATATAATAAAAAAGTATATTAAGTAGATTTGGATAATCCTACTTATGATCAATCCAAATTTTTAATTTATTCTTTAATATAATAAAAAATTATATTAAGTAGATTTGGATAATCCTACTTATGAAATCCAAATTTTTTTTAATATTAAATTATTATTTAATATAATAAACAATTTATATAAGTAGATATGAATAATCCTACTTAAGATCACTATTTAAAATCAAATTTTTCTTTGGTTATAAGGCTGGGTTTAAATTTTTCATTTTCATAATTACTTTAGTTAATTTAGAATATCTTTTTTTAAATTAATTTATTTTAAAAATATATCTTTATTTAATTAGATTGAGACTAATTCATTTCGATTAATTTTTTTCTAATTATCTTTTAAAAAACAATGCTTAATGGGTTTTTTAAACATTTTATCATTTTTTAAAGAAAAATTATAATGTTCAATTTTTTATGATACCCTTTCTTATTATTGTTTCTCCATTTTCAAATGCAAATCCATCGGTAAGTTAATTCATTAGGGAAATTATTTATGATCCAATTTCATTAATCAGATTGAATACAACGGAATTCCAACAATGAAGCCTAAATTCGCATTTAAATATAGAAAATATGAAATTGAAGGACCACTGATTAATTCGATAAATTGTCTCGTCAAAATTTCGCAATTTTATTTTAATTTATTTCGGAGTAAACTTTATAGATATAAATTAAACCAATTTAATTATTATTATTCAAATTTTGAACCAAAATTGTTGAATGAGGTGAGATTAAATTATGCATCTGAATTAAATTATGAGCCAAGATTGCCAATTAATGAAATGATTTTGCAATTGGCAATTGACACAGCAAATGAATGGCAAACCAATGAAAGTTTAGAAGGAATAATCCGGCAAAAATTTGAAGAATATTTAGAGGAAATGTTCAAAAAAGCAGAGAAAAGGGCAAAAAAAGACAATCCATCGACAGCTAATGAAATAAATGATGATAAACATTTGGTAATTGTTGGTACAAAATTCGATGATCAATGGACATGGGTGAGACTTAACATTCAATGATATTAAATAAATTCAAAATTTAGAATGCACATGCTTTATTTTCGCAATTTGTCAAAGGATTAGCGAGAAATTCAGCGAAATTTTTAAAAATGGCTGAAGAATATTCAAATAATTTAAGTCGAAAGAAAGAGAATGGAAATTTTTATGGGAATGATAGACTCCTGATCACTTTTGGATTATACGAAATTGAGAAAATGAACGAATTTTTGACACAAAAATATGAGGCCCATCTTGGCGTTATGTATTTGATAAGAGAGAATTGACATTGTGATAAAATTGGGAAGGAATTTGAAGAAAAGGAACGGAAAATATGCCAAACGAATCGCAAATATTTGCACATTTTGTACGAATATTTATTTCGACTATATGTTGAAGGTTTTATTTTAAGTTAATGATTTTAAATATTATAATATATTTAAGGTAAAAGCAATGAAATGGCTCATAAATTATCAGCAGTTAAGCCAATATTTACAAATTACGATACATACTATAATCAAAAGGATTTAATTTCCGTCATTAAAACACTGAATAATATTTCGAAATGTTTTTGGGCAAAGGATAAAAACACATTGGGGGCTAACAATTGGCAGACAAATGACAATTGGAAGACGGTTTTGGTAAATGAAGCCGAATTGAGCTATGAAATTAAAGAGGAGGCAAATTGGTTTAGTAAATTTACACAAAATATTTCGGAAAAGATTATCGGACCAAAAAATGTGCAAAAAAAGGGAAAGAAAAGTTTAAATTTATCAAAAGAAATTGAAGACAATCTTCGACAAGAATTTGAGGAAAAAATGGAAAAAGCATTTGAAAATACAACCAATGATGAAGAAAGATTCAATCTGAAAAATGAATATAATAACAAATTTTACATTTTCAATTCATCGCCATTTTCATAATTTTTCGGTGTCACAAAAAACGGGGTTTTTTGCAGATCATTTCCTATTTCTTATTTTTTGGCTTTTAAATAGCATTGGGGGTTAAACTAACAAATATTTTACAAAAATTCAAAGATTATTTTTCGATGTTGATTAAATTCAATTTGGATTAATTCCCTATGCTATAGAAATGCCCATTTTTCAGTGAGCATGATTCTGTCTTCTTCTCCAATTTTCGAATATTTTTTGATTATTTTGCAATTTTTCTTTTCAATTTTCACTTTGTATTCTTTCTGTCTACATTTTTGCTTTTTCTTTCACAGTTATAAATTTCTTATTATTGAACGAAGCCGATTTTGGGCGGAATTGGCTGTCCAAATTTTTAAAGAAAATAACACGCCGTTCCAATCCAAATTTATTTGTCTTCACCAAAATTACAGTGAATGGGGTGATTTGGGCGGGTGGTCGGTAAATGGCAAGGTGACTGAGTGGTGGTAACTGAGCAATTTGAACGGCGAACGATTGGTTTAAATAGTGATGGTGTTTTTGAACGCGTTCGCCCTTCTTAAAACAGCTGTTAGGTGCTTAATGTTTCCGATTAATCGGCGATTACATGGGCGTTAATTAGGGATGGGAGGGGCGATTACATGAATTGGCGACCAAAGGATTTGGATAATTAGTGAGTCAACAAAAGTATTGATCACTTGTGATCATTTTTCCCTTGTTGCTTTCAACAATTATTTAAATAAAATTAAAATGATTTAATTTCAAATTTTTCATTTCATTTTCTCAGCAGAACATTCAAAAAAACTCGCCTTATGCTCAACATTATATAATTCCAATTTTAATTGCAAACCCATCGGTAAGTTTAATTAATTTAGGGAAATTAATCCACGGCAACACTGTTAATGCCGCTAAGCACCCAAAGTGTAAAAGGGGAGGAAGTAGGAGCGGAACCTCATAGGCACTGATAAGTCGAGCCAATAATCCCATAAATGATTTTTTTGGAAAAATTTCTGGTCTTTGGGGCAAAAAGGCAAATTTAGCCGCTGGGATCCGTTCTAATAGAGGTTTTATGGAAAAATGCCAAAATATGGACATAAAATATAGATAAAAAGGCCAAAATATGGACAAATATGGACCTTAATCGCGAAATATGGATATACAAATCCACCCTAGAAGCTTCTAATCAAGCTAAAAAATTGTTTTTCATACGTTTCAGGCCTCTAGGGAAAAAATATGGCCATATTATTCAACACTCTAATCATCATCCCTTGTGACTGGATTCTCAAGTTCAGAGACACAAAAACCGTGCTGAGCCGAACCGAAAATAGTCTCAGTGTGGGCGAACCGAAAATGGCTCAGTAGGGGCGAACCGAAAAATAATCTCAGTGTGGGCGAACCGAAAATAGTCTCAGTGTCAATAAAAATATTTAAATTTAATACAATTCGGTATCGAAGAATAATAAATTTAATTAGACGATTATTTAAAAAAATAAACTAAAAAAGAATATTATAAAAGCATTCCATCTCCGACCAAAAAAAATTATATTGAAATGAAAATTTTCATTTTAAATCAAGTTAGACAATTAAGCTTACTAGAGGATTTTCAAATCTACTAATTTTCTTCAGAAATTTCACCCAATATTTGCGTAAATTAAGATCTTCATTCATTTCTCCACAAATTTCATGCAGTTTTTCCCATAATTTTCCTTCATCCCTATTCTTTTTTACACTAATGTTACAATTCAAAAATTATTCTACATTATTAATGGTACAAAAGCTAGCATTTATTTTGAGCAGAATTTTTGAAGAAAGTTGAACCTCGCAATTACATTATTTTTTAATTTTAAAATTTAACATTATTAATTTCAATTAAAAAATATTTCTTTAAAATAATTAAATTTAAATATTTTTATTGACACTGAGACTATTTGCGGTTCGCCCACACTGAGATTATTTTTCGGTTCGCCCCTACTGAGCCATTTTCGGTTCGCCCACACTGAGACTATTTTCGGTTCGACCTAGCACCCACAAAAACTTGAAGTTCCTAAAATGGCGCGGAAAAAGTTGTGTAACAAAGCGCCGAATTCGTAGTCCAATTGCCGTCGAATTGTGCCAAAGTCAAAAAGTGATAAACACTTTGTTGATCGAAGTAAATTGAAGAGTGCAAAATTAACACGAAAAGAAATCGTTTCGATAATTGGACAATCCCAATACGATTTGAGAAATTAGTTTTCGGGAATTTATTTATGAATAAAAATGAAACTTTATCCATTTCAATTATTTTTTTTAGAAATTTTTTGTCATCAGTGGTGTTTAAAAATTAGTCAAAAAATAATCTTCAAATTTAACTAGGCAAAATTTTTGACAATTTTTACAAAAAAAATTAAATTTAAAATTTAAAACCTCATTTTTTACCTATTAATAATTTTTTATTTTCTTTTAATTTTTTAAAAAATAAAATAAATAAATTTGCGCTAGATAATTTCGTCCCTATTAAGCTAAAAGGTAAACCCCTTTGTCATATTTAAAATGCGTGTTGCGACTTTTGCGCCGCGACATTTGCTACGCTAAGCAAAATCGACACTTGAGCCTCAACACTTGCGCCGCCAAACAAAAATGGACATTTGCGCCGCTCAGAAAAAATATTTTTTTAAATATTTACCAATTTACAACGAATTTTGCTTAAAATACTGTGCAACAAAAAAAAGCAATTAAAAGAAATACAAAAAAAAAAAAAAAAAATCACAACGATTGTCACCTAATTTTTTTTTGTTTTTTTTTGTCACCGCGTGCATCAACAGCAAAGGCTAATTTGGGGCTAATTTGGGGCCAAGGAAAAGAAAAATAATGAAGATTTAGTAAAACTGGAAATTTCATTAACTTGCGGGTTCCGCTGCGGGAATTGGAACTAAAATTTTTTCAGGATGGGGGATCGCGCGGGATTAAGCCCGCAATCCTGCAAATCCAACATTTAAAATTTGCGAAATCCCGCACGGGGTTGCAAGATTCTTTGTTCTGAAATAAAATTTTCAATTTTTTTGCGAATGATGCAGAATTTTCAGGGTAGCAACACAGTTTAATACAACAAAAAAAAAATTTATTTTCAAATGATATTTATACATAGAAATAGGGCAGTAATATATACGGGAAACAAGAAACATTCAGGACACATGAGATTCTCGATTGACTATAAATAAACTCAAGTGAATTTGGCAAACTCTCATTAATGCTAATGATTAAAAATTCATATTTTTTCAAATCCATCAACGTAAAAAATTTTAAAAAAAAATTTTTAAATAATTCTTGTTTATAACCAGGGAACGGATTTTTAGGTGCTAACAAACGAGAAATATATACCTAAATAGTTGCTAAGAAACTTCCAAAATAGTTGCTGAAAACTGAAAATTCACGACACTTGGGATTCCCGATTCAATAAAAATCAAATCCATGACATTTCATATTTTTCATATTGCCTTTATCAAATCCATGACATTTCCTAAAATGGGCAAAAATGAAAAATAAGTGACTGTTGTTGAATGTTAATTGCACAAAATTTGTTGTCAAAAAAAGAATAATATTTAAAGACATTTAAAAAAAATTAAAATTTGGCAATGTTGCTAATGTGGGTCCATAATTTTGGTTTCTTCTTTTTTTGGTTAAACATTAAATGAAAATATCACTAGCATAATTTAATATTTAATTGTTTTATTGGTATTTTTAGTTAAACATTTTTTTAAATGCCCCTCAATTTTAGTTAGACTTCTAACTAAGGCTAAAATTTTGGAATAAAACGACATTTGGGGGTCCGACTTTTGGAGGACCCGACTTTTTGGGAGCCGACACTTAGAAATTCCGACATTTAATCGAATTACAATTCCTTAACACTGAAAAACAATTCATTGACTGGAATTCTTTGAATGAAATTGAAAATTTGGAAAGATGTTCCCCCCCCCCCCGCCATAGATTACGAAAATTCCGTGCCTGTGCGGTTCGGCCCAATACCATGGTTACCGCAACTGATTCGAATTTGCGCATTTTGCTAATTTTACATTTTAATACACAATGCAATTAACTCATATTTTGGGATATATAAAAATTATATTAAAAAAAATAAATTTTGGATAATCCTACTGATGATCAGTCCCAATTTTTAAATTTGAATCATTATTTAATATAATAAATAATTTATAATAATTAACTAGGGCTTATTTGGATAATTCTACTGATGATCATTATTTAAAATCATATTTTTGCTCCTTTTATAAGGCTGTGTAATTTTCCATTTTTCCTTTTATTATTTATGAAAAATAAATTAAATTATTTATATATAAGTTTATTATAGTTATATAGATATTAACTAATTTCTTAATAAAAAAATATCTTTAATTCACTTTTATGAGAAAAAAAATTGAAAATAATTAATGCTCTTTTAATTTCATTCAAATATGTAATTTTCTTTAAGAAAAAAAATGTTTTATTCTTTTTCTATAATTCCTTTTATAATTATTATTCGTTATCTTTTAATTTATAGATTAAATGCAATTACAGTGGTAAGTCATTTTAATTGGGTAATTAATTTGTCTAATAATTTTTAATTAGGGAGAAGACAAAATGCTAATTGAGTTTGTGAAAAATGGTCAGAAAATGCAAATCAGTGAATTTACAAAGGAAAAATATGAGGCATATATTGGCATTGTGTATTTTATGAGAAAGAGTTGGAAATGTGACAAAATTGCGAAGGAATTTGAAGAATATGAACGGACAGAATGCCAAAAATATCGAAAATATTTGGACATTTTGTACAAATATTTGCGCAGAGAATACTTTGGATTTCAAACAGTGAAGCCAAAATTTGTATTTAAAAACCGATTTGAAATTGAAGGCCCAATAATTTATGCAGTGAATTGTTTGATCAGAATTTCGCAGCTTTATTTTCGCAAAATACAAAATTATGAATATAAATTAAATGAATTGTTCGCTTATTATGAAAATTTTGAACCAAAATTGTTGAATGAGGAGAGATTGAGATATTATGAAAAATTGCCAATTAATGAAATGATTTTGGAATTGGCAATTGACCCAGCGAATGAATGGCAAACAAATGAAAATTTAGACGGAATAATCCTAAAAAATTGTGGAGAAAAATTTGAAGAATATTTGCAGGAAATGTTCAAAAAAGCGAAAGAAATGGCAAAAGAAGACAATCCATGGAAAGTCAATATAATAATTAATGACAATCATTGGATAATTGTGGGATCGAAATTCGATGATGATTTGACATGGGTGAGACTTAATATACAATGATAATTAAATAAATTCAAAATTTAGACTGAAGATGCTCTATTTTCGGAATTTGTTAAAGGATTAGCGACAAATTTTGAGAAATTTTTTAAGATGGCAAAAGAATATTCAAACTATTTAAATCGAATTAAAGAGAAAGGCAAGATATATGGGTATGAGGATAGACGCATGGTTTCATGTGGGTTAAACGAAACTGAGAAAATGAAAAAGCATTTGCAACAAAAATATGAGGCCCATCTTGGCATTGTGTATTTGATGCGAAAGAATTGGCAATGTTCAAATATTTTGAATGCATTTGATAATTATAAACGGAAAATATGCCAAACAAATCGCAAATATTTGGACATTTTGAATGAATATTTATTCCGACTTTATGTTCAAGGTTTATGCAATCATTTATTTAAATTAATTATTTTTAAATATAAAAACAAATATTTTAAGGTAAAAACGCTGATTTGGCCAATAAATTTTCTGCAGTTAAGCCAATATTTTCTAATCACCGGATTGATCAAATTACGTTAATTGACGTCATCAAAATACTGAATAAAGTTTCGCAATGTTTTTGGCAAAAGGATAAAAACCCAGTGAGGAATATCAATTCCAAAAAATTGATTTTGGAAAATGAGGTCGAATTGAATTATGAAATTAAAGAGGAGGAAAATTGGTTTAGTAAATTTAAACAAAATTTACTGGAAAAGATTAACGGACCAAAAAACGGACCAAAAAATGTGCTATCAAACGAACTTGAAGAAAATCTTCGGCAAGAATTTGAGCAAAAAAAGGAAAAAATGTATGAAAATACTAAACAAAATGCCAAGATAGAAATGGCAAAATTGGAAAAAGCAAAAGCAAATAGTAAAGAAAAAGAAAATCTGGATGAAGAATACAAGGACAAATTTGGCATTTTCGATTCATCGCCACTTTCATAATTTTTTGGTGTCACAAAATTTGGGCTTTTTGCAGATCATTTCCAATTTTCTGTTTGTTTTTGGCATTTCTATAGTATTGGGGGTTAAGCTAACAAATATTTTATTAAAATCCAATTAACATTTTTTTCAATTTTGATACAATGTTTTAAATTATTTCTCATCATTTTTTTATCCAATTAATAATATAAAAGGGATTTAAATTATAAATATTAATGCATTTTCATTTTAATTTATAATTTAAGAAAGTAAGAAATAATGGTGCTTTATTATGTTTTTATAATTCCTTTTTTTATTATTATATCTAATCAATTTTTAATCCCATTTTCAAATGCAATTCCATTTGTGAGTTTTTAATTAGGGAAATAATTTACAATTATAATTAATTAGGTCGATGACAAAATGCTAGTTGCATTGATGAAAGGACAGCAAGAAACGCAAATTAGTGAATATTCAAAGCAGAAATATGAGACACAAATTCTCTATTTTTTAAGAATGATGCAATATTTTTAGGGTAGCAAAAAAATTTAACACAAAAAGAAATTCTAAATATTATTACAGATAGAAATCTTAATAGGGCAATAATATTTTGGGTAATGTTTTGAATTCCATTTAAATTTAATTTATTTAATTATTCCATGTGAAATTTATTATTTTTTTCTCAAACAATCAATCAATACACTAAGTTGTGATGTAGAATTACATTCGTAAAAAATGCCAAATTTGTCGTCAAAAACTCTTAATATCTCAATAAAAAATTAAACAAAAATATTTTTTTTCAAATTGACATGATACTTAGTTTATTTATGTTTAATTTAATTTTTTAATTTTAATTAAATAAAATTAATATAAAGATTTTGTTTAATCTACACCAATTGATGCTTGTAATGTAGCAAAATAATCCCACGGACACCCGGGGACCTTCCTTTGTAAGCAAACAAGTCTTGCTCCGTTTATAAGGCTGCATGATTTTCCATTTTTCCATTTTAAAAATCATCAAAAATATTTTTAATTCACTTTTACTTAAACAAATTGAAATAATTTTTAATAATGAATTAATTTCATTTAAACATTTAATTTTATTAAGAAAATTCATTTTCCATATTTTCTTTTATTATTATTATTATGAATCATCAATTCAAATTGCAACTGCTTTTACTCTATTTTTCGAAATGTAAATTTATTCAATATTTAAAATTTCTTAACAACTGACGATCGGCAAAATTTCCTTGCTAATATACACGGGTGGAAAAAACTCTTGATACAAAAAACGAATTGACACATACGTGTAAGTTGTTAATCAAATTAATCAGAAAAAAAAACGAAAACCAGTCTAAAGATTTAAGTACATGTAAAAGCTATAATCCAACTTATGACAATCCAAATTTTTAATTTGTTTTTTGACATATTAAAAAAATTATATTAAATAGATTTGTATAATCCTATTTATGACAATCCCAATTTTTATTCGTTTTTGATATATTAAAAAAAATTTATATTAAATAGATTTGTATAATCCTTATAACAATCGCAATTTTTAATCCGTTCTTTGATATATTTAAAACGAAATTATATTAAATAGATTTGTATAATCCTATTTATGACAATCCCAATTTTTATTCGTTTTTGATATATTAAAAAAATTTATATTAAATAGATTTGTATAATCCTTATAACAATCGCAATTTTAATTCGTTTTCTTTAATATAATATAAAAGTAGATTTGGATAATCCTACTTATGAGAATTCCAATTTTCAATTCGTTATTTAATATAATAAAAAAAAGTAGATTTGTATAATCCTACTTATGATAATCCCAATTTTTAATTCGTTCTTTAATATAATAAAAAAAGGCTTTGTATAATCCTACTTATGACAATCCCAATTTTTAAGTCGTTCTTTGATATAATAAAAAAGTAGATTTGTATTATAATAAAAAAATTATATTAAGTAGAATTGGATAATCCTACTTATGATAACTATTTAAATCAAATTTTGCTCCATTTATAAGGCAATATGATTTTCCATTTTTCATTTTCATAATTTCTTTAGTTAATTTAACAATTTTTTTAATATAAATCTTTTTAAAAACTAATGATTAATGGATTTATTATTCATTTTATCATTTTATAAAGAAAAATTGTTTGATTTTTATTATCGGATAGTTTTTGTTATTCATGATATGAAAACAGCTTTGAAAAACAAAATTGTTATAACTTGGCATCCGCCAAAATTGCACCGTTTTTAAGGCGAATTGAATTGGATATTTTTCATTTTTCAAAATTAAAAAAACAAACAATAAAACAATGTTTTATTCTTTCTCTTTAATTTCTTTTATAATTATTTCTCATCATTTTTAATCCAATTAATAATATTAAAAGGGATTTAATTATAAATATTAATGCATTTTCAATTTAATTTATAATTTAAGAAAGTAAGATATAATGGTGCTTTATTATGTTTTTATAATTCCTTTTTTTATTATTATATCTCATCAATTTTTAATCCCATTTTCAAATGCAATTCCATTTGTGAGTTTTTAATTAGGGAAATAATTTACAATTTTAATTGATTAGGTCGATGACAAAATGCTAGTTGCATTGATGAAAGGACAGCAAGAAACGCAAATTAGTGAATATTCAAAGCAGAAATATGAGACGCACCTTCGCATTATATATTTTATGAGAAAGAATTGGCACTGTGACAAAATAGCAGATGAATTTGAAGAATATGAACGGACAGAATGCCAAAAATATCGCAAATATTTGGACATTTTGTTTGAATATTTAAGCAGAGAATACTTCGGAATTCCAACAGTGAAGCCAAAATTTGTATTTAAAAACAAAATTGAAATTGAAGGACCAATTATTTATGCGGTTAATTGTCTGGTCAAAATTTCTGAATTTTATTTTATAAATAGGATAGGACAAAAATATGAATATAAATTAAATAAATTTTATTATGATTACGATAATTTTGAACTTAAATTGTTGAATGAGAAGAAATTAAATTATGAATCAAAATTGTCAATTAATGAAATGATTTTGCAATTGGCCATTGACACAGCGAATGAATGGCAAATAAATGAAATAAATTTAGACGGAATAATCCTAAAAATTGTGGAGAAAAATTTGAAGAATATTTGGAGGAAATGTATTTGATAATTTTTCAATCAAAATTTTATAATCATCTCACATGGGTGAGACTTAAACTTCAATGAAAATTAAATTAATTCAATTTCAGACTGATGATGCTCTATTTTCGGAATTTGTCAAAGGATTAGCGACAAAATTTAGGAAATTTTTTAGAATGGCTAAAGAATATTCAAATTATATAATTCAAAAGAAAGAGAATGGAACCAGTCATTGGTATGATAAACGCATGATCTCTTATGAGTTATACGAAATTGAGAAAATGAACGAATTTTTGACACAAAAATATGAGGCCCATCTTGGCGTTATGTATTTGATGAGAGAGAATTGGCATTGTGATAAAATTGGGAAGGAATTTGAAGAAAAGGAACGGAAAATATGCCAAACGAATCGCAAATATTTGCACATTTTGTACGAATATTTATTTCGACTATATGTTGAAGGTTTTATTTTAAGTTAATGATTTTAAATATTATAATATATTTAAGGTACAAGCAATGAAATGGCCCATAAATTATCTGCAGTTAAGCCAATGTTTATGAATCGTTACAGAAATTATCAAACGAAATTAATTTCCATCGTCCAAACACTGAATTTTATTTCGAACTATTTTGGCCAAAGGATAAAAACATATTTGGGACACTTGACGATTGGAAGATGGTTTTAGTAAATGAGATCGAATTGAATTATGAAATTAAAGAGGAAGAAAATTGGTTTAGTAAATTTAAACAAAATGTTTTGGAAAAAAATAATGCACCAAAAAATATCGAAAAAAAGGGAATGAAAAATTTAAATTTATCAAATGAAATAGAAGACAATCTTCGGCAAGAATTTGAGCAAAAAATGAAAAAAATGTATGAAAAAACGAAAGAAAATGCCAAGGAAGAAAATTCAAAAGTGGAAAAAGCAATTGAAAATGTAGCAAACAATGAAGAAAGACGTGCTCTGGAATATGAATATAATGACAAATTTGGCACTTTCATTTTGTCGTCATTTTCATAAAAAATTCATTCGTGTCCGCGAAATCCATTGGCTTTTTATATTATTTCAACCTTTTCAATTCACTGCTATTCCTATTCCTTCTGTCTCAACTTTTCTTTTCTTTTTGACATTTTAAATTTCATTTATTATTTTTAAATAAAGCAAAATTGAACTAATTTTTCGTGTCATTTTTCTCCACAAAACATCCAAAAAATTCGCCTGTCTTAAGTCGACGATAAAAACATTGAATTTTGTGATCGTTGGACAAAGTGGATTTTCAATATATCTGATTAACCTCAATTGTAAATTGAGTAAAAACTCTTCATCCGCCAAATGATCGAATTTTAAAAGGGGATGGCTTTAAGCGTAAGGGTACTAGTTTATTAATTAATCAAAGAACACGGCTTTTCATATAGCGCAACTTTTTAGTACATAAAAAACATATTTGGTAAGGTTTTATATAAAAATATATTACGGTGATTTAGCACTACATACATATTTTTAGTGAATTTATGCATATATTAAAAATATAGATTTGGATAATTCTATCTTATCAATCAACATTTTATATGATTGCATAATATTTAATAAAATAAACAAATTTAAGAGAGTTTTGGGTAATTCTACTGATGATTTTGACAATTTTATATAATTGCGTCATTATTTAATAAAATGTACAAATTTATATTTAATAAAAAGGAGTTTTTGGGTAATTCTACTTATGATTTTCACAATATTATATAATTGTGTCATTATTTAATAAAATGTACAAATTTATATTTAATAAAAAGGAGTTTTTGGGCGAATAAACTGCACACGGCAGAACCGCACACAAGATTAGTCATTGGTTTTTTGAAGATTCCTGCGAAATCCAAAAATCAACACGAGATTCTTGAATTTCCAAATTTCGAACAATCTCAACACGAGAAAAAGTTCGAGTTGTTGTAGTTCTGTAGAACGGGCGTCGCCAATGTTGAGCCGATTAATTGCTCAAACAATAATTTGTGAAAAGTCGAACACCAAAAAATTTATTAAACAAAATTGGAAATAAATAAACAAATATTTGTCGGAGAAACGAGAGCAAATTTGGGAGCACAAAAAAAGAAGGAAAAATAATACAATGAATGTGTTAACGAAGGGAAGGGATTGAATGGGGGCAATAATCAATATTTGGGGTCAAAGTTCCCAAGAGAGGGGATTACAAACATTTGAATGTTTGCCTCTCTAACAAAATTGATTACTTTCACATAGAGTTGAGCGGGACCGGGACCTGAACACGGACAACTGAGTACAACTGAGTACCGAAGCCCTGGTTTTGACCGGGACCGGGACTAGTCCCGGTTTTTTCCCGGTTTTCCCAGCCAAAAATTCCCGATTTTTCAACCCGAAAAGGTCCCGGTCCCGGGTTTGCCCAAAATTCCCGGTCCCGCTCAACTCTACTTTCACAACATTTGACCCCATAATAAAAGTATTGACACGGGCAATTGCACACAGCACATTTTGAGAGATAAAGGGACTTTTTGCCAGAAGAGATAGGCTTCATCTTTTAAAATTCATAAAACATATTTTAGAATCACATTTTAGTATTAAAAAAAAATTAATTATTGATATCTCTTTTTTAAAAACTGATTTTAGGGGTACCTTTTCAAAAAATTTTTAAATTTTGAACAAGAAATTTCTCTAAATTCTCAACAATTCCCAAAATATGTAAAAATAATGAAAATTTGCTCAAAAATCCTCAAATTATGTTAAAAAATGAAAATATATAAGAATAAAGTCCAAAATATGTACTAAATATGTGTAAATTCCCGAAATATGTAAATATTTATAAAAAACTCGAAATGTAAAAATATATTATAAGTAAAAGTCCCAATTTCTGTTCGCAAATCCAAAAAAGAAAGTGTTTTTCCTACTATTTAGAGCAGGGTTTCGATATCTGAGGATTTTTCCTCATTTTGTGGTCTTTTAGAGGGTCAAGGAGGATTTTTTTTGAAAATGAGGATTTGCGGATTTTTGTGGTCTTTTGAGAAATTTGAGGATTTTTGTGGTCTTTTGATAAAAAAGTTACAAAAACGCATGATTTTTTGAAAAATTAAGTATATTTGGCAAAATGTTCGAACTTTTTCTTCAAATCTTAAACATTTTTTCGAAAAATCCTCAGTCAAAATCATTTTTTTGACAAAATTTGTTAACAAATCGCACTCAAAATCTCAAAAAATTTCCGGCAGCGCCTATCGGCACCAGGGACGGGCGAAGCTCGGCTTGGCACTCGAAGCCGAAGCCGAAGGCGAAGCCCAATTTTTTTCGAAGCACGAAGTTCGAAGTTCGAAGCCCAAAAAACCCGAAGTTTTCGAAGCTTTCGAAGCTCGAAGCACGAAGTTTTTGAAAAATTATTTTCCATAACAAAGACTTTTTTTCAAAAATTTCGTATTCACTAAATTTAATTAAAGCTTTCTATAGATAAAGAAAAATTTATAATTGAGGCTTTTCCGAATAAATTTTTTCCTTTGATTTTGATTCAACGAAAATTTTCATTTCTTAAAGTCTTTCGCGATTTTTAAGTCAAGGCCATTATTTTGTAAAATTCTATTCCAAATTAAAAAAAAAAACAATAAAAAGCTTTTTGGCGGCGCACTTTTCAAAAAAACTTTTTTGGTTGAGTGAGCTGGCGGCACCGGTAGTCGCGCCAAGAAAATTTTTGAAAATTTGAATACAATTTGTTAAGAGATTTTCGCATCATGTTAACAAATTTAAACAAAAATGTAAAAATTTTCCGATTTTGATTCTATTTTTGAGTTTTTTAAATGTTAATTTTTGAAAAATTAAAAGAAAAACAAATATTTGGGGGGGGGGAATGATCCAACGCAAAAATGAGGAACGGATCCAAGAGCACAACCCACTGGACCACCCGATTAATTAAGGTAAAAAAGAAAAAGTAAGTAATGCTATTTAAATTAAAGTTTACCATAAGGCAATCATTAGGGGTGTATTTTTTACTTTTAAAACTCGATTGTTAGGGGTGTGTTTTTCCCGAAACTTCGGGTAAATTACCCGAAGTCGAAGCTCGAAGTTCGAAGCCCAAAAAACCCGAAGTTTTCGAAGCTCGAAGCACGAAGCTCGAAGTTTCGCCCATCCCTGATCGGCACTGCCGGACCCCCTCCTCCCAACGAAAATCGCGCACAAAAAAAAACAAACAATTTTTTGTGGGTCTCACATCAGTGGACAGATAAACGAAATTCATTACACGTGTACACTGTAAAAGCATTGGCCCAAATGAAGTGCAACTTCGATTTTTCATGCTCAGACTTCCATAAAATGCTTACAAATGACAAGAAATTGATGAATTTGATTGTTTCAAAAGAAAAATATGACATTTAACTGATTTTGTTTGCATTTTTTATGCTTTTTAAAAATGAGGATTTTTCATTTCAAATGAGGATTTTTTTGAGGTATTTTAGTAGCAAATGAGGATTTTTTATGGCTGAAATGAGGATTTACAAAATTTTGAGATCGAAACCCTGATTTAGAGTATGGAGAAGCCAGGAAAAAAATATGTATTTACATAAAATTGTCATCCCTATTGATGGGATTTCCTTTTTTATTTTTTTAAATATGTTTATTTATACTTTTTATTTTATTTTATATGAATGGGACCCTGCTCTTACGGCTCACGGAAAATGCACCAATATTAAAAGTATTTTTAAACAAAGTTAGCAAATCTCTTATATTGAACTTCATAATTCAGTTTTTTGAAGGTTCAAGATTTTAGAAAATTTTCAAAACACAATATCAGCATAGTGCTCTGAATTAGCTAATGCAACAACTGATTCAATAATTCAAATAAGAAATAAAGTTTTTTAGATAAAAATAAGAAAATTAAGTATATTTCATGGGTATCATTCAGTAGCTTTAATTGTTCTCTAAATTCTTAGTATTAGTGCCTATTTTCTAGGCTTTTATTTTTAGAGCCTAAAAAGCCTAAAAAAATTTTGAAAGATCCTATTTTTGCCTATTTTGGCATTTTGCCCAAAATTATTAATAAAAATGCAATAAAAACGAAAAATACACCCTAAGAAGCGATTTTTTGGGAATTTTAAAAATACACCCCTAAGAATCGACCCAATGAAAATAAACCTTAAGAAATGAAAAAATTTTCTCAAAAATCGACTTAAAAATTTTTTTGGACAAATTTTTGAATTTAAAAAATAATGTAACTGAATTCTGATTTGACTTATTTTTTTACCTTTTTGAATGAATTTTGTCATTTTGCACCCCCTAAATTTGAGACTTTTCGGGCTTATTCCATTTTTAGAGCCTATTTTGGGAGTTTTTAAAGCCTAAAGCCTATCTATTTTCATCACTTCTATTGTTTTCCCACACTGTTTGCCAGTGTGCATCTTTTTCTCTCTCATTATCTCCCCCCTCTCTGTATCAAATTTTTGGCATTTTTCTATCAACTGGGCCTCTTCTGCTGCTCATTTTTCGAATGATTGCATTTTTTGGCTCTAAATTTTCTATGAGACTGATTTGGGTTCCCGCTCACTTGGCCGCTTTCGCTGCAATTCCATCTCTTTCAGTGTTGGCCAGCGTCTCCGTGTGCTCCTCCATCACTTTTTCTGTCATGTCCAAATTGGACGCATTTTTTGAGCACTGCGGGTTATAAATTGGAAAAATTAAAAAAAATTTACGAGCTAGGTCCCTTAGAAAATTTTATTATTAACCAAATTAAATGTTTTTATCATTCGATAGCCCTTAATGTTTTCTATTAGCCTTCAAAATTTAAAAATTTTTTCAGTTTTAAAAAAGTTATGGCTAAAAAAGCTCAAAAAATGACCTTATCATGGCTTTTTCCGTTCCGTTTGCCATAACTTTGGGGCCGGCGGTGCCGGAAGGCGCCGCCGGGAAATTTTTTTTGTAATTTAATGCTATTTGTTAGCAGATTTTATCTAAAAAATACCAAATTTTGAGATTTTGGGCTAATTTTTTAAGAAAAGATAGGTTTTTTGGGGAGGTGGGGCGGCGTTGCCGATAGTCGCCGCCGGGGGAAAATTTTAAGAATTTTTAATGAATTTTGTTAAGAAAATGGCCAACTGATTTTTCATAAAAGTTGGTCGATTGTTTCGGTTTTTGATTATTTCGGTGGGTCGGTTTCGGTTAAAAACCGAAAAAAACCTAAACCGAAAAACTCAAAAATTTCTCGTTCGGTTTTTTGGTCAAAACCCGAAACAAAAAATCGAAAAATACCTAAAAAAATAGAAAAAAACCGACCGGTCCGATCTCTAATTGTAAACCAAAATCATATGACTTTCCGAAAAGCTAAACCGCTTAAGAAATAATGTACACTTATATACAAAAATCATATGACAGCTTGAAGTCTAAAGAAGTTTTTGTATAGGAAAATTCCGGGATAAAGCAACAGACAAAAAAATTATTCTTGAATATACGCGAATAATGTTGAATTTTGGCTTTCTCGTTGCAATTTTTTTCAAAATGACAACAATTTGCTCTTTTCTTGTATTTATAAATTCCCTAAACTTTATTCAATTGATACCAAGAATGTATGATGGATTGACCAAATAATAAAAAAAAAGTTATGGCCGAAAAAACTGAGGATGGTCACTGAGGACGCATAAACTAGAAAGTCTTCGAGATCTGAATATCAGGCTCAAAAATCAGAACATTTTTATTTTGTCAGATTTGGGCTATGATAAATCAGGACAGATAACACCTCTGAATTAGTGGGATTTTTTAGTACATAAAAACATATTTTGGGGATTTTTAGCACATATAATCCATTTCCTGAATAATGTAATATAAAAAATATATAAAAAATTATTTTGTATAATTATATTGTTGATCAATAGGGTTTGTAATTATATGCACATGCATATTTTTTTCCTGGAACGTGGGAGGTCTGAAATGCACGAAAAACATGTTTTTAGCTTGTTTTGAAGCTTCTAGGATGACTTTCCATATGCATATTTTGCATATTTGTGCATATTTCGCGATTTATGTGCATATTTTTGCATATTTGTGCATATTTTGGCATTTCGTGCATATTTTATGTGCATATTTTGGCATTTTTCCAAAAAACCTCTAATAGAACGGCCCCAAACAGACAAATTGGCCTTTTTGACCTCAAAAACAGGAAAATTTTCCAAACAATAATTTTTTAGCAAAATTTTCACGAAAAATATTGAATAAATCTAAATTTTCTCAAAAAATGGTTAATTTATGTCAAAAATAAGCAAAATTTCGCTTTTTGTATTGATTTTTCGCTAAAAATGAGTAAATTTTAGCTTTATCATCTTTTTTTCTCCTAAAATGATTTTTAATACCACATTTAGCCATTTTTGAAGATTTAACTTTATATTTAACAAATTTTAAAGAAATTTTGAAAATTTTGCCCTAAATTTGGAAAAATTTATGTGCATATTTTTCACTTTTTATATGCATATTTTGCAATTTTTGGTGCATATTTCATGCGCATATTTTAAGATTTTATGTGCATATAATTACAAACCCTATTGATCAATATCATATTTGAAATGCTTGCATCATTATTAATTTAAAATGCAAAGTATAATAAATTAAGAATTTTGAATATTTCTACTGGTGAGCAAATTTATATTAAATAAATAAGGGATGTAATTCAAAGCTTTATAAGGCTGAGTGATTTTCCATTTTCTTTTAAATAATTATTTTATTAATTCTGACAATATCTTTTTTATGCAAAAAAATAAGTATATTATACTTAGATAGATAATAGTTGATTTATTAATAAAATAATTAATCAACTTTTTGTGTAAATAATGGTCTTTTAAATTTCATTTAATTTATTTGAAGAAAGTATAATAATGTTTTATAATTTTTCTACAATTTCTTTTCATGTTATTATTCGTCTTTTTTTACTTCATATTTCAACTGCAATTTCATCAGTGAGTTAATAAATTAGGGTAATTAATTTGTCTATTTATTTTTAATTAGAGAGACGACAAAATGCAAATTGCATTTGTGAGAAATGATCAGAAAATGCAAATCAGTGAATATTCACTGATAAAATATGAGACACACCTTGGCATTATGCATTATATGAAAAAGAATTGGCAATGTGACAAAATAGCAGATGAATTTGAAGAACACGAACGGACAGAATGCCAAAAATATTAAAAATATTTTGGAATTTTGTACGAATAATGCTGATTGATTTTCGTTTTTTTCATTTTAATAAATATTTTGCTTAATTTAACAATATATTTAAAAAAAAGAATTATATTATAGTTAGATAGATATGAATTAATTTCTTAATAAAGTATAATTATTTATTTCTGTAAATAAATTGGAAATTATAATTAATAATGGGACTTAATTTTTATTTGATCATTTGATTTATTTAATAAAGAAAAAATTCAATTCTTTTCTGTTGGCAGTGCACATTTTGTAATTGTTATTTATCTTCTTTTCCTCGGACTTTCCCCCATTTTATTGTTGCTGTTTTAAATAAAGTGATTTGTCCCCGGACTTGGGCATTTGTTGAGGAAGAGCATTGTATTGGACCCGACCCAAACAGCTTAATTAGCACGTGGCGCTCCTGGCGAGAGTTAGCTGTGCCGGCATTGGGGATTTTTGATTGCTGAGGAGAAGCCGATTCGAGAAGTGTCCAGAACATACGCATTGCTGCGGTTCTGCTATTTAACGCATTGTTGCGATTCGACAAATTTTGGTCCCACTGTTAACGCATTGCTGCGATAAGTGAGGATTGGCGCCGACTTATTTAACGCATTGTTGCGAATTTGTTGGATCTGGAACGCCGAATTTTGTGAGTCTTGGATTGCCACTGCGGAAGAAATGCAAACTGATCGATCGCCGTCGGAAATGAACGAGAACGAAATTAGGCGGCGTCTTCTACAAGTAATGATGAGACAAAAGGGAAGTGCAGATTTGGCGCGACATGACAATCAGGACATGTGCCGCGGAGAAAACGAAAGGCCAAACTTTGAAGCGGCCCAACAACCACCGATTCTGCGGACACTGCCAAATCCCCACCCTCCGATGCAGAGTGACCACCAAAACCGTAATTTTCAACAGCAAATTTACCACCAAACTCATCAGCGAGAAAATTGCACCCAAAACACTGCCGCAATTAACCATCGGCCAAGAGAATTCGAATTGAATGAGCGGCCTGTCCACCCTGGGCTGGTATTCGATGGCATGATGGCGCAGGCAATTCGAAGCCTCGACGGCTTTTCCTACACGATGACTCTCAACACAATTCCAAATTTGGATGGCAGCAAAGGTTCAGAATCGATAAGCGCATTTTTCAAACAATTTGATATGGCCACCGAAGAATGGCCTGAACAGAAGCGATTGCGGGCGCTGCGTTCCAAATGTTTTGGCAAAGCTGAGAGAGCTTTCAATTCCGCGATTGATCAAAATCGCCACGATTACCAACTGATCAGAACAGCGATCATACGGCAATTAGACGACACGGATGCCAAACAATTGACGGCGTTTGACGAACTGATGACAGGAGTCTGGCTTCGGCCGAACGAAACCATTGATCAGCTCGGCGAACGTGTTTCGCGCTTGGTCCGCTGTGCATATCCCGGCCTCACAGAACAATTGTACGACGAATATTCCGCCATGCATTTCATTAGGGCACTCCCTAACTCGGAATTGGCAATTATTTTGGGAATAACGCGTCAGCCGGGAGCGACGTTCGACGAATTCATCGCACAAGCAGCCCAAAAGGACATAGTCACCCGCTCTGAAAGCCGGATCATCGACATAAATGGAAAGGAAGTGAAATGTTTTGGAATTGTTGCTTTGCCAATTCAGAGAGGACCATTAGAAGCGAAAATCCGTGTTTTTGTGGCCCAATCAACATTTGGCTATGATTTGCTTTTCGGCACAAATGCCATGGACCAATTAGGCTTCAAAATGCTTGACGCAGTAAACTGCCGCATTATCGACTTTTCACCAGCTCCGAAACCCGAAAATTCGCCTTTAATCGTTTTCAAAACATTTATGTCCCATGACAAGATCAGATCCAATAGAAAAGATGTGATCAAAAGTCAAATTGTTATTGATGGCCAAACTTTGGACAAAACACCGACAAATTTTGGAGTAAAGAGAAAGGACGAGTCGGGCCCAAAAAATGGCACTAGGACCAATAAACATAATAAGAAACATCGGCAACAGAAGAACACAACGGTGGAGAAGGCGACAATACAAAATGCCACTGAGAATTTAGGAGAGCGGAAGAAGCAGCGACAGCGGAAGGAAAACGGCGAAATTGCTTGGGCGAGGAAAAGCGTTTGGAAAAGGAAACTTTTTGGGCCAGTTTCAGTTAGGGACAACTGAAAATTTGGGTAGGGGGAAGGTCAGCCCAATAACGGCTTCGTCGGCAAATGGGAGGTTGGATCTATGCGATCGCCACCCTAGCTCTCGGTCCCAACCGTCATTCCATCGAGGCGAGACTGACGTCAAATTTGGCCCAAGAATTTTTTATCGTGGAGGAAAATGCCGTAAAGAGCCCGACCGTGTAATGTTAGGAGACGGACGCCGGCACAAGCTGAACTCGCCCACCACCTCTCGAATGCCGAATGAGCATGAAAGGCAGGGGACGCCTTTTCTTGGAGGGTCGGGATGTGTTAATGTTTGATTATTGGCATTTTATTTAATTAATTATGTTGTCCCTTTTTAATTTTGTCTCACTGTATTTTATTTAGTTAATTATGTTGTCCCTTCTTAATTTTGTCTCACTGTCTGTCATTGTTGTCTCTCATCTATCGATATTTGCCATTCCCTTCCCAGCAGAATATGTTCCCCCGTCTTTCCCTTCAATTCTTTTCTGTTGGCAGTGCACATTTTGTAATTGTTATTTATCTTCTTTTCCTCGGACTTTCCCCCATTTTATTGTTGCTGTTTTAAATAAAGTGATTTGTCCCCGGACTTGGGCATTTGTTGAGGAAGAGCATTGTATTGGACCCGACCCAAACAGCTTAATTAGCACGTGAGGAATGGACCAATATTTTTTGTGGTTTTTAAGCACAGGGTCGTTGCTAAAATTTACTAAATTTTAATGATTTATATAACATTTTACATTTTTTTTTGTTTTGTTTTTTTGAAATCCCTTACTCTGGTGCCCAAACTTCACGTCGCCTTCTGACCGAATTTCCACGAGCAAATCTACGATTTGGCATGGTCTGTATTAGGGTTGCACGGGTCCGGGTACCCGACCCGCACGCCCGGTTTTTTAATACCCGGGCCCGGTACCCGGGCCCGGTTTTTTGAAAATCCAATACCCGGTACCCGACCCGGTAGGTCCGGGTACCCGGATACCAAAAATACACTGGTAAGAATGGGGTCTAGGTCAAATTGTTGACCAAAGTTGTAGGAAATTTTTTTTAAATTTTAAATTTTAAAAAGAAATATTTTGGTGTTCATGTGGCTTAGTGGTTAGTCTCTTGGATTCAGTGCATTCGTTCTCAGGTTCAATCCTCCTTCCTCATAGCTAACTCTTTTAAACTTTTTAAATATTTTATTGAAAACTATTATTTTATCATTTACATAAAGAAAGCTCCAAATTTTTTAAATAATAAAACTATCCTTATTTTAATAGAATTTTATAAAAAAATCACTTTTTTACAATATGTCCATAAGAAATTTAGAAGAATTAACCATATATTTCTTGATAACATTTTTGGTTCAAATTCTGTAAATATATTAGCTAAAATCACAAAATTTGGTCATTTTTTGAATAAAACATGTTAAGAAATCAGAAGTAAATTTTTAAAATTTTTCCCGGCGGCGCCTCGGCACCGCCGGCGGCGGACCGCCCCTGCCCCCGCAAAATTTTAGCTAAAAAGTGCACCGCAAAAAAATTGGTTTAAATAGCAATAAAAAAATTTGGCAAATAATAAAGCGTTTATTTGTAAAATATTATATATTTTTTATGCTTTTTTAAAAGTATAAGCTTTTATTTTCATAAAAAAATTTTGAATGAATTTTTTGGATTTTTTAATACCCGGTTTTACCGGGTACCCGACCCGGTACCCGGTTTCAAAACTGGTACCCGACCCGGTACCCGGCTTTTCAATGCCCGGTAATACCCGGGCCCGGTTTTCCCCAAATACCCGGTACCCGTGCAACTCTAGTCTGTATTGTTTTTGGCGCCGACGTTTTGGCGCCAGCCCAAGTTTTCGTCCTATAACTTTTTTTTTTGTTGTTACAAATCCAACAATCATGGTATCATTCGAAAGCTTAACAAAAATTTGACATTCGCTGTTTGAGAAAAAAGGCAAAAGAAAAAATGAAAATTTATTGGCAAATAAAAGGAGAAAACCCGAAAATGAGTGACAATGAAATTGCAAAATTGTTGAATGTTCAAAATTCAACAATTTTTAGATGGAAAATGATCGGAACAGAAAATTGGAGGGAATTGAACCCTAGGAAAGAAGTAGAGAATCAGAAAGAATTCTTGATATTTTAAAATTTATTTTAATTAATTTTTAAATATATAATTCTTATAAAAGATTTCGAAAAAAATAATTAAAATTAATTAATATTAATTTAAATCATTAGCCAGATTACCTTGAATTTTTAAACATTTTCAAGTTCAATTACGAATGGACTACAATTAAAAAAAGAACTCAAATTAGAGAAAAAATGGAAATATATCCTCTTCAATTCTATATAGATTGCTTTGGTCTAAGCCTATGCTTAGGCTTTATTAATAAAATTTATAGGTGCCATTGAAACTTCAAAATTTAAAAAAAAAATCAAATTAATATGGCTAATCATTTATTTAATATTAGGAAAAATTTAACTATTTTTTTCGAGATCCAACAAAACTTTTAGAAGAATGTATAGTAAGCATCACTTTAATTAAATTTTAACTTATTTATATTTAAAAAATTGATAAAAAATTATAGGAAATGTCAGATAAATGATTTTGCACTTTTTGTCCACCGGCAAACTACGCACTTTACTAATACAATAAAAAATATATTAATATATTTTCCAAAAAATTTTCATTTCCCTCAATTTCCATCACTAATTTTCAATCAGACCATCTATTTTTACGATTGCTTGTTTTCAAGGTTCCCCGTTGCCCAACAGGGACTGTGACGTGACCGGGACATGGGCTTTTAACCGGGACCTCGGGAGACCGGGAATACCCGTCCCGGTCCCGTGTAACACTAGTTTAAACTGTTTGTTTTTGGTCAAATTTTTATATAACTTTATTTTCGAGACAATCTGTATTATCTATACAAATTAGCACCTATAAAAATTTAAAAACAACCTTGGTGACTCGACGACTTTCAGACTCGGCCCTCCAATAATTCATTTATTAGGTATAAAAAATGAAAGAAGACAGAATTTATGTGTTACACACTAACAAATAAGTAATAAACATTTTATTAAGAAGATTTGGATAATCCTACTTATTATCATCCCCCAATTTTTTAAATATTGATCTTTATTTAAATAATAAACATTTATTAAGAAGATTTGGATAATCCTACTTTTGATCAATCCTAATTTTAAACATTGCATCATATCATTTATAATTTTAAACAATGTCATTCATTATTAATATAATAAATCTTTGTTAAGTAGATTTGGATAATCCTACTTTAATCATTATTGTAATAAAAATTTCTTTCGTTTATAAGGCTGGGTGATTTAATATTTTCATTTGAATAATTACTTTATATTGAAAAAAAGAATTAAATTGATTTTAGATAATAGCAAAATTTCTTAATAAAAATATTTTTTAAATTCACTTTTACGTAAATAAATTGAAAATTTTAATTGCTCTTAATTTTATTTAACATTTTACCTTTATTTAAAAAGATATAATGGTTTATTCTTTAATTTCTTTGATAATCATTGCTAATCATTGTTTAATTCCAATTTTAAATGCGAGTCCACCGGTGCGTAAATTATTTAGGGAATTAATTTAATAGTCTATTTTCATTAGGTGGATGACAAAATGCTAATTGCATTTATGAAAGGTCAGCAAGAAATTCAAATTAGTGATTATTCGAAGCAAAAATATGAGGCGCACCTTGGCATTATTTATTTTATGAGAAAGAATTGGCACTGTGACAAAATAGCAGATGAATTTGAAGAATATGAACGGACAGAATGCCAAAAATATCGCAAATATTTGGACATTTTGTACGAATATTTGTACAGAGAATACGTCGGAATTCAAACAGTAAAGCCACAATTAGTATTTAAAAACCTAATTGAAATTGAAGGGCCAATAATTTATGTTATATTTTGTCTGGCCAAACTTTGGGAATTTTATTTTGAATCAATTCAAAGTGTTTTTTTTGGATTTAAATTAGACAAATTTTTCATTTATTATTTTGAACCAAAATTGTTGAATGTGGAGCGATTAAATTATGAAATAAAATTTGAAAATGAACCAAAAATGCCAATTAATGAGCTGATTTTGCAATTGGCAATAGACACAGCGTGTGAATGCCAAACAAATGAAAGTTTGGACGGAATAATTCGAGAAAAATTAAACAAAAACTTGGAGGAAATGAATAAAAGAGCGGTAGAAAATTGGAAAATAAAGTATCCATGGTTAGCAAAAAAGAAAGACAAACATTCAATAATATTGGATTCAAAATTCAGTGATTTTACATGGGTAGGTTTTCAATTATCATAAAATTTGTTTGAATTACTCAAATTTAGACAGAAGATGCTGTGTTTTGCGCATTTGTCAAAAGACAGGCGACAAACATTAAGAAATTTGTCCGAATTTCTGAAAGATATTATGACAAAAATTTTGTGAATTTTTTGCCCTTCAAAATTGGCATTGTGCATTTGATGAGAGAGAATTGGCACTGTGACAAAATTGGGGAGAGATTTGGAGAATTTGAGCGGTCAGAATGCCAAAAATATCGCAAATATTTGCACATTTTTTACGAATTTTTGTTCCGACTTTATGTTGAAGGTTTGACATTTATTAATTTGAATATTTTTTTTAAATAATAAATATTATTTTAAAGCTAAAAACGCTGAATTAGCCTATCATTTGCCGGCGGTGAAGCCAATATTTACGAGTAATGATGGAAATCCTTTTAATTTAACTATTGTTGTACAAATTATGAATGAAATTTGGAATTTTTTTTTCAACAAGAATGAAAGTCCATTCTTAAATGAAATTAAATTGCAAAATGAGGAAGAATTAAATTATCAAATAAAAGAGGATAAAAGTGGGATAAATTCATCCAAAACTAAAACAGAAATAAAAATATTGCCAATTTTCGAAATGAATTTAAACGAAAAATGGAAAGTTTAAGCGAAAATGTCAAGGAAAATGTCAAGGAAGCAAAAGAGAAATTGGAAAAAGCAAAGTCAGAAACAGAAAATGATGAAGAAAAAAGAAAGCTGGATTTTGTCTATTTTTACGGAATTGGCACTTTCGATTCGTCGCTATTTTCATAATTTTTTTTTTTGCTTTACACACAAAATTCGCATTCTTCTGCTGATCATTCATATTTTCTATTATGTTTCATTTAGAATTGCTCCGTCATTCTTTCTAATTTTTTAATATTTTTAAATTTTTGTAATTTTCTTTATATTTTTCTTTTAAAATTCTTATTTTAATGTAATTTATTTCGATAAAATGGTTTTTAATTTTTCTCTAGCGGCGCATTTTAAGAACAAATGATAATTATGAATGCTAAGCTAATATGAAAATAAAGCAAGAAAACCCCCAATTTTCACAATTTATTTCAAATACTTTTTACATTTTCACAGAATTTTTCTGGATAGTCCAAGTGAAATGAAAAAAATAATTAAAATTTTTTTGTGCAGAAATGATAATTTTCATCCCAACTTTCACTGTCCACATAGACCAAACGATTAAAAATTCGGCGTAAATTCTCATAAATTTTTTTGATTGGCTATAAAAAAGGAATTTTTTGCTTCTAATTATGATGTTATCTGTTCATTTTTAAAATTCGAGGCATACCTTGGAATTTATGGGGGAGAATTGGCAATGCGACAAAATTGGGGCGCATGAAGAATTTGAAAAATATCGCAAATATTGTACATATGTAGAATACGTCGAAATGCCGACAGTGAAGCGAAAATTTATTTTTATTTCGGAAAGTAAAATTTGGCGATGCTGCTAATAGGGTCGCTAATTTAATTCTTTATTTTTTATTTTTTGGTTAAATATCCAGAAAATTTTAAATAAATCACATGGAATTCTAAAAAACGAGATTTGGGGACCAGAGATACCTGTCATTTGGGGATTTTAATGAACAAAATATCTAAAATATTTAAATATTGAGCCCGAAACTTGCGAAAAATTACTATGTTTAATTTTATTCATGAAAAGTCATTTTAATTTTGTTTTGAAAAAATCGAATTAAATGGTAGTCTTCAAAAAAATTTTCGATTTTAATAAAATATAGTATAAATTGTCAAAAAAATGTTTAAATATATAAAAAAAAATTTGTGAGAAGAGATTGAATGATGGAATAAAATTGGAAAATGAAATAAAATTGTCACTTAATGAAATTATTTTGCAATTGGCAATTGACACAGCGAATAAATTGAGAAAATGGAAGAGATTTTGACTCAAAAATATGAGGAGTGCCTTGGCATTATGTATTATATGAGAAAGAATAGGAAATGTGATAAAATTGCGAATAAATTATCTGAAAAAGACGAATAAAATGCCAAAAATTTCGAAAATATTTGGAGATTTTATATGAATAGCGCCTTCGGCGCATCCCCCGCTAGGAAGTACAGATGTGTTGTAAAATTATGAATGATAAAACCGAAAATGGCTCGGCCGCTTCGCGGCCTCGCACCCTTCTCTTGGCATTTTCTTATGGCACAACATTTCTTAACATTTTTAGCTTCTTGGCATTTCTTATTGCATAACATTTCTTAGCATTTTCCTCGTCCTTTCCTCATTTTTGGCATTTTCTTAGGTGAGGCATTTCTTAGCAATTTTCTTAGCGTTTTTTCTTTTTTCTTGACATTTTCTTGGAAGGTACGGCTCGGCCGCTTCGCGGCCTCGGATCATTCTCTTGGCATTTTCTTACGGCATAACATTCATAGCATTTCCTCATCTTTTGTTTCTTGGCATTTTTAATTACATATCACTTCACACTTACAAATTAGCATTTTCCTCGTCGTTTCCTCATTTTTGGCATTTTCTTAGGTCAGGCATTTCTTAACAATTTTCCTAGCATTTTTTTCTTTTTTCTTGACATTTTCTTGGAAGGCATGGCTCGGCCGCTTCGCGGCCTCGGACCATTCTTTTGGCATTTTTTATGGCACAAAACCTTTTTGGCATTTTCTTACAGTCAGGCATTCATTTTCTTATGGTACAACATTTCTTAACATTTTCCTAATCTTTTTAGCTTCTTGGCCTTTCTTATTGCATAACATTTCTTAGCATTTTATTGGCAGTTTCTTATGGTCAAGCATTTCTTCTTAGCTTTTTCCTCGCATTTTCATGTCTTGGCATTTTCTTACCTTCAGGCATTTATTCTTAGCATTTTCTTTCCTTTTTCTTGACATTTTCTTGGAAGGTACGGTTTGGCCGTTTCGCGGCCTCGGACCAATCTTTTGGCCTTTTTTATGGAACAAAATTTTTAGCTTTTTCCTCCCTTTTGACATTTTCTTACAGTCATGTTCATTTTCTTATGGTCAAGCATTTCTTCTTAGCATTTTCTTTCTTTTTTCTTGACATTTTCTTGTAAGGTACGACTCGGCAGCTTCGCGAACATGACACGCATAATTGTGTCAGACTAAAGTCACAGAACAAACATTAATGTTTACAAAAACATGACGCACCTTATTGTCTTTCACTAAAGTCACACGACAAACCTTAATGTTTTATCAAAAACATGACCTCACACTAAAGTCACACTAATGTTTTATCAAAAACATAACACAAATTATTGCGTCACACTAAAGTCACAGAACAAACACTAATGTTTTATCAAAAACATGAACACACCACATTCTTGTCTAAAAAACCACACACCACACTAAGGTGGTTGACTGACATAAACCACAAAACACATATTGTCTAACACAAAGCACACACCACACTAATGTGGTTGACTGAATAATTCGCACACCACACTATTGTCTAACACAAAACCGCACACCACACTATTGTCTAACACAAACAACAACCACATTAATGTGGTTTACTAACATAAAAACAAACCACACTATTGTCTAACACAAAACCCACACACATTATTGTCTAATTGGTTGATTGACATAAACCGCACACCACACTATTGTCTAACACAAACGACACACCATATTAATGTGGTTTACTAACACAAAACCGCACACCACACTATTGTCTAACACAAACCACATACCACACTAATGTGGTTTACTAACATAAACCACACACCACACTATTCTCTAACACAAACCACATACCAGACTAATGTAATTTTCTAACTCGAACCACACTTTTTCTCAAACAATTCCAAACCTTGCAAACAATATAGTCAAATTAAAACATTCCAATTAAAGCTTAGAATTAAGAACTTACAAGTTTCCAATAAATCATGAGTCCATTTTCTGCGCTAAACTGTATAACATCAGCATTTGGGAAGTTCGTAATCTCAAGGCATTCAACAAAACGTTAGGCCATCACACAGCTCATTATCTAAATTTTGCAAATACAATTACATATGGAAAAGCTAAAATCACAGTCTCAACCACAAAAACGAATTTTAGCTCACTTTTTACATAATTCTGAGTACAAAAGGCAATTAAGGCAATTACTTTAACTTCTTCAGAAATTGCTAAGCATTATGATGAAAGGCCGACCGGCAGTTAGTGTGGAGATATTGCCGAACCGGCAGAGCAGTAAATAACCTTTAAACCTATTGACATTTATTTTAATTAAGCACTCAAATTTTGCCTAAATCAGAAAAATTAGACAAAGAAACCAAAATATAATAACAGATTAAACATTAAGCCTGAGCATTAGCATAATTATTTCACGCGAAGAACACAAAACCAAAATAAACAAACAAACATGAGAAACAACAACCAGTACATCAAAGTCAAACAATATACTCAAAAAAACAAAAACGTTTTTTCGTTTACAAAAAACAAATTCATATAACAAATAACTTAATAAACTATGAACCTACATAAAAAAGCAAATAAATTAGGTACATTTTTAAGAATGATTATTGCAAAACAAATTGAAAAATCAAAACCAAACATTCCATTTTTCAAATGCTTTTTTAACGCAAAACAAACAAAAACATTTCCATTTTCAAATTCATTTTTAACGCAAACCAAACCAAAACATATTTTTTAACGCAAAACAATTACAAACGCCACGCCAATTCAAGCATGGCGGATATAGAGGGTCCATGCGTTTCGGCGCTCCCGTTCGGCGCTCGCGTTTCGGCGCCCGTGTTTCGGCGCCAGCTCGTTTCGGCGCCCGCGTTTCGGCGCCAAAAGATATAAAAATTCAAAACTTTGTTAAAATCAAAAAATCAAAAAACCTAGCGCTTTATCAATACATATAAAAAACAATAATAAATAGTTAACAAAAAGCAAAAATTTTCAAGGGTTCATTTGGTAATTGTGGGAAATGCCTCGAAGAAATTCCAAAATAATGTGAAATTGATTGGACTGGAGATTGGGTGGATTTTCCTCTCTTTTTCTCAGGTGACAATCCAGCGATCGCAGAATTGTATTTGTGGTCGGCGGCTTTCTGTTCACGTCGAAGAACATCAATGAAATGCCACAATGATGGATGACGACAATTGAACGCGTCCTGCAAACGGTGGTGCTCCGCTTCTGCGTTGTTGTACTTCCTCTCATCTCCATCCAATGTCCATTGATACTTCCTCTCATCTCCATCCAATGTCCATTGATAGATGTTCCACTGATCCGGACGGAACAACGGTTGCGACCATGTGCCATGGGGACGAGGACGCCCAACATAATTGTCCAAAAGCCTAAAAAATTATTTAAAAATTGAAAATAACATTTATTTTCTGACCATCAATGAGAGGTCGAAAAGCCATCATTTGACATAGCCATTTCAAAATCCACGGAAAAAAGAAATGGGAGCAAAATTTGGCCACGCAGCACGCAAAAATGTTAACATTCTTTCGTACGATGTTTGCGATTTGGAAGTCATTAGACATGGCACACCGGGAAAATCCATTTTTCACGCCTAAATATTTTAATTTACAAATTTGAAAAACCGAATTAAGAGAAATGTTCTTTTCTAAATTACCGTTGCTGGTTTTTGCGGTACAAGTGTAGCGTTGCAAGACGAATGAAGAGATTGTTTAGGTCCGTCCAAATTAGGCCTCTACACTTTTTGTTTTTTTTGTTTCAATTTTCGAACGCATATTCGATGAAAATGATTACTAAAAAAGAAGCTTTTGTTTTTTGTTTGTTGATTTTAACCAAGTATTTGAAACTTTTATAATTTTTTGGCGCCGAAACGCGGGCGCCGAAACGAGCTGGCGCCGAAACGCGAGCGCCGAAACACGGGCGCCGAAACGGGAGCGCCGAAACGCGTGGGTCCCGATACAGACACTCATCTTTATTATATAAGATATTTGTTCCGATTGTATGCTGAAGGTTTGTTTAAGTTTTACATTAATTGGAATTTTTATTTTATTAAAATAATAATGATAATTTATTAAGCTAAAAACCCGAAGGAGTCGAAACAATTGCCATCATTGATGAAGCCAGAATTTATTGTACAATATATTCCGGGCTGTTTAATTGTTGTTGTCAAAGGACTGAACGAACTTTCGAACTTCTTTTGGGAAAAATATGAATACAAAAACAAAGCCTTTTATTATGAAATACAATTAGAAAATGAGGAAGAATTAAATTATGAAATCAAAGAGGAGAAAAATTGGTCCAAAAAAATCAGAGAAAAGGGAAAACAAATTTTGAAAGCACAAACGGACAATGAAAGAATTCGGGAAGAATTTGAGCAAAAAATGTATAAAATGGTAAAAGAAAATGAAAAAAGGCGAAATTTGAAAAGCCATTACAAATTCAGAATATGACAGAGGAAGAGCTTCGGAAAAGAGAATATAATTCCAACTTTGGCTAAAAATCCTTTTCACAAAATGATCGACTCTCCTGATTTTTTTTTAGTTTTTATGCTTTTTCTATTTCATTTTCATTGAGAATTGTTCTGTCTTTTTTCCCATTTTTTGTTATTTTTATTATTTTACAATTTTCTCTTTTCTTTAAAAATTTGTTTAAGTTTTTTGTTCGGGCAAATTTTCGAGAATTGTTTTTTTCACTTTTTCAGATCGATAACTAAAAAATAAGTTTGGATTAAAATGCATAAATAATTAGGGCTTTTTTCTCGCTCCATTTTATGACTGTTTTGGTGCGTTATTAAACGTCGGACGATTCAGTATTGCGAATTTTAATATTGCATTATTATTTAATAATAATATATAAATTTATATTAAGTAAAAAATAAGTTGGATAATCCTACTGATGGATGATCAATCCCAATTTTTTAAATATTGCATCATAATTTACTGATTTATAAATTTAAAAGTAAAATATAGAGAAGTAAAAAATAGATTTGGATAATCCTAAAGTAAAAAATAGATTTGGAATATTCTACTTATGATTTTTCCTCTGTTTATAAGGCTATGTGATATTCCATTTTTTCATTTAATATTTACATTAAAATATTGAAAAATAGAATTAAATTAATTTATAGATTTAATCAATTTCTGAATTAATATATTTTTAAAATTCTTTTTTATCAAATAAATTGGAAAATAATATAATTATTTCACTTTTAATTCAATGAACATTTAATTTTCTTTAAGAAAAATAATGATTTATTTTTTCTCTTTAATTTCTTTTATAATTATTGCTCATCCTTTTTTATTTAATGCGAGTCCATCGGTGAGTAATTAGGGAATTAATTTAATAGTCTATTTTAATTAGGTGGATCACAAAATACTAATTTCATTTATGAAAGGTCAGCAAGAAATTCAAATTAGTGATTATTCGGAGCAAAAATATGAGGCGCACCTTGGCATTTTGTGTTTTATGAGAAAGAATTGGCAAAGTGATAAAATTGCAAAGGAATTTGAAGAATACGAATGGACAGAATGCCAAAAATATCGCAAATATTTGGAAGTTTTGTACGAATATTTGTTCAAAGAATGAGTCGGAATTCCAACAGTGAAGCCAAAATTTATATTTAAAAGTGAAATTGAAATTGAAGGACCACTGATTTATGCGATGAATTGCCTTGTCAAAATTTCCCAATTTTATTTTAATTTAAAATGGAGTAAAATTTATAACATAAATTAACTAAATTTAATTATTATTGCATAAATTTTGAACCAAAATTGCCAATTAATGAAATGATTTTGCAATTGACAATTGACACAGCGAATGAATGGCAAACAAAAGAAAATTTAGAAGGAATAATTAAAACAAAATTTTGAAAAAGATTTTGAAGAAAAATTAATAGAATGTTGAAAAAGGCAGAAGAAAAGGCAATAAAAGACAATCCATGGAAAGCCAATCAAATAAATGATGACAAACATAAAATAATTGTGGATACAACATTCAATGAATCATGGACATGGGTGTGACTTAATAATAAATGAAATTTAATATATAAATACAAAGTTTAGACTAAAAATGCTATATTATCAGAATTTGTCAAAGGATTAGCGACAAATTTTGAGCAATTTTTTAAAATGGCCAAAGAATATTCAAATTATTTAACTCTAAGGAAAGAGAAAGGAAATATCTATTTTTATGATGATACACGCAGGATCTCCTTTGGTTTATACGAAAATGAGAAAATGAAAGAGCATTTGACGCAAAAATATGAGGCCCGTCTTGGCGTTGTGTATTTGATGCGAGAAAAATGGCATTGTGTTAAAATTGGGAAGAAATTTAAAGAAAAATGCCAAAAATATCGAAAATATTTGCATATATTGTACGAATATTTATTTCGACTATATGTTGAAGGTGTTTATGCAATTATTATTCTAAATTAAAAACTTTTAACTGTTATAAATAATGTTTTTTAAGGTAAAAGTACTGAATTGGCCAAGAAATTTCTAGCAATTAAACCAATTTTTTTCATGATAACCGTAATTTTCAAATGGAGTTAAGTTCCGTCGTCAAATCTCTGAATAAAATTTCTAAATCTTTTTGGAAAAGCGGTATCAATTCTAACCTGCTGTTTTTGAAAAATGAAATCGAATTAAATTATGGAAACAAAGAGGATGAAAATTGGTTTAGTAACTTTAAACAAAATGTAAAAATTAACGGATCAAAAAATGTGCAAAAATGGAAAAAAATGTTTAAATTTACCAAACGAATTGGAAGACAAACTTCGGCAAGAATTTGAAAAAAAAATGGAAAAAATATATGAAAAAACTAAAAAAAGGCAAAACAGGAAAAAGCAATTGAAAACGCAAAAAATGAAGAAGCAAAAGATAGTCTGAGAGATGAATATTTCCACAAATTTGGCACTTTTAATTCGTCGCCTTTTTCGTAAATTTTTTTCGTTTTCCTAAACATCCGAGTTCTTCTACTCTCTCAATTTCCTATTTTTTTATTTATTTCATTTTATAAAGAAACTTTTATTTCTTTTTTCCATTTTTTAAATTTTTTTTTCTTTTCCCTTTTTTGCACAAATAGGAAGAAAACATGCACATTTGTTTATTTGTTTTTTTTTTAAAATTAAAGTAGGCGGGTCGTTTCAATTAATTTCGGATTTAACAGAATTACAAATCATTGATACCGACTATTTAATTGTTTTATTGATTTTTAGTTAAATATTTTCTTTAAACCCACAATGAATCGATTTTCCTTGACATTTTCGCTTAAACTTTCCATTTTTCGTTTAAATTCATTTCGAAAATTGGCAATATTTTTTATTTCTGTTTTAGTTTTGGATGAATTTATCCCACTTTTACCATCTTTTATTTCATAATTTAAGTCTTCCTCATTTTGCAATTTAATTTTATTTAAGAATGGACTTTCATTCTTGTTGAAAAAAAAATTCCAAATTTCATTCATAATTTGTACAACAATAGTTAAATTAAAAGGATTTCCATCATTACTCGTAAATATTGGCTTCACCGCCGGCAAATGATAGGCTAATTCAGCGTTTTTAGCTTTAAAATAATATTTATTATTTTAAAAAAATATTCAAATTAATAAATGTCAAACCTTCAACATAAAGTCGGAACAAAAATTCGTAAAAAATGTGCAAATATTTGCGATATTTTTGGCATTCTGTCCGTTCATATTCTTCAAATCTCTCCCCAATTTTGTCACAGTGCCAATTCTCTCTCATCAAATGCACAATGCCAATTTTGAAGGGCAAAAAATTCACAAAATTTTGGTCATTATATCTTTCAGAAATTCGGACAAATTTCTTATTGTTTGTCGCCTGTCTTTTGAAAAATTCACAAAATACAGCATCTTCTGTCTAAATTTGAGTAATTCAAACAAATTTTATTTTGATTTAAAACCTACCCATGTAAAATCACTGAATTTTGAATCCAATATTATTGAATGTTTGTCTTTCTTTTTTGCTAACCATGGATACTTTATTTTCCAATTTTCTACCGCTCTTTTATTCATTTCCTCCAAGTTTTTGTTTAATTTTTCTCGAATTATTCCGTCCAAACTTTCATTTGTTTGGCATTCATACGCTGTGTCTATTGCCAATTGCAAAATCAGCTCATTAATTGGCATTTTTGGTTCATTTTCAAATTTTATTTCATAATTTAATCGCTCCACATTCAACAATTTTGGTTCAAAATAATGAGAGAACAATTTGTCTAGTTTAAATCTAAAAAAAACACTTTGAATTGATTCAAAATAAAATTTCCAAAGTTCGGCCAGACAAAATATAACATAAATTATTGGCCCTTCAATTTCAAGTAGGTTTTTAAATACGAATTGTGGCTTCACTGTTGGAATTCCGATGTATTCTCTGTACAAATATTCGTACAAAATGTCCAAATATTTTCGATATTTTTGGCATTCTGTCCGTTCATATTTTCCAAATTCATCCGCAATTTTGTCGCATTGCCAATTCTTTCTCATAAAATATATAATGCCAAGGTGCGCCTCATATTTTTGTTTCGAATAATCACTAATTTGAATTTCTTGCTGACCTTTCATAAATGCAATTAGCATTTTGTCATCCACCTAATGAAAATAGACTATTAAATTAATTCCCTAAATAATTTACGCACCGGTGGACTCGCATTTAAAATTGGAATTAAACAATGATTAGCAATGATTATCAAAGAAATTAAAGAATAAACCATTATATCTTTTTAAATAAAGGTAAAATGTTAAATAAAATTAAGAGCAATTAAAATTTTCAATTTATTTACGTAAAAGTGAATTTAAAAATATTCTTATTAAGAAATTTTGCTATTATCTAAAATCAATTTAATTCTTTTTTTCAATATAAAGTAATTATTCAAATGAAAATATGTTAAATCACCCAGCCTTATAAACGAAAGAAATTTTTATTACAATAATGATTAAAGTAGCATTATCCAAATCTACTTAATATAATTGTTTATTATATTAAATAATGATGACATTGTTTAAAATTATAAATGATATGATGCAATGTTTAAAATTAGGATTGATCAAAAGTAGGCTTATCCAAATCTACTTAATAAAATGTTTATTATTTAAATAAAGATCAATATTTAAAAAATTGGGGGATGATAATAAGTAGGATTATCCAAATCTTCTTAATAAAATATATATTACTTATTTGTTTGTGTGTAACACATAAATTCTGTCTGCCTTCATTTTTTATACCTAATAAATGAATTATTGGAGGGCCGATTCTGAAAGTGGTCGGGTCACCAAGGTTGTTTTTAAATTTTTATAGGTGCTAATTTGTATAGATAATACAGATTGTCTCGAAAATAAAGTTATATAAAAATTTGACCAAAAACAAACAGTTTAAACTAGTGTTACACGGGACGGGTATTCCCGGTCTCCCGAGGTCCCGGTTAAAAGCCCATGTCCCGGTCACGTCACAGTCCCTGTTGGGCAACGGGGAACCTTGAAAACAAGCAAACGTAAAAATAGATGGTCTGATTGAAAATTAGTGATGGAAATTGAGGGAAATGAAATATTTTTTGGAAAATATATTAATATACTTTTTATTGTATTAGTAAAGTGCGTGGTTGGCCGGTGGACAAAAAGTGCAAAATTATTTATCTGACTTTTCCTATAATTTTTTTTCTCAATTTTTAAAATATAAATATGTTAAAATTTAATTAAAGTGATGCTTACTATACATTCTTCTAAAAGTTTTGTTGGATCTCGAAAAAATAGTTAAATTTTTCCAAATATTAAATAAAATGATTAGCCATATTAATTTGAATTTTTTTTTAAATTTTGAAGTTTCAATGGCACCTATAAATTTTATTAATAAAGCTAAGCATAGGCTTAGACCAAAGCAATCTATATAGAATTGAAGAGGATATATTTCCATTTTTTCTCAAATTTGAGTTCTTTTTTTAATTGTAGTCCATTCGTAATTGAACTTGAAAATATTAAAAAAATTCAAGGTAATCTGGCTAATGATTTAATTTAATATAATATAATTAGTTTTAATTATTTTTATTCGAAATCTTTTATAAGAATTATATATTTAAAAATTAATTAAAATAAATTTGAACATATAAAGAATTCTTTCTGATTCTCTACTTCTTTTCTAGGGTTCAATTCCCTCCCCATTGTCTGTTCCGATCATTTTCCATCTAAAAATTGTTGAATTTTGAACATTAAACAATTTTGCAATTTCATTGTCACTCATTTTCGGCTGTTTTCCTTTTATTTGCCAATAAATTTTCATTTTTTCCATTTTTTCTTTTGCCGTTTTTCTCAAACAGCGAATGTCAAATTTTTGTTAAGCTTTCGAATGATACCATGATTGGTTGGATTTGTAACAACAAAAAAATTATAGGCCGAAAACTTGGGCTGGCGCCAAAACGCCGGCGCCAAAACGATACAGAGCCTGCCATATCGTAGATTTGCTCGAGGGACTTCGGTCAGAATACAATAAAATATCTATTGTAGAGTAGCTTTTACCGTATAACTGTTCCTCCATTTTTGCTTTATATCTCCGAATAGTCATGCACATTATTTATGCCAAAAAATAACTTAAAAATTAAAATTATTCACTGATTTTTTGGCTTCACTGTTGCAATTCTGACGTATTCTCTGAACAAAAATTCGTACAAAATGTCCAAATATTTGCGATATTTTTGGCATTCTGTCCTTTCAAATTCGTGAAATTTATCTGCTATTTTGTCACATTTCCCATTCTTTCTCATTAATACACAAATACCCCAAGATATGCCTCGAATTTTTGCGGTGCTAAATATTCACTGATTTGATGTTGTTGATTGCCTGCCTCTCATAAAATGCAATTAGCATTATGACGCATTGAATTCATTGTCACCAACCGACAAATTGTTCAACTAATTCAATCGCTCGAAAAACAATACCGTCATCTTTTCAATAAATATGTAGTTCTACCAGACCTCCAAACAATTTCTTCAAATAAAAAAACAATACATTTATGTTGGATGTGATGATATTTAATTATATTAAGAATCGACACTATAATTTTTATTGATTAGTTATTTGTTAATGGGTCCACTCCCATCGGGGGACCGGTAAATTGGACACCAGAAAATTGGACACCGGAAAATTGGACACAAGAAAATTGGACACCGGAAAATTGGACACCAGAAAATTGGACACCAGAAAATTGGACACCAAGCGGAAAACTGGACACCGCCGGAATTTTGGACACCGAAGGAAAATTGGACACCGGAAAACTGGACACCAAGTTCCTAAAATAAAGTCAGGAATTGGGGTGAAAAATTAATTTATGAAGGGTAAATGGATTAATGGATTAAGGCACTTAGAGTAAATCAGGCATTCAACATGCACAATGATTGATTAATGTGCCAAAACATGCACGAAAATGGGCGATGATTAGTCAATGTGCTAAAATTGCATAAAAAATGGCAATCCTATCTAAAAGAAAACTTTGTTTCTTTCTTTATGAATGTTATGGTGGCCTTCTTCTCCTAATGTTACAATAATAAAAACCTTATTTATTGCCATTTTATTACGCTTATAAAAACACAGGGATGTGCAGACTAAAATAAAATCTTTTAGCAAAACCAAAATTTTTGTTTATTTATTTTAATTTATTTTATATCCAATAATGTACAATTTTCCGGTGTCCAATTTACCGGGAGCCCTCCCATCGACTCATTCTTTTCATTTGTGTTTTTTTTACTTTCGGTGTTTTATTTTCGGACTCTCTTAAATTTGATTCCGTCGTTATTTTATTATTATTTTGTGATTCTAAATTTATTGTTTATTCATTTAATAAATTTATCTTGTTTATGTGTTAGCAAAACACAACAATTTATTCTACTACAAATTCTCTAAAAATTTTCCTCAAAACAAATTTTTCTCTTCAACTCCTAAAACCAAATTTCTTTTCGCTGGTGGTCTGACTTTCTGTTTCTCCAAATTCAATTGTCTTCTTCTTTCACTGCTATGCATTTGTCTTCATTTCCACCAAAAGTGTAAGTGGCATATGCCCTTCTTTTGGTTATTTTTGTCTTTGAATCAATAAAAAAAAAAATAATTTTGTCCTCTGCGAAATAAAATTGCGAAAAAATTCTACGAGACAATTCATAGCGTAAATTATTGGGGCGTAAATTTTTATCCAGAAAAAACAGTAATTTTGGCGATCAATTTTTGAGCAAATTTTTCAATTCTTAGGGTTATATTTTCTAAATGCCGTGGATTAATTTCCCTAAAGTGATTAAACTTACCAATGGATTTGCATTTAAAATTTGAATTATAAAATGATGAGCAAAAAAAAAAAGAACAAAACATTTACCCTTCAAAAATAATAAAATTAAAAAATATTTCACTTCTTCTTAAAATTAGGCTAATTTTGGCGGCTGTCAGTTCTCTTTTTTATTCATAAATTTATATTTTATATAAAAAATGACGTATTCAATAATATTATAAAATTTAATTTGAAAATATGGTCAGCATTGGAAATATTTTAGTAGAATTACCCAAACAATTCATTGCTTTTGTCTTAAATATGCATTAGAATATTTAAAAATCATTAATTTAAATAATGAAAGCATAAACCTTGAACATAAAGTCGGAATAAATATTCGTACAAAATGTCCAAATATTTTCGATATTTTTGGCATTCTGTTCGTTCGTATTCTTCAAACTTTTCATGAATTTTGTCACATTGCCAATTGTTTCTCATTAATAAATAATGCCAAGATGCGCCTCATATTTATGAATTGAATATTCATTCAATTGCGTTTCTTGGTGGCATTTCATAAATATAATTATCATTTTATCCTCAACCTAATTAATTAAAATGGAGTAGTAAAATTAATTCCCTAATTAATTAAATTACCGATGGATTTGCTTTTGAAATTGGGGTTTGAATAATAATTATAAAAGAAATGAAAGAGGATGAATAAACCATTATGTGCTTTCTTAAATAAAATTAATGTTCAATCAAATTAAAAGCTCATTAACTACAATTTTCAATTTATATACACAAAAGTGAATTAAATAAACCTTTTTATTAAGAAATTGAATGTCTTCAAATTATTATTAAAATGAAAAAATGGAAAATCACATAGTCTTTTAAACAGAGCAAAAATTTGTTTTTAGAAAATTATCATAAGTAGGATTATATTTTTTATTTAATATTATTTAATAATGATGCAATATTTAAAAAAGATCTTATAAAAATTTTTCTTTGAAAATTCTATGAGAAAAAAATTTTTTAAATTTTAAGTGATTTTTTCAGAATTACTAAGAATTTTCAAAAAAAGCGCTAAAATTTATTGAAAAATTTTTTTCTCATAGAATTTTCAAAGAAAAATTGTTCTAAGATTTTTGTCTTGAAAATTTTTCTAAGTTTGAAATTTTTTAAAAATTTCTTCCCGGCGGTGTTATGTCTCGGCTGTGTTTTGTCCTGTTCCTACAACAAGTACCTGCTGCTGGCTGTGCAACAACAGCATCAGCTCCCTGAACATGTGTGGAACATTGCATCAAAATTTACTTCGAAACATTAAATCGTAAAGGATTTTGAGCGGGATTGCCGGGATTTTTTTATCGGTGGGTGTTTGGTGGGGCATGAGAGGCATATGTGCAGCATTGACACGGGTGGCTTCGCAATGGTACATGCGTAGCATCTGATGGACAAAAATTCTCGATTGATGGCTGTGCAGTAGCAGCTACCGGAACAATATGTTCAAATTCAAAAGGGCGTCTGTACCAGGGATGGCACGGAATTCCGATTTCCGACTTCCGAATTCCGATTTCCGACGTTTTTGGGGTCGGAATTCCGATTTCCGACTTCCGAAAAATTTTTGGACCTCGGAAATCCGATTTCCGATTTCCGAAAAATTTTGGACCCCCGGAATTCCGATTTCCGATTTCCGAAAATTTTTGGGGCCTCGGAATGCCATCCCTGGTCTGTACCCTATGCATAAAGATCAGGATCGGATCCTCTGATAATGATCCACGAATCACTGATACGAGGATCGAAAAATCCGTGGATCAAAATCCGTGTGCATAAAGATCGGATTGGGTGATCCATGGATCACGATCCGTGGATTGTATTCCTTTTCTTTTCCGCGGTAGTTATCATCAAAACCAACGCTTTTAATTATTGCAGCGTTGTTTAATATAATAAATAATTATATTAAGTAGATTTGGATAATCCTACTTATGGTCAATCCCAATTTTTTAATTATTGAATCTTTGTTTAATATAATAATAATTCAGTAGATTTGGATAATCCTACTTATGATTATTATTTAAAATAAAATTTTTGCTCCATTTATAAGGCTATGTGATTTTCCATTTTCATTTTCATAATTACTTTACTTCATTAGGCAATATATTTTTTTAGTTTTTAATCAACTTTTTAAAATAATTTGAAACAATAATTAGTGAATGTTTATTCATTTTTAAAAGAAAAACATAATATTTTATTCTTTTTATCTAATCCCTTTTTAATTTATTATTATTCATCAAGTTTTAATTCATATTTCAAGTGTAATTCCACCATTGAGTTAATTAATAAGGGTAATTTATTTGTGTAATCATTTTTAATTAGGGAGACGAACAAATGCTATTTTACAATTTCTTAATAAATCCTTTTTTAATCACTTTAATCTAAATAAATTCGAAAATATAATTAATGCGCTTTATTTTCATTTGAACATTTAATTATTTAAGAAAAACATAATGTTTTATTTTTTCTCTTTAATTTCTTTTATAATTATTGCTCATCCTTTTTTAATTTCAATTTTAAATGCGAGTTCATCCGTGAGTAATTAGGGAATTAATTTTATTAATCCATTTTAATTAATTAGGTCGATGACAAAATGCTAATTGCATTTATGAAAGGTCATCAAGAAACGCAAATTAGTGAATATTCAATGGAAAAATATGAGGCACACCTTGGCATTATATATTTTATGAGAAAGAATTGGAAATGTGACAGAATTGAGGAAGAATTTGAAGAATATGAACGGACAGAATGCCAAAAATATCGCAAATATTTGGACATTTTGTACGAATATTTGTACAGAGAATACGTTGGAATTCCCACAGAGAAGCCAAAATTTGTATTTAAGAGGAAACACTTTAAAAATGAAATTGAAATTGATGGGCCAATAATTTATGCAGTGAATTGTCTCGTGAAAATTTCACAATTTTATTTTATTTGTACAGAACAAAGTAAATATTATGAATATAAATTAAACAAACTTTTCACTTTTATTTTTGAACCAAAATTGTTGAATGAGGAGAGATTGAAGTATGAAGTAAAATTAACATTTAATGAAATGATTTTGCATTTGGCAATTGACACAGCGAATGAATGGCAATCAAATGAAATTGTTGATGGAATTATTCAACAAAATTGTAGACAAAAATTTAAAGAAAATTTGGAAGAAATGCTCAAAAAAGCGACAGAAAATGCAAAAGATGACAATCCAGGCAGAGCCAATTTAATAAATGATGACAAGCATTGGATAATTTTATATTCAAAATTCGATGATCAAAATACATGGGTGAGACTAAACATTCAATGGAAATTAAATAAATTAAATTTTAGACTAAAGATGCTATATTTACGGAATATGTCAAAGGATTAGCGAAAAATTTTGAGAAATTTTTTAAAATGGCCAAAGAATATTCAAATTATTTAAGTCAAATTAAAGAGAAAAGTTATGGGAATTATTACCGCTTGGTCTCTTATCGGTTATATGAAACTGAGAAAATGAAAAAGCATTTGATCCGAAAATATGAAGCCCATCTTGGCCTTGTGTATTTGATGCGAGAGAATTGGCATTGTTCTTATATAATAAAATTTAGTTATGAATGGCGACAATGCCAAAAATATCGAAAATATTTGGAAATTTTGTACGAATATTTATTCCGACTTTATGTTCAAGGTTTTACTTTTTGTTAATGATGTTAAATATGATAAAATGTTTTTAAGGTAAAAGCAATGAATTAGTCAAAAAATTTCAAGCGGTGAAGCCAAAATTTATGTGGAATATTTATCATAAGGAATTAATTAACGTCGTCAAAACACTGTATGAGTTTTCGAAAACTTTTTATTCTATTGATATGGTTTTAATAAATGAGATCGAATTGAATTATGAAATCAAAAAGGAGGCAAATTTGTTCAGTAAATTTAAACAAAATATTTTGGAAAAAATTAACGCACCAAAAAATGAGCAAAAAAAGGGAAAGAATATCTTAAATTTACCAAATGAATTGGAAGACAATCTTCGGCAAGAATTTGAGCAAAAAATGGAAAAAATGTGTCAAAATACGAAAGAAAATGCCAAGGAAGAAAAGGCAAAATTGGAAAAAGCAATTGAAAATGCAGCAAATTATGAAGAAAAACACAATCTGAAAGAAGAATACGATGAAAAATTTTACTTTTTAAATTCATTGCCATTTTCATAAAATATTGCAATTTTTCTTTGTTATTCCTTCTGTTTCACTCTTTTTTATGTTTCGTCTTTTTTTTTTTTTGCATTTTCTTCCGATTTTTGAACATTTCCTCCAATTTTTTGTCAAAATTTTGTAGGATTATTCCGTCTACACTTTCATCTGTTTGCCATTCATTCGCTGTGTCAATTGCCAATTCCAAAATCATTTCATTAATTGGCAATTTTGATTCATTTTCAAATTTAAATTCATAATTTAATCTCTCAGTGAAAAGTTCATTTAATTTATAACGTTTACTCACCCCTTTACAAAATAAAATTGCGAAATTTTGGCCAAACAAAGGAAAGCATTAATTATTGGCCCATCAATTTCAATGTGTTCTTTAAACACAATTTTGGTTTCACTGTGGTAATTCCGGCGTATTCTCTGCTTAAATATTCATATAATATGTACAAATATTTGTGATATTTTTGGCATTCTGTCCGTTTATATTCATCAAATTCCTCCTCAATTCTGTCACAATCCCAATTCTTTAAAATAACTAGCGCAGGCGCGCTCGCTTCGCTCGCGCACCCCGCGCTAGTTAAAATTTTTAAACTTAAGGATGTCCCTCCAAATGTTTTTCTCTCTCCCCCATCTCTCTCTCTCTCTCTTGCCTTTTTTCTCTCTCCTCTTTTCTCGCGGTCTCCTCATTCTTTCTCTCTCCTCATCTGTCTCTCTCTCCTCTTTTCCCACCCTCCCTCTCTCACTCCCCTTCTCTCTCTTTCCCCACATACACTTCTTTTTCTTTCTCTCTCTCTCTCTCTGCTCTCTCTCTCTCTCTCTCGCCTTTTTTGTCTCTCTCCCCACTCTCTCTTCTCTTTCTCTCTCACTCAATTGTCTTTGTCTCTTTATCTCTCTCTCTTCTCTCTCTCTCTGCTCCCTCTCGCCTCTTCTCTCTCTCTCTCTCGCCTTTTTTGTCTCTCTCCCCACTCTCTCTTCTCTTTCTCTCTCACTCAATTCTCTTTGTCACTATCTCCCTCTCTCTCTTCTCTTTCTCTCTCTCTCACTTCTTTTCTCTCTCCTCTTTTCACGCTATCTCCTCATTTCTTTCTCTCTCCTCGTCTCTCTCTCTCTCTCCTCTTTTCCCACCCTCCCTCTCTCACTCCCCGTCTCTCTCTCTCCACACACACTTCTTTCTCTCTCTCTCTCTCCTCTTATAATCTTTTAACTTTCTCTCCTCTTCTCTCTCTCTCTCTGCTCTCTCTCGCCTCCTCTCTCTCTCTCTCGCGCCTTTTTTGTCTCTCCCCACTCTCTCTTCTCTTTCTCTTTCTCTCTCACTCAATTCTCTTTGTCTCTTTCTCTCTCTCTCACCTCTTTTCTCTCCTCTTTTCCCACCCTCCCTCTCTCACTCCCCTTCTCTCTCTTTCCCCACATACACTTCTTTCTCTCTCTCTCTCTCGCCTTTTTTGTCTCTCTCCCCACTCTCTCTTCTCTCTCTCTCTGCTCTCTCTCGCCTCTTCTCTCTCTTGTTTTGTCTCTCTTTCTTCTCTCTCTCCTCTTTTCTCTCTCTCTCTCTCTTCTCTCTCTCTCTCTCTCTCCCTCTCTTCTCTTTTTTTCTCTCTCTCCTCATTTCTTTCTATCTCCTCATCTGTCTCTCTCTTCTCTTTTCCCTCTCTTCTCTTTCTTTCTCTCTCTCTCTCCTCATTTCTCATTTTCTTCGCTTTCTCTCTTCTCTTTTTCTCTCTCTCTCTTCTCTCTCTCTCTCTTCTCTTCTTACTTTTTCTCTCCTCTTTTCTCTCTTTCTCTCCTCTTTTCCTATCTTCACTCCCTCTTCTCTCTCTCTCTTCTATCTCTCCTTTGTCTCTCTTTATTCTATCTCTTCTCTCTCTCTCCTCATTTCTTTCTATCTCCTCATCTGTCTCTCTCTTCTCTTTTCCCTCTCTTCTCTTTCTTTCTCTCTCTCTCCTCATTTCTCACTTTCTCTCTTCTGTTTTTTTCTCTCTCTCTCTCTCATCTCTTCTTACTTTTTCTCTCGTCTTTTCTCTTTGTCTCTCCTCTTTTCTCTCTTTCTCTCCTCTTTTCCTGTCTTCACTCCCTCTTCTCTCTCTCTCTTCTACCTCTCCTATTTTTTCTCTCGATCTCTCTCTTCTCTTTTCACTTTCCTCTCTCTCTCTCTCTCTCTCTCTTCTTTTCTCTCTCTCCTTGTTTCTCTCACTCACTCCTCTTGTCTCTCTCTCACTCTCTCTCTCTTTCCTTCTCTCTTCCAACCTACTATTTAATCCTTTTCTCTTTAAAAACAATCGCGTCAATGAAAAGATTCAAATGTTTGTTTACTTTGTGACATGAAAGGCAAAAATTATATATAGATACATAATGCCAAGGTGTGCCTCATTTTTTTGCATTGAATATTCATCAATTGCGATTTTTGATGACCTTTGATAAATGCAATTAGAATTTTGTCATCGACCTAATTAATCAAAATTGGTTAGTAAAATTAATTTCCATAATTAACCAAATTACCTACCAATAGATTTGCTTTTGAAATTGAATTTAAAAAATAATTAGCAAGAATTACAAAAGGAATTAAAGAGAAAGCATAAACCATTATGTCTTTCTTAAATAAAATTAATGTTCAAATAAAATTAAAAGCGCTTTAACTATAATTTCCAATTTGTTTGCATAAAATTTTATTAAAAAATGTTTTTTTATTAAGAAACTGACTAATATCTACCCATTAATTTAATTATATTTTTTATAACTTAAAATAATTATTAAAACGAAAAATCACATAGCCTTATAAATAGAGTAAGAACTAGATTTTAAATAATGATTATAAGTAGGATAATCCAAACCAACTTAACATAATATTATCTTAAATAATGCTGCAATATTTGGGATTGACCATAATTAAAATTATCCAACTCTACCTAATAATAATAAATTAAATAATTATGCAATCTTTTAAAAAATTGGGATTGATCATAAGTAGGATTATCCAAATCTACTCAATATAATTACTTATTATATTAAATAATATACAATATTTAAAAAATTGGAATTGATCATAAGTAGGATTACCCAAATCTACTCAATATAATTACTTATTATATTAAATAATATACAATATTTAAAAATTGAATTGATCATAAATAGGATTATCTAAAACTATTTTTTACTTACTATAATTTGTTTATTATATTAAATAACGATGCTTGAGGTAACGATGGCATTGGGCCAAAAAACGGGATTTCGTAATCAAGGTCTGGAATTTGTAGTCGTACTAAAAACTAAGGTAACATATTTCAAAATTTTCAATTTCATTCAATCATTGTAATTGGAGTTAATAAATTATATTTCTGTGTCAAATTGTAAATCGGTGTCCAACGAATTTTTTCATATTGAATATCTCCAATTAAGGATAATTCTGGGAAAATAAGGCATTATTTTCGATTATTCAGTTTGCTATTGTAATTCGAGTCATGAATAGGGATATATGCAGCTATTGTATCTTGGCCCTTATAATAGAGAAATCAATGTTTATAATGATCAAATTTTAAAAAAATTTCCGGCAAGGAATATGTTTTTAAAAGCATTGATGATGCTGAAAGTAAAGGAGCACCTATTCTTCCAGAGGTGCTAAATAAACTTCAAGCAAACAGTCTTCCTGACCATGAGCTTAAACTTAAAATTAATTCTGTAACAAAATTAATCAAAACATAAATGTAAATATGGGCTTATGTAATGGAACACGTGTACAAATACTTGATATTAAATGACACAGCGAATGAATGGCAAACAAATGAAAGTTTGGACGAATTAATTCGACAAAATTTTGAAGAATATTTAGAGGAAATGTTTAAAACAGCGGAAGAAATGGCAAAACATGATAATCAGAAAAGACCATGGAGAGCCAAAGAAATAAATAATGACAAACTTAAAATAATTATCTTTTCAAAATTCGATGATAAATTGACATGGGTGAGACTTAAAATTCAATGAAAATAATTCAAAATTTAGGTAGAAGATGCTATATTTTCGGAATTTGTCAAAGGTTTAGCTATAAATTCAGAGAAATTTTTTAAAATGGCTAAAGAATTTTCAAATTATTTAAGTCAATTGAGAAAGAAAAGGAATATTTTTTGGTATGAGGACAAACGCATGAGCACTTTTGGATTATGCGAAACTGAAAAAATGAAAAAGCATTTGACGCAAATATATGAAGCCCAGCTTGGCCTTTTGTATTTGATGAGAAAGAATTGGCAATGCTCCAAAATTGTAAAGAATTTTGATGAATATGAACGGACAGAATGCCAAAAATTTCGCAACGCAAATATTTGCACATTTGCATGAATATTTATTCCGACTTTATGTTGATGGTTTATACAATCATTTAGTTAAATTAATTATTTTTAAATATAATAATAAATATTTTAAGGTAAAAGCGCTGAATTGGCCAATAAATTTCCAGCGGCTAAGCCAATATTTGTAAATTACCGAATTATTATTACGTTAATTGATATAATCGAAGAACTGACTAAAATTTCATATTTTTTTTGGAAAAAGGATGTATACTCATTGAAGAATAGCAATTCCAATGAACTGATTTTGGAAAATGAGGTCGAATTTAATTATGAATTTAAGAGGAAAATTGCTTTAGTAAATTTAAACAAAATATTTTGGAAAAAATTAAAGGACCTAAAAATGTTCAAAAAAAGGGAAAGGAAATTTTAAATTTATCAAATAAAATTGAATTCAATCTTCGACAAGATTTAAGCAAAAAATGAAAAAAAATTTATAAAAATACAAAAAAAATTGTCAAGGAAGAAATGGCAAAATGGGAAGAAGCAATTGAAAATGCGGAAAATGATGAACAAAATCTGAGACGTGAATATAATGACAAATTCCGCTTTTTCAACTTTTCGCCATTTTCATAAATCTTTTGGTGTCACAAAATTCAGGATTTTTGCAGATCATTTCCCATTTTCTGTTTGTTTTTGGCATTTCAATAGTATTGGGGGTTAAGCTAACAAACATTTTATTAAAATTCAATTATTAATTTTTCAATTTTGATTAAATTCAATTTAGAATTAATTCCCCATGCTAAAGAAATGCCAATTTTTCATTGAACATATTTTTCTTATAACATTTTTGAATATTTTTCGTATTTATTTTGCAATTTTCTTTTAAATTTTCACTGATATTCCTTCCGTTCCACTTTTGCTTTTCATTTTATTACATTTCTAAATTTCATTTATTATATTTAAATAAATTTAAAAATGAATTAATTGGGAAAACAAATTTTGTTTGGACATGCCATTTTTGTTTTTAATTCTTAAGAATTATTTAGTGTTTCCTCATTTTCTATCACATTTAAAAAATGTATGAAAATTAGAGATCGGCCTGTACCTGGATCCAGGCCTGTATTTTTCCTGGATCCAGGTACAGGTACAGGCCATTTTTCGGCAACCTGTATTTTTCCTGTACCTGTATTTTCCTGTACTTTTGTACAGAAAATACAGGTACAGGCCATTTTGGAAATACATGTACAGGTACAGGTACAGGCCTAAAAAACCTGTATTTCCTGTATTAATTTTTAATAACTATTTTTGGCGAAATGTCGGAAAAAGGATGGAAAAATTCAAAAAAATATCATTTTTATCAGTGAAACTGCGTCAAACTTGAAAAATTTAATAAAATTTTGGCGAAATGTCATAGTTCAAAGTGGAATTGGTCGTTTTGACGCCAGCCCATTGTGCTATAACTTTTTTTTTATTTTCAACAAAATCTAAGGAACTTCCTTCCCATTTCAATTTGGCGCATGCTTTAAATAAAATTGTAATTTTCTTAAGAGCAAAAATTTTTTACTGATGATGCTTTATTTTCTGAATTTGTGAAAGGACAGGCGACAACTTTTGATAAATTTTTGAAGAAGACAAAAGAATATTCAAATTATTTATGTCGAATGAAAGATAACGATAGAAAAAATATATGAAAATACAAAACAAATTTGGCACTTTCATTTCGTCGGCTTTTTATACTCATTTGAATATATTTTTGCTTTTTTGGATTATAAAATTATTGGGTTGAATAATGGGTTAGGTAATAAGATACCGTCTGAACTCTCGGCTTTCTGGGGAGAGATGCGTGAAAAAATTTTCGCTGCCGCGATTTTTTTTCGAAAAAATTAAAGAGGAGAAAAATTGATTACATAAAATTATAAAAAAGGGAAAACAAATTTAGAATATACCAAACGAAATTGAAAGTCTTCGGGATGAATTTGAGCAAAAAATGGAAAAAATACGTGAAAATATTAAAGAAAATATAATATTTTAAAAATACATTTTCATTTCTTTAAAATTAAAACATTTACAAAAACGGATTTTAACATTCACAAAGTTTTCTTTTCAGAAAGTATTTCTCCAAAGACGTGACAAATCCGGATATTCACAAATATTGGAACTTTAGCATTAGAGTACATTAATAGCATGACAATAAAATTTTGCATTTAAGATCACTTTCAGAAAAAAATATTTATAAATTAATTTTGCAAAAATAATGGAAAACTCAGAATTCCGAAAAAAAATTTTAAACCGTTTAAATATTTTCATGTTAAGTTAGTCTTGTGATATTTTCGTTGAATTTTTCTCTCCGTATGAATTTCGAAATAATTCAAATTATTATTTTCAAATAAAATTGATTCTGTTATTGATATATTAGTTTAATTCTCCCCTCTTTTTCTCCATATATTTATTTATTGACATTTTCTTTCTGTTTTCCTCTCCCTTTGAATTGGAATGCTAATAAATATGTTTATTCAAATTAATTTTAAAATTTTTATTGATATTTTAGTTGAAATAATATGTTATTTAAATGCCCCTCTATGAATTGTCCTTACCATTATTTCATTTTTCTTTAAAAATTATAGAAAATGTTATTTCAGTAATTACTTATATTATGTTTATCAATGTTTTCTCTCCTTTTTATAAGTTTATGTAAATCGAAACTTTTAAGCAACGGACCAATTAAAATTGGAATTTCAATTAGTTCCTATTCGATATTATTTCTTCTATTTTAACTTTTTGGAGAACGGAAATACGATTTTACAGCATACATTTAATTTATGCAATGGTTTTTGTTTTATAAAATAAAAGATTTTTGTTTTAGAAAATAAAACATTTTTGTTTTAGAAAATAAAAGATTTTTGTTTTAGAAAATAAAAGATTTTTGTTTTAGAAAATAAAACATTTTTGTTTTTAGAAAATAAAAGATTTTTGTTTTAGAAAATAAAAGATTAGTCGCCCGGAGGGAATTGAACCCACGACCATTCCTTCCCCAAAATGTTCAGGACTGGTTCAGGCTCCATTTCCTGTGATTATCAGTTACCAGGAATAGAGCCCCTTAATCACCGATATGAATCAATTATATAAATTTGTTTAATTTTATATTGGGAGTATACTTTTTTTATTTTTCTAAAATTTTAACTGTCACATTCCTTAAGTTAATAAAAATTTATTCATTTGTAATAAGTAAGGGTTTGGAATAATTCCATTCAAATAATTTTATTTGAAGATCACTATTTCAAAACAATTTTTCTCCCTTTTTAAGGCATTTTTTATTTTAATAATTACCTACTTTACTTCTTTTTAAGTACTTTTTTTTATTCCGCCTGGATTAGAGACCGGACAAGTGGGGTCGTATGGATCCCGACCGAAGCCAGATCCCGATCCGCGATCCGCAAAAATTGATTAAACTTTTACATTAAATCAAATTTATTTTTATAAAAATTGCCTAAATGATTATCAAAATGAAACATTTCCAAAAATATTAAGATAATTTTAGAAAAATAAAACAATGTTTTATTGTTATCATTTAATTTCTTTTATTATTATTACTGCTAATTTTTTAATTGCAATTTTAAATGCCATTCCATCGGTGGGTTTAATTGAAAAAACTAATTATTTACTAATCCATTTTTATTAATTAGGTTGAGGACAAAATGCTAATTGCGTTTATTAAAGGTCATCAGCAAATTCAAATCAGCAAATATTCAATGCAAAAATATGAGGCACATCTTGGCATTATTTATTATATGAGAAACAATTGGAAATGTGATAAAATAGCAGAGAATTTTGTAGAATATGAACGGACAGAATGCCAAAAATATCGCAAATATTTCGACTTTTTATATGAATATTTGTTTAGAGAATACGCCGGAATTCCAACAGTGAAGCCAAAATTTGTATTTAAAAAACGAATTGAAATTAATGGGCCAATAATTTATGCGGTGAATTGTCTGGTCGGAATTTCTCACTTTTATTTTACAAAATCTCTGAGACAAAAACATGAATATAAATTTATGTTCAATTATTTTGGAATTTTTGAACCAAAATTGTTGAATGAGGAAAGATTAAATGATGAACCAAAAGTGCCAATGAATGAAATTATTTTGCAATTGGCAATTGACACAGCGAATGAATGCCAAACAAATGAAAATTTGGTTGAGATAATGAGACAAAAATTTGAAAAAAAATTTGAAGAAAATTTGGAAGAAATGCTCAAAAAAGCGACAGAAAATGCAAAAAATGACAATCCAGGCAGAGCCGATTTAATAAATAATGACAAGCATTTTATAATTTTTTATTCAAAATTTGATGATAAATGGACATGGGTGAGACTTAACATTCAATGAAAATTAAAAAATTCAAAATTTAGACTGAAGATGCTCTGTTTTTGGAATTTGTCAAAGGATTAGCGACAAATTCCGATAAATTTTTTAAGATGGCAAAAGAATATTCATATAATTTATGTCGGAAGAAAGAGGAAAGAAATATTTATTTGGAAGACTATGATAAACGCATGATCTCTTTTGGGTTATGCGAAATTGAGAAAATGAAAAAACATTTGCAACAAAAATATGAGGCCCATATTGGCCTTTTGTATTTGATGCGAGTGAATTGGCAATGTTCTAATATTTTGAAATTTATTAATTATGAATGGGGGCAATGCCAAAAATATGGAAAATATTTACACATTTTGTACGAATATTTATTTCGACATTATGTTCAAGGTTTTATTTTTAATTAATGATTTTAACTATTTTAAAATATATTTAAGGTAAAAGCAATGAATTGGCCAATAAATTTTCAGCAATTAAGCCAATATTTAAACTTTACAAAAATAAGGAATTTATTTCCGTCGTTAAAATGCTAAATGATTTTTCGAAATATTTTTGGCCAAAGGATAAAAAGACATTGGAGAGAAACTATTATTATTGGAAGACGTTTGTTTATTGGAAGACGGAGTTGGTAAATGAGATGGAATTGAATTATGAAATTAAAGAGGTGGCAAACGATGAAATTAAAGAAGAGGAAAGTTGGTTTAATAAATTTAAACAGAATTTTTTGGAAAAAATTAACGGACCAAAAAATGTGCAAAAAAAGGGAAAGAAAACTTTAAATTTATCAAACGTATTGGAAGACAATCTTCGACAAGAATTTGACCAAAAAATGCAAAAAATTTCTGAAAATACCAAAGAAAATGCCAAGTTAGAAAAGGCAAAATTGGAAAAAGCAATTGAAAATGTGGCAAATAATGGAAAAAAAGGAGATCTGAGATATGAATATGATGACAAATTTGACGCTTTTATTTCGTCGCCATTTTCATGAAAAATTTCTTCGTCTCCATGAAATTCATTGGCTTTTCAGATTTTTAATTTTCTTTTCACTTTTCGCTGGTGTTCCTTCTGTCTCCACTTTGCTTTTCATTTTCACATTTACAAATTTCATTTTCCTATATTTAAAAAAAAAAGTTAAAAATGAAAAAATTGAACTCAAAAAATTCACGGTCACGGTCACGATTCACGGGTTTTTTCAGTCACGGCGCACCTCTAGAAGCGCTCTTGCTTTTAATTATGTAATATTCGGGTAATGTTAATAAAAAAACTGATTAAATTATTTTAAAATCTATAGAGATTTAAATTTTTAAATTTAACTTTTTTTTTATTAAAACATATTTTTTATTAAATTTTTTAGAGATTTAAATTTAAATTTAACTTTTTTTTTTTATTAAAACATATTTTTTATTTAATTTTTTTCTTCAACTTTTTGCTTTTCTGAAGTGAAAAACAATTTGTTCACGGTCCGGTTTTTCTGTCCCGACTAGTCTTGGCCCGTGCCTGTGCGGTTCGGCCCAATGCCGTCGTTACCTCAACTTAAGAATTGATTCGAATTCGCGCAGCAATCAATCTCCTGCTCCACCACCCATCCGCCAATGACTTTGCTTTCCATTTTGCATTTTCGAATAAAAGGTATTAATGATCAAAAATGGTATGAAAGCGCGTTGTTTCAGGGCATGGCAAAATGCCCATTTAATAAAAAGTTTTGTTTGGATGAAGATGACCGTGACCTCCGCGAAACTTATGCATTCAAAACATAGTGCTAGCGTAACTCATTTTCCAACAAATTCCGATTTTAGTTATGGTTGTTTGTGCCTAGTCAAGCGGAGAACATTCGAAAATTTGTTGTAAGATTTTTTCGTTTACTTATTTACTTATTTATTATTTTCTTTTATTTATTTATCATTTTTCTTTTATTTATTTTTGTTTAAAATAAAATTTTTAATATTTCAAGCAACATTTGCCTTCAATGTTCAACAACGTGTTTTATAAGACAGTGATGCAAAAAAAAAGCGGAAAACAAAGACATAAAAAGGGATCGAAATTAGAAAAATCATCCCTCTTTCTTCTGCTGGTCGATGATAATCGTCCTATCATCTTCGTTTTTCTTACTATCTTTGTCCTTCTGTGTACTTGATACTTCCTTTTTGTTTTCTTTTTGAATTTTTCCCTTTCTTGGCGTTTTGTTGTTGTTGTTGTTGTTGTTCTTTTTGGTCTTTTCCATATCCTTTAGCGCGCTCATTGCACGGCACACTTTTATCCATGAAGGGAAAAATGTGCCGTACTTTGTCTCAATTTTTTTCGCTACAATACTGCAAAAAATGGACAAATTTGGCCAAGTTTGGACCAACAATGCTTTAAAATTCTTCAAATTCATCGGATTTCTCATATTTTGTTGCAAAAATGAGACCGAATTGAATTATGAAATTAACGATGAGGAAAATTGGTTTAATAAATTTAATCAAAATATTTTGGAAAAGATTATCGGAGCAAAAAAAGTGCAAAAAAAGGGAAAAAAATTTTTACATTTATTAAATGAAATTGAAGAGACAATCTTCGACAAGAATTTGACCAAAAAATGGAAAAAATGTATGAAAATACCAAAGAAAGTGCCAAGGAAGAAAAGGCAAAATTGGAAAAAGCAATTGAAAATGCGGCAAATAATGGAGAAAAACACAATCTGAAAAGAGAATACAATGACAAATTTGACACTTTCAATTCTTCGCCATTTTCATAAATTTTTTGGTGTCACAAAATCCGGGCTTTTGGCATATCATTTTCCATTTCCTGTTTATTTTTGGCATTTCTATAGCAAATATGCTAAGCTGACAAACATTTATTAAAATTCAAAGATATTTTTTCGTTTTTTTTTTTGTTGAACTTAATTTAGGTTAATTACCAATGCTAAAAAAATGCTTTTTCATTGAACATGTTTCTCTGTCTTTTTCTGACATTTTCCAATATTTTTCGATTTATTTTATATTTTTGTTTCCGTTTTTCACTGATATTCCTTTGGTTTCCACTTTTGCTTTTCATTTTACTACATTTATAAATTTCATTTAATAAAAGTTAAAATGATTTTAATTTAATTTCATTTTTCTCAGCATAACATACACAAAAATTCGTCTGCTACATAACATTTGGGGATTTAACTTGGGGACCCTTGAGGACCAGACACTTAGGGATTCCGACCAAATGTAATTAAAAGCCATTAAATCAAATTGAATTAATTATTAATTAGGGAATTTTAGAATTTCAAATTGAAATTATAAATAAAACATAAAAAAATATTTTATAAATTATGAAATAGATAAGAAATTAACTAATATCTATCTTTTTGTAATGAAGCAAATATTTTTAAATATGTGAGTTTCTTTTTTAAATGTTAATAAAAGCTTGTAGCACTGGTTTTTTATTTCAAATTAATTTAAAATTTCATCAATTCGCTATAATTGCTTTCATTAATCATTTTGGCAATATTTGCTTTATTAATCAATTTGGCATATATTGACTTTAAACAATTAGGTCTATTTCCATAATATTTCGTTAAAATTAATGTAAAATATCTTTTGGGGTTGTGTATTTTGCAACGACCCCGACTCAGGTGCCGGGTCGGGACCGGTTTTGTTGGGCTGCTAATTTTCGGGATCGGGGTATAATACACCGAAAAATGAACTATGTAGTATTCGAGGTCGGGGGCGCTACCCTAATCTCCTTGAAAAGCGGTATACCCGTCCTTGGAAAGAGAGTTTGTCCGATCCGAACCTAATTACATAATTATTTAATATTACACAATATTTCTCTACTTAATTAAAATTGCTTTTAATTTTTACCTTAATTAATTAACTCGCTGATCGATTTTTTGTTTGAAATTCGAAATAGAAAAAGTGACTTAATAAAAAAAAATATAAAAAACAGAACAATACTCTTAAATTAAAACAAAAAAGAAAAATTGCAAATTAGAAATAATATTTTAGTAAAACTGTCAATAATTCCCCCTCCCATTCAAGGGTTTAGGCTTAGTCATTCCCATGTTTCCACGCCCATCCACATTGGCACAAATGTCTCAGCCATACAGAATTTTATACACACTAATTGGCACAAATGTCTCAGCCATACAGAATTTTATACACACTAATTACCAACAAACAATTAAATATCAACCAATTAGTCACTCAAACACACCTCAATGGTTCAATATAATTATCCATGACCTCCGAATGTCCGGTGAGGGAGGGGGGATAAGTCTTAAAATAAGACTGCATTTGCTTCAAAAGAATGGCTCTCTCTGACTTTACAAGTAATATTTAATTTTTTTTAAATTTTTTTTAAATAATTTTTTTATTTCTATTTTCATTACTAATTCAAACAAATATAATTAAAAATCCAAAATTTTTCCCTTTATTTTATTGATATTTTCGTTGATTTTCCTCTCTCTATGAATCGTAAAAATGGAAATATATTATTTTCATATAATTTTTATTTTATTGATATTTTCGTTGAATTTTCCTCTCTCTATGAATCGTAAAAATGGAAATATATTATTTTCATATAAAACTGATTCAATTGTTGATATATTAGTTTTTATTTTATTGATATTCTCGTTGAATTTTCCTCTCTCTATGAATCGTAAAAATGGAAATATATTATTTTCATATAAACTGATTCCATTATTGATATATTAGTTTTTATTTTATTGATATTTTCGTTGAATTTTCCTCTCTCTATGAATCGTAAAAATGTAAATATATTATTTTCATATAAAACTGATTCCATTGTTGATATATTAGTTTTTATTTTATTGATATTTTGGTTGAATTTTCCTCTCTCTATGAATCGTAAAAATGTAAATATATTATTTTCATATAAAACTGATTCCATTATTGATATATTAGTTTTTATTTTATTGATATTTTCGTTGAATTTTCCTCTCTCTATGAATCGTAAAAATGTAAATATATTATTTTCATATAAAACTGATTCCATTATTGATATATTAGTTTTTATTTTATTGATATTTTCGTTGAATTTTCCTCTCTCTATGAATCGTAAAAATGTAAATATATTATTTTTGTACGAATATTTATTCCGACTTTTTATGTTGAAGGTTTATACAATTATTATTTTAATATTATAATATATTTAAGGTAAAAGCGCTGAATTTGCCAATAAATTTCCTGCGGTTAAGCCAATAATTATGCGTGATTACAATGATTTTCAAATTGCGATAATTTCCGTCATCAAATATTGAATAAATTTCCCAATGTTTTTGGCAAAAGGATGAAAACGAGTTGAGGAATTTCGATTCCAAAAATGATTTTGGTAAATGAGGTCGAATTGAATTATGGAATTAAAGAGGAGGAAAATTGGTTTAATAAATTTAAGCAAATTTTATTGGACAAAATTAACGGACCAATAAATGTGCAAAAAAATGGAAAGAAATTTTTGAATTTATCAAACGAAATTGAAGACAATCTTTGGCAAGAATTTGAGCAAAAAATGAAAAAAAATGTATGAAAATACGAAAGAAAATGCAAAATTGGAAAAAGCAATTGAAAAGGCAGCCAATAATGGAGAAACATACAATCTGCTGGAAGCTGAATATGATGACAAATTTGGCACTTTCAATTCATCGCCACTTTCATAATTTTTTGGTGTCACAAAATTTGGGCTTTTTGCAGATCATTTCCTATTTCCTGTTTATTGGCATTTCTATAGTATTGGGGGTTAAGCTAACAATATTTTATTAAAATCCAATTAACATTTTTTTCAATTTTGATTAAATTTTATTTTGATTAAATTCACTTTAGATATATTAAAGAAATGCCAATTTTTCATTGAACATGTTTCTGTCTTCTTCTCCCATTTCCGAATATTTTTCGAAAATGGGTTTTTTTTCTTCTTTTCACTTTTGGTATTCCTTCTGTCTCCACTTTTATTTTTAAATTTCATTATTTAAAAATTTATTTTATTTATTTTTCATGTATTTATTCGTAAAATTAAAAAAAAGTCATCAGAATTGCGAAAATCACTTACCCCGACGACTGTTCAGATAAAAGTGTCCTAGAGTAAGTGATAAAATATATGGATAATAACAGGAATAAAAAACAAACAAAATATATGAGTAAAATATGTGAATAAAATGAGTCGTCAATTGGATAGTAGTGATAGAATACAATTGACATTTGGATTTTTTCTTTTCACTTTTCTTTGATATTTCTCTGTCTCCACTTTTGTTTTTCGTTTCCATATTTAAATTTCATTAATTATTTAAATAAATTTTTAAAAAATTCTATTTTATTATTTTTTATTTATTCGTAAAAATAAAAAAAACTCATCAGAAGGGCGAAAACTACTTACTCTGACGACTGTTCAGATAAAAGTGTGACAAATATATGGATGATAACAGGAATAAAAAAACAAAGGTTCTTTTCGGTTTTTGACCCCCCCCCCCCCCTGAAATTTTTAAACAAAAAGTCATTTCTAGTGTAATTTGGGCACTGATTACGAATTAAGTAAAATTTGTTGATTAGCTGAAGATAACTTGGATATTCTCTATGAATATTTATTCCGACTATATGTTGAAGGTGTTTATGCAATCATTATTTTAAATTAATGACTTTTAAATATTATAATATATATTTAAGGTAAAAGCGCTGAATTGGCCAATAAATTTCCAGCGGTTATGCAAAAATTTATGCATTATTACAATAATAATCAAAGGAATTTAGTTTCCATCGTCAAAACACTGAATGATATTTCGAAATGTTTTTGGCAAAACACATCGGGAAATAACAATGATTATTTGAATAGGATTGATTTTTGGGAGATGGTTTTAGTAAATGAGACTGAATTGAATTTTGAAATTGAAGAGGAGGAAAATCTTCGGAAAGAATTTGAGAAAAAAATGCAAAAAAAAATGTATGAAAATATGAAAGAAAAAGCCAAGAAATTTATGCCCGTATCACGAATATAAAAAAATTAAAATAAAATTTAGATGAATACCTATTTTTACTTATTGACAGGGCCTGGATTTTATTCGCTAAAAAACCCAAGTATGTACTAATTATACATCAGGGATGTTGCAATTTTCGCCTTTCGCTTTTTCGCTTATTTTGAACTTTCGCTTTTCGCTTTTTTGAACTTTCGCTTTTTCGCTTATTTTGAACTTTCGCTTTTCGCTTTTTTTGAAATTCGCTTTTCGCTTTTTTGGTTGAAGAGAGAAATAAAAACACATTGGATTTTCAAAATAAACATTAATATTATAAATAAAATTTAAGGAGAAGCTCTATAGAATTTATCTTTTAAGCGCATTTCAATAGCATAGGAAAATTAATTCAAAATTGAATTTAAGCAAACTCGAAAAAATAATCTTTAAATTTTAATAAAATGTTTCTCATTTAATCCCTGACGAAATTTAACTGCCAAAAATAAAAAGCAAATAGGAAATGATCTGCAAAAAACCCGAATTTAGTTACACCAAAAAATTAAAAAAATGGCGACGAATTGAAAGTGTCAAATTTGTCATCATATTCTTTTTCTAGAGTTGAGTTTCTTTTTCTTCTATGTTTGCCGCATTTTCAATTGCTTTGTCCAATTTTGCCTTTTTCTTTCTTGGCTTTTTGTTTCGTATCTTTATAAATTTTTTTCATTTTTTGCTTAAATTCTTGTCGAAGATTGAATTCAATTTTATTTGATAAATTTAAAAATTTTTTTCTTTTTTTGCACATTTTTTGGTCCTTTAATCTTTTCCAAAGTATTTTATTTAAATTTACTGAACCAATATTCATCCTCTTTTTCTTCATAATTCAATTCGACTTCATTTATTAAAACCATTTCCAAAAAATCAATGCTATTCAAATAATCATTGTTATTCCCCGATATGCTTTTATCCTTTGGCCAAAAACATTAGAAATATCATTCAGTGTTTTGACGACGGAAATTAAATTAATTTGAGATGCAAGGATTGATCATCCGTAGAATTATCCAAATCTATTTTTTACTTAATATAAATTTATATTTTATTATTATTATTAAATGATCTGCTTTTTATTTCATATCTTTTATTTCACATAAAAAAGAATTTTAATATAATTTCATTTTTGTTAATTTTATTTTATAATTTTTCCTTTATATCCTATAAATTTCTTTTTTTTTTTTAGTTTTAAGTATTTTCCTATTTTTTAGTTTGTAATTAAAGTAGGCGTGTTTTTTGAATTCTTTGTTTTTTGATCAAAAATTTCAAATATGGCCTGGTTCTTTTATTATCTATATGACCTGAATTTTAATAGCAAATCAAAATTTTGTTCAATTTCTGTCCGTCATAATATTTCAGAAAAAAAACCTGTGAATTTTTTTAAGAAAATTTCTCGATATCAACCCATTTTACGGTTTTCAGCAGATCACCCTGAAGGAGTGATCTGTCACGGATGTCCAATTGACTTTTTTGACCAGCACAAAAAGTTACATTAACATAAAACTTTTTCAGATCTTTCTTGCCCTATAAAAAATTTAATTACAATTGAATGAAAGTGAAAATTTGAAACATATTCCCTAAATTTTTTGCAGACTATAAATTACCGTCAGATTTTACGTGTCTGTACGGTTCGGCCCAATGCCGTGGTTGCCGCAACTGTTTCGAATTCGCTCATTTTGAACATTTTTCTATATTCATAATTCAGTTCATTACGTATGTGAGAGATATAAATTTATAATCAGTAAAATATTGATGAGAATAATCATTCTGATGAGCAATTTAATTTTGTAAAAATTGCATCATTCTTTGCTATAATAAACAAATTATAAAAAAAGAAGCTTTTTTGCATAATTCTAGGCTGTATGATTTTCTATTTTATCATTTTAATAATTACTAAAAGTTATTAAAAAAAGAATTAAATTAATTTGTAGATATTAGTCAATTTGTTAATAAAAATATATTTTTTTAATTCTCTTTTAGTTGTAAATAAATTGAAGATTATAATTTATGCGCTTAATCTTATTTGAACATTAATTTGATTTAAGAAAACACATAAATGGGTTATTCTTTCTCTTTAATTTCCAAGCGAAAAATTTTATTTATTAATTTTGATGAATTTAAACGGGGAGAGTGCCAAAAATACCATAAATATTTACATATTTTATACGAATATTTATTCCGGGTGTATAATTGTTATTATTAGGCTGTAAAGTTATTTGGATATAAATCGCGAAATATGAACCAAAAAAGCGCGAAATATGGACATAAAATTAACAAAAATAACGAAATCAATTTTTCACAATTAAGGGAATACTTTCTCAAAACTTCTTCAAATTTGTTAAATGTAAAGTAAACTTTAAAAAATGGCTAAATACGGTATTAAAAATCATTTTAGAATAAAAAACACGTTAAATCAAAAATTTAAATAATTTTTAGCGAAAAATCAAACCGAAAGCGAAATTTTCGCTTATTTTTTTAATTTAACAATTGTTAATAAATTTTAACTTTATTCAATATTCTCGAAAAAATTTTGCTAAAATATGATTGTTTTGGAAAATTTTCCAGTTTTTGGAATCAAAAAAGCCAATTTAAGCTGATGGAGTGCATTCTAATATAGGTTTTTGTGGAAAAATGCCAAAACATAGACATAAAATAAGAACTTAAATGATAAAATATGGACAAACATGGAAATATGGACATAAATAGAGAAATATGGAAAAATATGGAAGATATCGATATGAAATACAACCTACTAGAAGCTTCAAACCAAGCTAAAAAACATGTTTTTCGTGTTTAGGTTTCTCACAGTCCAGGAAAAAAATACGGATTTCCATATAATTTTACACCCTAGTTATCATATTTGCTGTCCTACACTTTTATCATAAATATTAGTCTTAAAAAGAAATCCATAGATAGAAATGATTGCTTTTAGCATATTCTTATACCATATTCTTCAAAATATGGGTTTTTTATATGTGTGTGTGTATATATTTGATTCTTAGTTTAAATTGGAAAAGTCAAACAGAAAACATATTTAAATATAATAAATGAAATTTATAAATGTGAAAAGGAAAAATCAGTGAAAAAGTGAAAAGAATAAAATATTTGTTAGCTTAACCCCCTTTGCAATTAGAAATGCCAAAAACAAACATAAAGAGAAAATAATCTGCCAAAAAGCCCGGGTTTTGTGACACCAAAATATTTATGAAAATGGCGACGAAATGAAAGTGCCAAACTTGTCATAATATTCTTTTTTCAGACCAATTTTTTTTAAATCATTCTCTGCATTTTCCATTGCTTCTTCCAATTTTGCCTTTTCTTACTTGGCTTTTTCTTTAGTATTCTCACACATTTCTTCCATTTTTTCCTCAAATTCTTGTCGAAGATTGTCTTCAAATTCGTTTGATAAATTTAAAATTTTCTTTCCATTTTTTTGCACATTTTTTGGTCCGTTAATTTTTTCCAAAATATTTTGTTTAAATTTACTGAACAAATTTGCCTCCTTTTTGATTTCATAATTCAATTCGATCTCATTTACTAAATCCATCTCCCAAAAATCAATCCTTTCAAATAATAATTGTTGTTTCCCGATGTGTTTTGCCAAAAACATTTCGAAATATCATTCAGTGTTTTGACGATGGAAACTAAATTCCTTTGATTATTATTGTAATAATGCATAAATTTTGGCATAACCGCTGGAAATTCTTTGGCTAATTCATTGCTTTTACGTTAAATATATATTATATATTTAATATCATTGATTTAAAATAATGATTGCATAAACACCTTCAACATATAGTCGAAATAAATATTCATAGAGAATATCCAAATATTTGCGATATTTTTGGCATTTTGCCGATTTATAATTAATAAATTTAAAAGTATTGGGACATTGCTAATTCTCTCTCATCAAATACATAACGCCAAGACGGGCCTCATAGAATTGCGTCAAAAATTCTTTCATTTTCTCAATTTCGTATAACCCAAAAGAATAATTGGAATATTCTTTTCCCATCCTAAAAAATTTCTCAAAATTTGTCGCTAATCCTTTGACGAATTCCGAAAAGAAAGCATCATCAGTCTAAATTTTGTATTTACTTAAATTTTAATTGAATTTTAAGTCTCACCCAATTCCATTGATCATCGAATTTCGATCCAATAATTATTTTATGTTTGTCATCATTTATTTCATTGGCTCTCCGTGAATTGTTGTCTTTTTTTGCCCTTTCCTCTGCTTTTTTGAACATTTCCTCCAAATATTCTTCAAATTTTTCTCCAAAATTTTTTAGGATTATTCCTTCTAAACTTTCATTAATTTGCCATTCATTTGCTATGTCAATTGCTAATTGTAAAATCATTTCATTAATTGGCAATTTTGCTTCATAATTCAATCTTTTCTCGTTCAACAATTTTGGGTTAGAATAATAAGTGAACAATTTGTTTAATTTATATTCAAAATGTAGGGCTTCACTGTTGGAATTCCGATGTACTCTCTAAACAAATATTCAAACAAAATGTCCAAATATTTGCGATATTTTTGGCATTCTGTCCGTTCATATTCTTCAAATTCGTCTGCTATTTTGTCACAGTGCCAGTTCTTTCTCATAAAATATATAATGCCAAGGTGTGCCTCATATTTCTGCTTTGAATATTCACTAATTTGCGTTTCTTGATGACCTTTCATAAATGCAATTAGCATTTTATCCTTAACCTAATTAATTAAAATGGATTAGTAAAAATAATTAACCCCTATTAATTAACTCACTGGTGGACTTACCCTTAAAATTCGAATTAAAAAAGGATGAGAAACAATTATAAAAGGAATTAAAGAGAAAGAATAAAGCATTATAAGCTTTCTAATAAAAATTAAATCTTCAATGAATTAAAAGTGAAATAATTATATTATCCAATTCAATTTCTTTCTTCATATAATTTATATTATTATTTTTAAATAATAATGCAATTAATAAAATGATTGATCATCAGTAGGATTATCCAAATCTTTTTTTACTTATAAAATTTATATATTATTATTAAATAATAATGCATATTTAAAAATTAGTCAGTAGGATTATCCAAATCTATTTTTTACTTAATATATTTTTAAATACCTCAAAATATAGTGAAATTCAATTATGAATTAAAAATGGAATGCACGCATTCGAATCAGTTGCGGCAACCACGGCATTGGGTCGAACCGCACAGGTAAGGGATTTTGTAGCCTCGGGCGGAGATACACTTAAATACACAAAATGTTTCGCGCACCGAAAGTATAAAAATTGAATATTTCGGGGAACGCATATTTATAAAAGAATTGAAAAAAAATTTTCTCAAAAATTGATGGCCAAAATTCATTTTTTTTTCTTGATAAAAAATTCTAGGTTTAAAATTTCCTTATTCTAAAAACATTATAAAATATTAAAATCATTTAAATGACCAAAATTAAATTTTATTGATTAAGTTTTACGTGTTTTTCTCCCTAAAAATCCTTAATAAAATAAAATTTAAATGCCTTTTTTAATGTTTTTTTTTTGGGATTTTCGTGCCTTTTCATGCCTTTTTCAATTTTTTGGTGCCTATTATCGTGCCTTTTTCTCGATTTTTGGTGCCTTATTAGTCGTGCTCTAATGATTATTTAAAGATTTTAATTTAAAAAAATAATAAATAAAAAATTTGCCGAATTATACAGTTGCCATTCAATCTGAATATGCTGATTTGTCCTGTATTTGGAGAAAAGCTATCTGAAAAGAAAACATCCTAAATTTTAGAACACATTTTTGTAAATGTTTTAATTGAAAAATATAAATAAAATGAAATAAAGTTAATTGAGTTTGGTTAACTCGAAAAAAATGAAAAACTAGTGGTTGAGCTCTCACTCTCGCTGGTTCTCATCCACTTTTAATCGTTCTAATTTTTGAAAAATTTAACGAACATGAATTATTAATTCATCATAATATGTCTGTTTTTTATTACAAAAATATGAAAAAAGAAAAATGTATAAAAAAGCTTAAAATGGAAAACGACAGATACATTGCATTTGCTATAGAAATGTCAAAAACAAACAGGAAGTGGAAAATGATCAGCCAAAAGCCCGCATTTTATATAATTAATTTAAAATTTCATAAATTTTCTCTATAATTGCTTTTATTAATCAATTTGGCAATATTTGCTTTATTAATATTTGACATATATTGACTTTAAACAATTAGGTCTATTTCCATAATATTTCGTTAAAATAAAACAAAAAAGAAAAAGTGCAAATTAGAAATAATATTTTAGTAAAACTGTCAATCATTCCCCCTCCCATTCAGGGTTTAGGCTTAGTCATTCCCATGTTTCCACGCCCATCCACATTGGCACAAATGTCTCAGCCATACAGAATTTTATACACACTAATTGGCACAAATGTCTCAGCCATACAGAATTTTATACACACTAATTACCAATAAACAATTAATTATCAACTAATTAGTCACCCAAACACCCCTCAATGGTTCAATATAATTATCCATGACCTCCGAATGTCTGGTGAGGGGAGGGCGGGTAACAATTATAAGCCTTGAAATAATTATGAAAATAAGACTGCACTTGCTTTAAAATAATAGTTGTCTCTGACTTTACAAGCATTAAGTGTTTATTTAATTTTACAAAATTTGGTTCTATTTTATTTTTTATGAATATTTCTATTTTTTACATTACTAATTCTAACAAATATAATTAAAAAACCAAAATTTTTTCATTTATTTTTATTGATATTTTCGTTGAATTTTCCTCTAATATGAATCGTAAAAATGGAAATATATTATTTTCATATAAAACTGATTCCATTATTGATATATTAGTTTTTATTTTATTGATTTTTCGTTGAATTTTCCTCTAATATGAATCGTAAAAATGGAAATATATTATTTTCATATAAAACTGATTCCATTGTTGATATATTAGTTTTTATTTTATTGATATTTTCGTTGAATTTTCCTCTCTCTATGAATCGTAAAAATGGAAATATATTATTTTCATATAAAACTGATTCCATTATTGATATATTAGTTTTTATTTTATTGATTTTTCGTTGAATTTTCCTCTAATATGAATCGTAAAAATGGAAATATATTATTTTCATATAAAACTGATTCCATTGTTGATATATTAGTTTTTATTTTATTGATATTTTCGTTGAATTTTCCTCTCCCTTTGAATTTGAATTAATGCTAATAAATATATTCATATTAATTTTAAATTTTTCTATTGATATTTTAGTTGAAATAATATCTTTTTAAATGCCCCTATATGAATTGTCCTTACCATTAATTCACAAATTTTTCTTCCCTGGGCTCCATTTTATAAAAATTGAAAATTTAGAAAATGCTTTATTATAATTCTGCAATTTCTAATTTTCTATAAGTTTATAAAAATCGAAACTTTTAAGCAACGGACCAATTAAATTTCGGAATTGCAAATTTATAAAAATAATAGAGTTGAACAGCTCAGTTCCCATTCGATGTTATAGCGAATTTTTGATTCTCAGCCATTAGAGAAAATTGAGCACTTTCTTATCATTTTAAATATGGCAAAAGGTTTTACTTGTGCTTAGAAGTGCGCCGTGATCCAAAAAACCGTGAAATGCACGGTTTTCGTAACCGTAACCGTGAATTTTTTATTTTTTAAGGTTTAATTTTCTCTGGCGGCGAATTTTTTGGTTTTTTACATTTTTCACCATATTTTTAATTTGAATGCAATTTGTGCACAAATAAAATGACCAAATTTTAGGAATTTGAGCCAATTTTACTATGAAAAAAGCTAAAATTTGTGCAATTTGTTGAAGATTTTATCCATAAATGAGTCGATTTAACAATTTTAATCGATTTAAAAAAGCAAAAAGGGATTAAAAAAAGCAAATTATAGATGGGCTCGCAATTTTCCAAGCAAAAAAATCGGGTACTGAAATGTCCATTGGAAACGCTGCATAATTTGCATTTTTCTCATTATTTTGGGCCGTCTAAATCGATTCTGACTTTTTTTTTACATGTGTTGAGTTTGGGAGCTATGAGATTATTTACCAATTTTTTAAGAAAAATAGGAGTTTTGTTGTAAAATTTTTGAAAATTTGTTGGGATTTATTAATCACCACTAATGAAACTTTTATATGAAATTTAATTTAGTTTTATAAAAATGGCCTAAATGTTTATCTAAATGAAAAATTGCAATTTTGATTAAAAAATTCTTCTTTTAGAAAAATAAAACAATGTTTTATTGTTTTTCCTTAATTTCTTTTATTATTATTATTATTATTGCGCCTCATTTTTTAATTTCAATTTTAAATGCAATTCCATCGGTGAGTTTTAATTGAATAGAGTAATTATTTACTAATCCATTTTCATTAATTAGGTTGAGGACAAAATGCTCATTTCGTTTATGAAAGGTCATCAAAAAATGCAAATTAGTGATTATTCAATGCAAAAATATGAAGCACACCTTGGCATTGTGTATTTTATGAGAACGAATTGGCAATGTGACGAAATTGCGGATGAATTTGAAGAATATGAACGGACAGAATGCCAAAAATATCGCAAATATTTGGACATTTTGTATGAATATTTGTACAGAGAATACGCCGGAATTCAAACAGTGAAGCCAAAATTTGTATTTAAATACCGAAGTGAAATTGAAGGACCAATAATTTATGCGTTGAATTGTCTGGTCAGAATTTCGAAATTTTATTTTAAATCTTGGAGTGAAATTTATGAATATAAATTAAACGAACTGTTCGCTAATGATTTTGAACCAAAATTGTTGAATGAGGAGAGATTAAATTATGAACAAAAATTGCCAATGAATGAAATGATTTTGCAATTGGAAATTGACACAGCGAATGAATGCCAAACAAATGAAATTTTAGACCGAAAAATCCGACAAAATTTTAATAAAAATTTGGAGGAAATGTTAAAAAAAGCGGAAGAAAGAACAAAAAAAGAACAAGAATACTATGATGAAATTAATGACAAACATTGGATAATTTTGTATTCAAAATTCGATGATAAATGGATATGGGTGAGACTTAACATTTAATGAAAATTAAATAAATTCAAAATTTAGACTAAAGATGCTTTATTTTCGGAATTTGTCAAAGGATTAGCGACAAATTCCGAGAAATTTTTTAAAATGGCGGAAGAATCTTCAAATTATTTAAATCAATTGAAAAAGAATGGAAATATTCATTGGTATGATAAACACCTGATCGCTTATGGCTTATACGAAAATGAGAAAATGAAAGAGCATTGGCAACAAATAATTGAGGCTCATCTTGGCGTTGTGTATTTGATGAGAAAGAATTGGCAATGCTCCAAAATTGGAAAGAATTTTGATGAATATAAACGGACAGAATGCCAAAAGTATCGCAAATATTTGGACATTTTGAACGAATATTTATTCCGACTTTATGTTGAAGGTTTTATTTTAAATTAAGATTTTAAATATAATAATAATTATTTAAGGTAAAAGCAATGAATTGGCCCATAAATTTCCATGGGTTAAGCCAATCTTTATGAATAATGGAAATACTACGTTAGCTGAAGTCATCATACAACTTAATGATATTTCGCAATGTTTTTGGCAAAAGGATAACAACACATTGATGAATATCAATTCCTATGAACTGAATTTGGTTAATGAGATGGAATTGAATTATGAAATTAAAGAAGAGGAAAGTTGGTTTAACAAATTTAAACATAATATTTTGGAAAAAATTAACGCACCAAAAAATGTGCAAAAAAAGGGAAAGAAAATTTTACATTTATCAAACATATTGGAAGACAATCTTCGGCAAGAATTTGAGCAAATAATGAAAAAAATGTATGAAAATACAAAAGAAAATGCCAAGTTTGAAAAGGCAAAATTGGAAAAAGCAATTGAAAATGCAGCAAAGAATGGAGAAACATACAATCTGCTGGAAGCTGAATTTGATGACAAATTTGGCACTTTTAATTCGTCGCCATTTTCATAATTTTTTGGTGTCACAAAATTTGGGCTTTTGGCAGATAATTTCCTATTTCCTGGTTATTGGAATTTCTATAGCATTGGGTGTTTAGCTAAAAAATATTTTATTAAAATTCAAAGATATTTTTTCAATTTTGATTAAATTCAATTCGATATGCTATAGAAATGCCCATTTTTCATTGAACATGTTTCTCTTGCTGGTATTCATAATGCTAAGGATAGTTATCTGCAGCTAAGGATATGCGGATAGGGTAGCTGCAGATAAAATAATCTGCAGATAAAATCCGTATTCATAATGCTAGCGCTAACTATCTGCAGCTGAAGATTTTTTTATCTGCAGATACCCATCCTCAGCTACTCTCTCGTCACACATCTTTTTTTCTTTTCTATCGCCAAAGAAGAGAAATTTTCCAAGTCAAATTTAGTTAGCAAAATTTTTGTTATAAAAGGCCGTAAAAACTTATTCCTGGGGGTTTTCGGGGTCGCTGATCATGAATCTATCATTTATTTCAACCAATTCCTAACCCGAACTAGAAAGGTCGAAAATTTCGAACTTAGGATTTTTTGTTCAATCATCATAAAAAAATTTTTTACAAGTATTAAAAATTAAATAGAACAATTTTTCAATTTATTAACTTATTTTTGTGATTTTAATTGACATTTCTGTCGCAACTATCCTCACCTCGATGAGGATAGGGAATTTCAGCTGCAGCTAGGCTGCCGCTACCCTATCCTTAGCATTATGAATACCAAGGGTATCTGCAGCTGAAGATACGGATTTTTTTGAGAAGAGAGCAACATTATGAATACGGATTTTAATCATTAGCATTATGAATACCGGTTTATCTACAGCTAGAGATTTATCTACAGATAGTTAGCATTATGAATACCAGCATCTGTCTTTTTCTGACATTTTCCAATATTTTTCGATTTATTTTGCATTTTCTTTTCAATTTTCAATGATATTCCTTCTGTTTCCACTTTTGCTTTTCATTTTACTACATTTATAAAGTTCATTTATTATATTTAAATAAAATTAAAAATGGATTAATTTCAAATTTTCATTTCATTTTCTCAGCATAACATTCAAAATAAATTCACCTGTCCCAATTCATTTTCATTTATTAAGCATCCCGAAGGTGCCGAAACAATTTCCACCATTGGTGAAGCCAATATTTATTGGAAGATATTTTATTGACTGTAATCGATAAAAATTCAATTTTAGCTTAATTTATTTCAATTATTTTCTCGCTTTAATTTTTGTTTAAATTTTTTCTTTAAAATTTCACTTTATTTAGTTTGAGTTACTGAAAAACGAATACAAATGAAATAATTTTCGCATTTAAAGATAAAAATTAATTACTAAATTAAAAAATAACATAATCAGAAGAGCCCTGATTTGAAGGAACCCAAGGCAATTTTTTTAATGAAAATGGCGATGAAATGAAATTGCCAAATTTGTTTATCATATTCAGAACAAAGAGCATTCTTTTTTCATCATTTTTTTGCATTTTCAAATGATATTTTCAATAAAAATTTTAATTTAAAAAGGGCTGAATTCAATATTTGACGCAAAAATATTAAGTGATTTTTTAAATTAAATTAAATATTTTATTATGATTTTTCTTTTAAAAATATTCTTTTTATATTGCATAGTAAAATTTATGTTTTTAATATGAATAAATTTTTCCACACCTTCCATAATTTATAAAAACTTTGGATATTTTTCATTTCACTTTTTAAAATTTACCCTGACAAATGTTCGGTTTGATGCAAAATAATAACAAAACTGAGCAAAATTTTTACATAAATTTTCACAGTAAAATTTCATTCTTCACAAAAAAAAAAGAAGTGTTTTCCCATTTTAAGGACACGCAATATTTGAGAGTAGGATTAAGCCCCGTTTCCAAGGGCAAACTTAAGAAATTTATTATTTTAATTAAAGAATGCAAAAATTTGAAAAAAGAGAGAGTATACAAAAATTTCAATTTTTTACTAATGTTGCACGCTTACCAGGGTAGCAACACAAGTTTAACATAAAAAAAATTATTTTTCAATGAGGCAAGAATATATTAAACGTACTATAAAAGTTATTTTTAATACAGAATTTGAATTAGGGGGTTTTCAAAGCGGAGAATTTAATTCTGACACCCATTTCGACCCAATTCAAATCCCGAACCCCCGGATTCGAACAAAAAAACTCGAAAATTAAATTTCAAAAAATTTCACATTTCTCATGTATGTGCTTTTGTTTTAGTAAGTGATTCTCGCTTTTTGTTCTATTAATATGGCAGTTGGAAGAGTAAGAAGTTTCACGCTGAAAAAGATGCTTTATTTATACGTTTGTAAAAGACCAAGCTACTCATTTTGAGACATTTTACAGATTCGTTAAAGAAAAGAAACCCAAGGAAGTTTATTCACAAAAATATGTAGATCATCTTAGCCTTTTGTATTTTATGCAAAAGAATTGGCAATGTGCCAAAAGTGGGAAGCATTTAATGAATATGAATGGAATGGCGAATTCGAAAAATACCAGAAATAATCCTCTACTTAATTAAAATTGCTTTTAATTTTTACCTTAATTAATTAACTCGCTGATCGATTTTTTGTTTGAAATTGGAAATAGAAAAAGTGACTTAATAAAAAAAATATTAAATCAGAACAATACTCTTAAATTAAAAAAAAGAAAAATGTGCAAATTAGAAATAATATTTTAGTAAAACTGTCAATCATTCCCCCTCCCATTCAAGGGTTATGGCATGGTCATTCCCATGTTTCCCCGCCCATCCACATTGGCACAAATACTCAGCCATACAGAAATTTTATACACACTACTAATCATTAATTGGCAATTTTTGTACATTTTTTAATTTGGCCTCAGTGTGGGACTGCCGGCCTATTTTCTGCACAAATATTTGTACAACATTTCCAAATATTTGCGATATTTTGGCATTCTGTCCGTTCAAATTCTTCAAATTCATCTCCTATTTTGTCATATTGCCATATCTTTTTCAAATAATACATAATGCCAAGGTGTGCCTCATATTTTTGCATTGAATATTCATTAACAGGGATTCTTTTTTATGTAAGAAAAATCACGAAATATGTAAATAAAATATGTATAAAAAATGCTAAAATATGTAGGAAAATGTACAAAAAGTATCAAATATGGTACTAAAATATGTAAATAAAATTTTTTAAATGGTGTTTTTTGGAAAAAATCTTCGTAAAGGTGTGAAATAAGTACAAAATGCCATAAAAATGACCAAAATAGGCTTAGAAGCACCCTTTTTACTATCTCTTTTTTTGAAAAAAACGATTTTTAGGGGTATATTTTCAAAAAATTTTTTTTTAAATTTTTCATATGAAATTTCTATCAATTCTCAAAAATCCTAAAAACATGTACAAAAAATTGTGAAATTTTGGGTTTTTTGAGGACATTTACTGAAAATTTCGTTAAAAAATCCTCCATCTAATTAATTAAAATGGTTAATAAATTAATTTCCATAATTAATTAACTCACAATTGAATTGCATTTGAATAGTGAATAGAAAGATGATGAATAATGATTAAAAAAGAAAAATAATAATCATCAGTAGAATATTTGAGTAGAATTAACCAAAATCTTTTATTTATTTAATGTAATTTGTATTTTATGCTAAATAATTAACATGATGGTTGCCCTTCAATAGGGCCAAATTGATTAATAAAAGCAATATAGCAAAGCAGTGTCTATAGCTTTTATTAACATTTAAAACAGGAACTCACATTATTTAAAAATATATGCTTCACTACAAAAGGATAGATATTAGTTAATTTCTTAACTATTTAATAATTTTTACAAGTTTTTATATTTTATTTATGTTTTCAATTCTGAAATTCTAAAATTCCCTAATTAATAATTAATTCAATTTGATTTAATGGCTTTTAATTACATTTGGTCGGAATCCCTAAGTGTCTGGTCCCCAAATGTCGGGTCTCCAAGTTAAATCCCCAATGTTATGTAGCCGACGAATTTTTGTGTATGTTCTCTGAGAAAAATGAAATTAAAATTAAAATCATTTAAAACTTTTATTTAAATATAATTAAAGAATTTATAAATGTAGTAAAATGAAACGCAAAAGTGGAAACAGAAGGAATAAAGAAAATTGCAAAATAAATTGAAAAATATTGGAAAATTTCAGAAGAAGACAGAAACATGTTCAATGAAAAATTGGCATTTCTTTAATATATCTAAAGTGAATTTAATCAAAATTGAAAAATAACTTTGAATTTTAATAAAATATTTCTTAGCTAAACACCCAATGCTATAGAAATGCCAATAAACAGGAAATAGGAAATTATCTGCCAAAAGCCCAAATTTTGTGACACCAAAATATTTATGAAAATGGCGATGAATTGAAAATGTCAAATTTGTCATTATATTCTCTTTGCAGATTGTTTGTTTCTACATAATTTTGCGCATTTTCAATTGCTTTTTCCAATTTTGCCTTTTCTTCCTTGGCATTTTCTTTTGTATTTTCATACATTTTTTTCATTTTTTGCTCAAATTCTTGTCGAAGATTGTCTTCCAATATGTTTGATAAATGTAAAATTTTCTTTCCCTTTTTTTGCACATTTTTAGGTCCGTAAATTTTTTCCAAAATATTTTGTTTAAATTTATTAAACCAATTTTCCATAATTTCATAATTCAATTCCATCTCATTTACCAAATTCAGTTCATAGGAATTGATAGAATTGATATTCTTCAATGTGTTGTTATCCTTTTGCCAAAAACATTGCGAAATATCATTAAGTTGTATGATGACTTCAGCTAACGTAGTATTTCCATTATTCATAAAGATTGGCTTAACCCATGGAAATTTATGGGCCAATTCATTGCTTTTACCTTAAATAATTATTATTATATTTAAAATCTTAATTTAAAATAAAACCTTCAACATAAAGTCGGAATAAATATTCGTACAAAATGTCCAAATATTTGCGATATTTTTGGCATTCTGTCCGTTCATATTCTTCAAATTCATCTGCTATTTCGTCACATTTCCAGTTCTTTCTCATATAATACACAATGCCAAGGTGTGCCTCATATTTTTGCATTGAATATTCACTAATTTGCGTTTCTTGATGACCTTTCATAAACGCAATGAGCATTTTGTCCTCAACCTAATTAATTAAAATGGGTTAGTAAATAATTACTCTATTCAATTAAAACTCACCGATGGACTCGTCGCATTTAAAATTGGAATTAAAGGAGCAACAATAATAATAAAAGGAATTAAACGACAAGAATAAAACATTGTTTTAGATTTCTAAAATTATCAAAAAGAACAATTTACAATTCAACTCACCTTAAAAACGGGCCAATTTTGGAATTAAATTAGATTTAATGTAAATTTTTCATTCATTTTTTTAAAAATTAATTTTGACATTTTTCATTCTTTTGATTATGTTTTTACGTTAAATTAAACGAAGAATTTTAATCATTTTGTCAATTTTTTATTTTGATAATCATTTAGGCCATTTTTATAAAACTAAATTAGATTTCATGTAAAAGTTTCATCAGTGGTGAACTGATCCAACGGAAAAATTAGGAACCGAAAGGATGACGCCATTTAATTAAAACGCATTAGTTTTCTTTAAAAAGTAATTTTGGGCAAAAACAGTTAATAAATCCCAACAATTTTACAAAAATTTTCCTCAAAACTCCTATTTTTCTTAAAAATTGGTAAATATGTCTCATAGCTCCCAAACTCAAAACATGTAAAAAAAAAAAGTCTGAATCGATTTAGACGGCCCAAAATAATGAGAAAAATATGGCGCGATTTCCAAGGGACATTTCAGTACCCGATTTTTCGAGCACACCTATAATTTGCTTTTTTTTGGTTTTTGCCTTTTTAAATCGATTAAAATTGTTAAATTGGCTCATTTTATGGATAATATCTTCAACAAATTGCACTCAAATTTTGATTTTTCATAAAAAAAATTGGCTTAAATTCGTAAAACTTGGTCATTATTTGTGCACAAATTGCATTCAAATTAAAAATACGGTGAAAAATGTAAAAAAACAAAAAAATTCGCCGGCAGAGAAAAATTAAACCTTAAAAAATTCACGGTCACGAAAACCGTGAATTTCACGGGTTTTTTGGATAACGGCGCACCTCTAAGCACAACCCACTGGACCACGCATATGAGTAAGAAAAAAAAGTAAAAGTTACCAAAAATATATTTAGTTTACAAAAAGCCAATCATTAGGGGTGTAAAAAGTTTCGGTCTCGAGTCCCGAAAGTCTCGAAGACCAAGACCGAGACTGAAAACCCGAGACCGAGACCAAAAACCCGAGAATTTTCTCGAGACCGAGAGTCTCGAACAGCACTAGTGGGCGGTGGCGTCGCATTGCGCCAGCGAAATCCTCCTGGAGCTCCACTATGGCTTTACATGCCTAAGTTTTTAGCTAAAATATTAATCCAGGATTTGAATGAACTTAAACATCGAGAATATCCTTGCGCATCGGTTTTTATCTTTGATAGTACCATTAAAAATTTGAAAAAATAAAATGGCATAAAATTCTTTCATTCGTCCCAATTAAGCTGAATTTTAGGTAAAACCTTTTGCCATATTTAAAATGATAAGAAAGTGCATAATTTTCTCTAATGGCGGAAAATCAAAAATTCGCTATAACATCGAATGGGAACTGAGCTGTTCAACTCTATTATTTTTATAAATTTGCAATTCCGAAATTTAATTTCCGTTGCTTAAAAGTTTCGATTTTTATAAACTTAAGAAAATTAGAAATTGCAGAATTATAATAAAGCATTTTCTTAATTTTTCAATTTTATAAAATGGAGCCCAGGGAAGAAAAATTTGTGAAATAATGGTAAGGACAATTCATAGAGGGGCATTTAAATAAGATATTATTTCAACTAAAATATCAATAAAAAAATTTAAATTAATATGAATAAACATTTTATTAGCATTAATTCAAATTCAAAGGGAGAGGAAAACAGAAAGAAAATGTCAAAAAAATAAATATATGGAGAAAAAGAGGGGAGAATTAAACTAATATATCAATATTGGAATCTATTTTATATGATAATAATAATTTGAATTATTTCGAAATTCATACGGAGAGAAAAATTCAACGAAAAAATAAAATGAATGAAAAAATATTTTATTTAAGTATTTAATTATATTTGTTCGAGAAAAAAAACTTTTTTTGTAAACAATTATAGAATGCAGTTTTAAAAAATTTCTCAAATTTGTCGCTAATCCTTTGACAAATTCCAAAAATTGAGCATCATCAGTCTAAATTTTGAATTTATTTAATTTTCATTGAATGTTTAGTCTCACCCATGTCCATTTATCATCGAATTTTGAATCCTCAATTATCAAATGTTTATCATCATTAATTTTGTTTGCTCTCTCTGGTTCGTCTTTTTTGCCCTTTCCTCCGCTTTTTTGAACATTTTCTCTAAATATTCTTCAAAATTTTGTCGAATTATTACGTCTAAACTTTCATTTGTTTGGCATTCATTCGCTGTGTCAATTGCCAATTGTAAAATCTTTTCATTCATTGGCACTTTGGTTCATCATTTAATCTTTCCTCATTCAACAATTTTGGTTTAAAAGTTCCAAAATAATTGAACAATTCATTTAATTTATATTCATGTTTTTGTCCCACAGATTTTATAAAATAAAAGTGAGAAATTTTGACGAGACAATTCACCGCATAAATTATTGGTCCTTCAATTTCAATTTTATCTTTAAACACAAATTTTGGCTTCACTGTTGGAATTCCGGCGTATTCTCTGCACAAATATTCGTACAAAATATCCAAATATTTTCGATATTTTTGGCATTCTGTCCGTTCATATTCTTTAAATTCCTCCTTAACCCTTAGCTTAGATGAGGGCGTGACTGTCCAAAACCATTTTACAATGTAATGAATTACCGAAAATTAAAATATTTTTTTACTTTTCAAACAAAAAATCGATCAGCGAGTTAATTAATTAAGGTAAAAATCGAAACCAATTTTAATTAAGTAGAGAAATATTGTTTAATATTAAATAATTATGTAATTAGGGTTCGGGTCGGACAAATATTTCAAATCGTTAATTTAAAACAAAACCTATGGAGAAAAAGAGGGGAGAATTAAACTAATATATCAATAATGGAATCAATTTTATTTGAAAATATTAATTTGCATTATTTCGAAATTCATACGGAGAGGAAAATTCATAAAACTAACTTGGCTTGAAAATATTCCAATGGTTTAAAATTTTTTTCGAAATTCTGAGTTTTCCATTGTTCCAATATTTGTGAATATCCGGATTTGTCCCATCTTTGGAGAAATGCTTTCTGAAAAGAAAACATCCTGAATGTTAAAATCCGTTTTTGTAAATGTTTTAATTGGAAAAAAGAAATGAAAATGTATTAATTTAAAATATTAACTCGAAAAATTTGATAACACGAGAAAATAATAATTCATCCACTAAATGAATCGTGGTCAATGCTTTTTCCAATTTCTTCTTTTCTTCCTTGGCATTTTCTTTTGTATTTTCATATATTTTTTCCATCTTTATGTTTCATTCGACATAAATAATTTGAATATTCTTTAGTCATAATCAAAAATTTCTCAAAATTTGTCGCCTGTCCTTTCACAAATTCAGAAAATAAATCATCATCAGTCTAAAATTTGATTTATTCAAAAAATAATACCTTTAATTTAAGGCTCACCAAATTACGTAGTTCACTGAATTTTGAATTTTCAATTATAAAATGCTCATAATCGTCTTTTTTTGCCTTTTCTTCCGCTTTTTCAACTTTTTATTCAAATTTTCATCAAATTTTGTCGAATTATTCTTTCTAAAATTCATTTCTTTGACATTCATTCGCTGTCAATTGCCTTTAGGTTCAAAAAATGGAAGCATTTGTATAATTTATAATCATATGCTTCTCCAATCCATTTTATAAAATAAAATTGCGAAATTTTCATGAGACAATTCACCACATAAATTAGCGGTCCTTCAATTTCATTTCGATTTTTAAATACAAATTTTGACTTCAGTGTGGGACTGCCGGCCTATTTTCTGCACAAATATCCTTCCTATATACTAAAGATGAATGTCTGTCTGTTCCATGGCGTTGTGTTTGTGTGGCGCTTTATTTAAATTGTTGTGGGGAGAGATGCGAAAGAAAAAGAGATGAAAAGAAATTGTTAAGAAAAAGAAAAATGCAAAAGAAATAGTATTGACAAAGAAAAAAGCAAAAGAAATAGTTGAGAGAGAAAAGATTTTCTTCCCGTGTTGTGGTGGTTAGTAAGAGGGAAGCAGGGAGATAGCGCACTATCTGCCTGTCTGTCTATGCGGGGACGCGGCGAGTGGGATGGGCAGACAGTGTGGACAGACGCGTGCGCTGTGCAGCAGCAGTCTGTTGGATGCGTGCGTGTGTGTGGGAGAGGGAGGGAGTGGGGGAAAAGAGAGAGTAATTGCAATGGAAAAGAAAAAAGAGTAAAAGAAAGGAAAGGGAGAGACAATGGGAAATTCGTCTCGCATCCCTTCCTTATTTTCACCCCATCTTTAATTATATAAACAGGTCAATAAAAGAATAAGGAAAATTTTCGAGAGATAACAAATGTGCTGAAGTTGTTAAAAAGAATTGTTTGTTATTGTATGAGATGACACTATTGTGCGTCTCATCCATGAGACACATAAGTGAAATTTGTTAAAGTTTTTAGAATGTATTGTTATGCGATCCACACTATTGTGCCTCGCATGCTTTAGAGATAACTCATGTGTTGATTAATGATTTGAAAAATCAAATATTTGGTTTTGCTTTTTTGTTTTGTCAGTTTGTGTAAAAAGCTAATGTTTTGTTTAATGCGAAGGAATGCCAAAAGAAAAATGCGAGGCCGCGAAGCTGTCGAGCCGCAGTCGAAAATTGGTGAGGGGGGCCGAAGGCCCCCGTACGAGGCCGCGAAGCGGCCGAGTGAGCACCTTTGGCGCAGAAAATTGTTGAGGGGGCCGAAGGCCCCCGAACGAGGCCGCGAAGCGGCCGAGTGACTACTTTTGGCGCAGAAAATTGTTGAGGGGGCCGAAGGCCCCCGTACGAGGCCGCGAAGCGGCCGAGCCCTCCCCAACGGTTTAACATCCCAAGGCACACAAAAAGAAAAAGGCTGAAGAAATTTGCTGAGGTTGAATCCCAGTGATTGTATGCCTGAAAATTGGTTGAAATGATGGTGGGTTGAGTACCAGTGATTGAAATGCTGGAGGGTTGAGTCCCAGAGATTGGAATGCCGGAGAATTGAGTCCCAGAGATTGGAATTCTGGTGGGTTGAGTCCCAGTGTTTGGAATGCCGGAGATTTGAGTCCCAGAGATTGAAATGCTGGAGGTTGAGTCCCAGTGTTTGAAATGCAGGAGAATTGAGTCCCAGTGATTGGAATGCTGGAGAATTGAGTCCCAGTGATTGAAATGCTGGTGGGTTGAGTCTCAGTGATTGGAATGCCGGAGATTTGAGTCCCAGTGATTGAAATGATGGTGGGTTGAGTCCCAGTGATTGAAATGCTGGTGGGTTGAGTCCCAGTGTTTGGAATGCCGGAGATTTGAGTCCCAGAGATTGAAATGCTGGAGGTTGAGTCCCAGTGTTTGAAATGCAGGAGAATTGAGTCCCAGTGATTGGAATGCTGGAGAATTGAGTCCCAGTGATTGAAATGCTGGTGGGTTGAGTCTCAGTGATTGGAATGCCGGAGATTTGAGTCCCAGTGATTGAAATGATGGTGGGTTGAGTCCCAGTGATTGAAATGCTGGAGGGTTGAGTCCCAGAGATTGGAATGCTGGAGAATTGAGTCCCAGTGTTTGGAATGCCGGGGATTTGAGTCCCAGTGTTTGGAATGCCGGAGATTTGCGTCCCAGAGATGGAATGCCGGAGAATTGAGTCCCAGAGATTGAAATGCTGGTGGGTTGAGTTTCAGTGATTGGAATGTCATTGAAAGTTGGTGGGTTGAGTTTCAGAGATTGGAATGCCGCAGATTTGAGTCCCAGTGTTTGGAATGCCGGAGATTTGAGTCCCAGAGATTTGAATGCCGGAGATTTGAGTCCCAGAGATTGAAATGTTGGTGGGTTGAGTCCCAGAGATAGGAATGTCATTGAAAGTTGGTGGGTTGAGTCCCAGTGTTTGGAATGCCGGAGATTTGAGTCACAGAGATTGAAATGCTGGTGGGTTGAATCCCAGCGATTGGAAAGCCTGAGAATTGAGTCTCAGAGATTGAAATGCTGGTGGGTTGAGTCCCAGAGATTGAAATGTTGGTGGATTGAGTCCCAGAGATTGGAATGTCATTGAAAGTTGGTGGGTTGGTCCCAGTGTTTGGAATGCCGAGAATTGAGTCCCAGAGAATGAAATGCTGGTGGGTTGAGTTTCAGTGATTGGAATGTCATTGAAAGTTGGTGGGTTGAGTCCCAGCGATTGGAAAGCCTGAGAATTGAGTCCCAGAGATTGAAAGGCTGGTGGGTTGAGTCCCAGCGATTGGAAAGCCTGAGAATTGAGTCTCAGAGATTGGAATGCCGGAGATTTGAGTCCCAGAGATTGGAATGCCGGAGGATTGAGTCCCAGAGATTGAAATGCTGGTGGGTTGAGTCCCAGTATTGGAATGTGGTGGCTTCAGTGATTGGAATGTCATTGAAAGTTGGTGGGTTGGTCCCAGTGTTTGGAATGCCGAGAATTGAGTCCCAGAGAATGAAATGCTGGTGGGTTGAGTTTCAGTGATTGGAATGTCATTGAAAGTTGGTGGGTTGAGTCCCAGCGATTGGAAAGCCTGAGAATTGAGTCCCAGAGATTGAAATGCTGGTGGGTTGAGTCCCAGCGATTGGAAAGCCTGAGAATTGAGTCTCTGAGATTGGAATGCCGGAGGATTGAGTCCCAGAGATTGAAATGCTGGTGGGTTGAGTCCCAGTATTGGAATGTTGGTGGCTTCAGTGATTGGAATGTCATTGAAAGTTGGTGGGTTGAGTCCCAGTGTTTAGAATGCCGGGGATTTGAGTCCCAGTGTTTGGAATGCCGGAGAATTGTCCCAGAGATTGAAATGCTGGTGGGTTGAGTCCCAGCGATTGGAGAAAAAGCCAAGAAAAAGATGCGAGGCCGCGAAGCGGCCGAGCCATTCGATTTTATCATTCATAATTCTATAACACAATCGTACTGCCTAGCGGGGGATGCGCCGAAGGCGCTGACCCCGCTAGTATAATAAAATGAACGTCCGTGTGTATGTATGTATGTTCCATGGCGTTGTCTTTGTGTGGCGCTTTATTTAAATTTGTTGTGGGGAGAAATGCGAAAGAAAAAGAGATGAAAAGAAATTGTTAAGAAAAAGAAAAATGCAAAAGAAATAGTATTGACAAAGAAAAAAGCAAAAAAGAAATAGTTGGGAGAGAAAAGATTTTCTTCCCGTGTTGTGGTGGTTAGTAAGAGGGAAGGAGGGAGATAGCGCACTATCTGCCTGTCTGTCTATGCGGGGACGCGGCGGGTGGGATGGGCAGACAGTGTGGACAGACGCGTGCGGCTGTGCAGCAGCAGTCTGTTGGATGCGTGCGTGTGTGTGGGAGAGGGAGGGAGTGGGGGAAAAGAGAGAGTAAATTGCAATGGAAAAGAAAAAAGAGTAAAAGAAAGGAAAGGGAGAGACAATGGGAAATTTGCTCGCATCCCTTCCTTATTTTCACCCCATCTATAATTATATAAACAAGGCAATAAAAAGGAAAATTTTCGAGAGATAACAAATGTGCTTAAGTTGTTAAAAAGAATTGTTTGTTATTGTATGATGACACTATTGTGCGTCTCATCCATGAGACACATAAGTGAAATTTGACAACGTTTTTAAAATGTATTGTTTTACGATCCAAATATTCGTAAAGTGGTGAAATAAGTACAAAATGCCATAAAAATGACCTAAATAAGCTTAGAAGCACCCTTTTTACTCTTCGTAAAGTGGTGAAATAAGTACAAAATGCCATAAAAATGACCTAAATAAGCTTAGAAGCACCCTTTTTACTATCTCTTTTTTTGAAAAAAAAACAAATTTTTAGGGGTATATTTTCAAAAAAAATTTTTAAATTTTTTATATGAAATTACTATCAATTCTCAAAAATCCTAAAAATATGTACAAAAAATTGTGAAATTTTAGGTTTTTTTAGGACATTTACTGAAAATTTTCTTAAAAAATCCTCCATCTAATTAATTAAAATGGTTAATAAATTAATTTCCATAATTAATTAACTCACAATTGAATTGCATTTGAATAGTGAATAGAAAGATGAATAATGATTAAAAAAGAAATTACAGAAACAGAATAAAATATTATCTTTTAAAAAATAAAAATAAATTCCAATTCATCTCGCATTAAAAATAGGCAAATTTTGGCGAATGTTCGTCCGGTCTCTTATTTATTCATGTAAAATTTTATATTTTTATTAAATAATGACATTTAAATAATATTAATATTTTAAATAATGATCATTAGTAGGAATATTTGTGTCGAATTACCCAAAATCTTTTATTTATTTAATATAATTTGTATTTTATGATAAATAATTAACATGATGGTTGCCCTTCAATAGGATTATCCAATATTAATATTAAATAAAGATGAAACTTTTATGGTAATGGTCTTAAGTAGAATTCCCTAAAATCTCATCTTTATTTAATATAACTCGATATTAAATTACTTTTTGCCCCATCAATTGCAATTTTATATAATATTAAATCAAACTGATGAAATCTGATAGAAAATGAGGAAACACTAAATAATTCTTAAGAATTAAAAAAAAAGCGCATGTCCATTTTATGTTTTATTTATATTTTCAACTCTGAAATTCTAAAATTCCTAATTAATAATTTAGTTCGATTTGATTTAATGGCTTTTAATTACATTTGGTCGGAATCCCTAAGTGTCTGGTCCCCAAATGTCGGGTCTCAAAGTTAAATCCCAAAATGTTATGTAGCCGACGAATTTTTGTGTATGTTATGCTGAGAAAAATGAAATGAAAATTAAAATCATTTAAAACTTTTATTTAAATATAATAAAAGAAATTTACAAATGTAGTAAAATGAAAAGCAAAAGTGGAAACAGAAGGAATATCATTGAAAATTGAAAAGAAAATGCAAAATAAATCGAAAAATATTGGAAAATGTCAGAAGAAAAACACGTTCAATGAAAAATTGGCATTTCTTTAGCATGGGAAATTAATTCTAAATTGAATTTAATCAAAATTGAAAAATTAATAATTGAATTTTAATAAAATGTTTGTTAGCTTAACCCCCAATACTATTGAAATGCCAAAAACAAATAGAAAATGGGAAATGATCTGTAAAAATCCTGAATTTTGTGACACCAAAAGATTTATGAAAATGGCGAAGAATTGAAAGTGTCAAATTTGTCATCATATCCAACGTGCCGAATGTATCTTGTTTCTCCATTATTTGCTGCATTTTCAATTGCTTTTTCCAATTTTGCCTTTTCTTCCTTGGCATTTTCTTTGGTATTTTCATACATTTTTTCCATTTTTTGGTCAAATTCTTGTCGAAGATTGTCTTCAAATTCGTTTAATAAATTTAAAAATTTATTTCCCTTTTTTTGCACTTTTTTTGGTCCGATAATTTTTTCCAAAATATTTTGTTTAAATTTATTAAACCAATTTTCCTCATCGTTAATTTCATAATTCAATTCGCTCTCATTTACCAAAACTTATTTCCGTCATTTTCCATAAATATTGGCTTAACTGATGATAATTTATGGGCCAATTCATTGCTTTTACCTTAAATACATATTATATAATATTTTTAAATCAATATTTTAAAATAATCATTGCATAAACCTTGAACATAAAGTCGGAATAAATATTTGTATAAAATGTGCAAGTATTTGCGATATTTTTGGCATTGTCCACAATCATAATTAATAAATTTCAAAATATTGGAACATTGCCAAATCTCTCTCATCAAATACAAAAGGCCAAGATGGGCCTCATATTTTTGTGTCAAATGCTTTTTCATTTTCTCAATTTCGTATAAACCAAAAGAGATCATGCGTCTATCATGATACCAATATTTATCATCATCATACCAATTCTCTTTCTCTTTCTTTCGACTTAAATAATTTGAATATTCTTTTGCCATCTTAAAAAATTTCCCTGAATTTGTAGCTAATCCTTTGACAAATTCCAGAAATAAAGCATCTTCAGTCTAAATTTTGAATTTAAATTTCATTAAATGTTAAGTCTCACCAAATTCAATTCATCATTGAATTCTGGATACAAAATTATCCAATACATGTCATCTTTTATTTCATATGCATTCATTGCTTTTTTAAACATCTCCTTCAAATTAACTTCAAAATTTTTGTTAAATTTTTGTCGTATTATTCCTTCTAAACTTTCATTTATTTGCCATTCATTCGCTGTGTCAATTGCCAATTGCAACATCATTTCATTAATTGTCAATTTTTGAACATTTTTTAATTTTTGTTCATAATTTAATCTCTTCTCGTTCAACAATTTTGGTTCCGAACAACGATTGAATAGTTTTCTTATTTTATATTTATAATTTTGTCCTCTGCGAAAATAAAATTGCCAAATTTTGACGAGACAATTAATCGCATAAATTATTGGTCCTTCAATTTCAATTCGTTCTTTAAACACAAATTTTGGCTTCATTGTTGCAATTCCAACGTATTCTCTGTTTAAATATTCAAACAAAATGTCTAAATATTTGCGATGTTTTTGGCATTTTGTCCGTTCATATTCTTTAAATCCCTTCTCAATTTTGTCACATTGCCAATTGTTATTCATATAATACAAAATGCCAAGGTGGGCTTCATATTTCTGCTTTGAATATTCACTAATTTGCGTTTGTTGGTGACCTTTCATAAATGCAATTAGCATTTTGTCATCGATCTAATTAATTAAAATGGATTAGTAAAATTAATTTCCCTAAATAATTGCTCACCGATGGACTCGCATTTAACATTGGAATTAAAAAAGGATGAACAATAATTATAAAATAAATTAAAGAGAAAACCATTATGTGCTTATTTAAAAAAACTTTTTCCAAGGCAAATTTTCATCCAAAATTTATGAAAATTTACCCGGTGGCGCCTAACGGCGCCGCCGACCCCTTCCCCTATTTCTAAAAATTTTCGAACAAAGCACACTACAAGCATTGTACGAAAGTGACAAAAAACCTGCTTTGATGAATTGACCCCATTGACAATTGACCGTCGACCCCTCTCCAACATAACCATTCGAAAAAATCTTGGTAGAGTCACCCCTTTTTTCGATGTATGCCTAAGCTCCCAAAAATCCCTTATTTTTAAATTCAGTATTAAATCTAAAAATAATTAAAACTCACTAATCTTCTTTAAATAATTTGCTCAAAATAGTTATTTTGGGCAAAATCTGTTAATAAACGCCGCCAACAAATTTTCAGAAATTTTCCTCGGAGGCGCCTTATTCAAAAACTCCTATTTTTCTTTAAAAAATTGGCTCAAAATTGCAAAATTTGCTCATTTTTTGGACCAAATCTGTTCATAAAGCGCACTCAAATTTCCAAAAAATTTCTTGAAAAAAGCATACCGCAAAAAAAGGTGTTGAGTCAAGCGAAGAAAAATGAAAAAAACAATGGAAGGGTCGATTTGTATACTGTAAAATCGATATTTCCGGTCTCAAAATGATAACGAAGAAATAATTTAAATGGGAATTAAGCTGTTCAACTCTATTATTTTTATCAATTTGAAATTCCAATTTTAATTGGTCCGTTGCTTAAAAGTTTCGATTTTCATAAAATTATAAAAAGGAGAAAAAACATTGACAAAGATATAAGTAATTGCAGAAATAATAAAACATTTTTTATAATTTCTATTAATTAAAATGAAATATATGGTAGGGTCGATTCATAGAGGGGCATTTAAATAACATATTTCAACTAAAATATCAATAAAAAAATTTAAACTTAATATGAATAAACATATTTATTAGCATTAATTCCAATTCGAAGGGAGAGGAAAATAGAAAGAAAATATCAACAAAATAAAAACTAATATTTCAATAATGGAATCAATTTTATATGAAAATATATATTTCCATTTTTACGATTCATAGGGAGAGGAAAATTCAACGAAAATATCAACAAAATAAAAACTAATATTTCAATAATCGAATCAATTTTATATGAAAATATATATTTCCATTTTTACGATTCATAGGGAGAGGAAAATTCAACGAAAATATCAATAAAAATAAATGAAAAATTTGCGTTTTTAATTATATTTGTTAGAATTAGTAATGTAAAAAATAGAAATGGAAAAATTATTCACAAAAAAATATAAATAAAACCAATTTTAATTAAATAGAGAATTATTTTATAATATTAAATAATGATGTAATTAGGGTTCGTATCGGACAAACTCCCTTTCCAAGGACGGGTATACCGATTTTGACTTGCATATTTCATTGAATTAAAGGACATTTAAATTTATCATGTGTACTTTGTCCGAATTAGTCAAATTTGAACGCTTTTTTTGGGTGGTTTAAAGGTTAGCGACAAATTTTGAGCAATTTTTTAAGATGGCTAAAGAATGTTTCAATTATAAATTATTAGGTCGATTGAAAGAGAAAGGATTCAATATGAGTAGTATAGGGTCGCAGGGGCAGGGGTCTGGGACCCCTGCCCCTATAACCTAAGGGTCGGCCAGACCCCTGCCCTTTGTTCTATTAAGTGCCCTAGGACCCCTGCCCCTTGTCCTATTAAAGGGTCCAGACCCTGTCCCTTATCCTAATTAATCACACCCCCCTCCGTCACTATATAAACAGTTACTTTTAAAGAAATGTACAGTTATCAATATAATTGTATACATTACCTAAAATTAAACATGGAGACAATTATACAAGAAGCAGGTGATAAAGAATTGCAGCGTGAAACGTCACCACCCTTTGATCAACAATTGGAACGCGAACAACCGCTCCAACAGCCCAAAATCGAACCGCCTGTTGAAGATTTTCCACAATCAAATAACTTCGAACATTGGACTTGCAAATCTCTCTCATCAAATACAAAAGGCCAGATTGGGCCTCATATTTTGTGTCCAATGCTTTTTTCATTTTCTCAATTTCGTAATAAACCAAACGAGATCATGCGTCTATCATGATACCAATATTTATCATCATCATTACCCACTTCTCTTTCTCTTCTCTTTCGACCTTAAATAATTTGAATATTCTTTTGCCATCTTAAAAATTTCCCTGAATTTGTAGCTAATCCTTTGACAAATTCCAGAAATAAAGCATCTTCAGTCTAAATTTTGAATTTAAATTTCATTAAATGTTAAGTCTCACCAAATTCAATTCATCATTGAATTCTGGATACAAAATTATCCAATACATGTCATCTTTTATTTCATATGCATTCATTGCTTTTTTAAACATCTCCTTCAAATTTTCTTCAAAATTTTTGTTAAATTTTTGTCGTATTATTCCTTCTAAACTTTCATTTATTTGCCATTCATTCGCTGTGTCAATTGCCAATTGCAAAATCATTTCATTAATTGTCAATTTTTGTACATTTTTTAATTTTTGTTCATAATTTAATCTCTTCTCGTTCAACAATTTGGGTTCCGAACAACGATTGAATAGTTTTCTTATTTATATTTATAATTTTGTCCTCTGCGAAAATAAAATTGCCAAATTTTGACGAGACAATTCACTCGCATAAATTATTGGTCCTTCAATTTCAATTCGTTCTTTAAACACAAATTTTGGCTTCATTGTTGCAATTCCAACGTATTCTCTGTTTAAATATTCAAACAAAATGTCTAAATATTTGCGATGTTTTTGGCATTTTGTCCGTTCATATTCTTTAAATCCCTTCTCAATTTTGTCACATTGCCAATTGTTATTCATATAATACAAAATGCCAAGGTGGGCTTCATATTTCTGCTTTGAATATTCACTAATTTGCGTTTGTTGGTGACCTTTCATAAATGCAATTAGCATTTTGTCATCGATCTAATTAATTAAAATGGATTAGTAAAATTAATTTCCCTAAATAATTGCTCACCGATGGACTCGCATTTAACATTGGAATTAAAAAGGATGAGCAATAATTATAAATAAATTAAAGAGAAAACCATTATGTGCTTATTTAAAAAAACTTTTTCCATGGCAAATTTCATCCAAAATTTATGAAAATTTACCCGGTGGCGCCTAACGGCGCCGCCGACCCCTTCTCCTATTTCTAAAATTTTCGAACAAAGCACACTACAAACATTGTACGAAAGTGACAAAAAACCTGCTTTGATGAATTGACCCATTGACAATTGACCGTCGACCCCTCTCCAACATAACCATTCGAAAAAATCTTGGTAGAGTCACCCCTTTTTTCGACTGTATGCCTAAGCTCCCAAAATCCCTTATTTTTAAATTCAGTATTAAATCTAAAAATAATTAAAACTCACTAATCTTCTTTAAATAATTTGCTCAAAATAGTTATTTTGGGCAAAATCTGTTAATAAACGCCGCCAACAGATTTTCAGAAATTTTCCTCTGAGGCGCCTTATCCAAAAACTCCTATTTTTCTTTAAAAAATTGGCTCAAAATTGCAAAATTTGCTCATTTTTTGGACCAAATCTGTGCACAAAGCGCACTCAAATTTCCAAAAAATTTTTTGAAAAAAGCATACCGCAAAAAAAGAAGGTGTTGAGTCAAGCGAAGAAAAATGAAAAAAACAATGGAAGGGTCGATTTGTATACTGTAAAATCGATATTTCCGGTCTCAAAATGATAACGAAGAAATAATTTAAATGGGAACTAAGCTGTTCAACTCTATTATTTTTATCAATTTGAAATTCCAATTTTAATTGGTCCGTTGCTTAAAAGTTTCGATTTTCATAAAATTATAAAAGGAGAAAAAAACATTGATAAAGATATAAGTAATTGCAGAAATAATAAAACATTTTTTATAATTTCTATTAATTAAAATGAAATATATGGTAGGGTCGATTCATAGAGGGGCATTTAATAACATATTTCAACTAAAATATCAATAAAAAAAATTTAAACTTAATATGAATAAACATATTTATTAGCATTAATTCCATTTCAAAGGGAGAGGAAAATAGAAAGAAAATATCAACAAATAAAAACTAATATTCAATAATGGAATCAATTTTATATGAAAATATATATTTCCATTTTTACGATTCATAGGGAGAGGAAAATTCAACGAAAATATCAACAAAATAAAAACTAATATTTCAATAATGGAATCAATTTTATATGAAAATATATATTTCCATTTTTACGATTCATAGGGAGAGGAAAATTCAACGAAAATATCAATAAAAATAAATGAAAAATTTGGGTTTTTAATTATATTTGTTAGAATTAGTAATGTAAAAATAGAAATGGAAAAATTATTCACAAAAAAATAAAAATAAAACCAATTTTAATTAAATAGAGAATTATTTTATAATATTAAATAATGATGTAATTAGGGTTCGTATCGGACAAACTCCCTTTCCAAGGACGGGTATACCGATTTTAACTTGCATATTTCATTGAATTAAAGGACATTTAAATTTATCATGTGTACTTTGTCCGAATTAGTCAAATTTGAACGCTTTTTTTGGGTGGTTTAAAGGATTAGCGACAAATTTGAGCAATTTTTTAAGATGGCTAAAGAATGTTTCAATTATAAATTATTAGGTCGATTGAAAGAGAAAGGATTAATATGCTTTTTGAATTATACAAATTGAGAAAATATTTGACGCAAATATATTAAAAAATATGAAGGGAAAGAATGCAAAAAATATCGAAATATTTAGACATTTTATATGAATATTTATTCCGATTTTATGCTGAAGGTTTGTTTAATTTTACATGAAGCTTCTATGCCGTATTCCTTATGCATATTTGTGCATATTTTGGGATTTATGTGCATATTTGCATATTTGTGCATACTTTGGCATTTCATGCATATTTTATTTGCATATTTGAGAATTTTTTCCACAAATCCTCTATAAAAACGGCCCCATCTATTAAAGCGGCCCTTTGGGTCTCTAGTGACCGAAAAATTTTCAAAAATATTATTTTTTAAGTATTTTCCAATAAAAAATGTAACTTTAAAAAAAATTGGAATTTATGTCAAAAATATGTCAGAAAATAGAGATTCTCCCTTTTTACCCAAACATTTTTTCATTTTTTATGTGCATATTTTGCCATTTTTGGTGCATATTTTACGCGCATATTTTACGATTTTATGTGCTATAATTCCCAACCCTACCTATAAGTAATATTTCGGAGAAAAAGAAAAGGTCAAAGTCCTAGAATTGTGACTAGGGGAAAAACAAAAGACAATAACAATAAAAATCGGTGGAAAAAAGTGACGGTTGCCAAAAAGCGCCGATGGCCAATCAAAAAATTAGGCCAAGTAATTGTAAAGGTTGGGCAAAATGGTAGCCTTGGAGGGAATCGAACCCTCGACCTCTGGTGCGGTGATCGACTTCCCACCCAAACCATTGCTCTTACCGTCTGAGCTATCAGACCATTCCATTCGCCATTCCCTTTTATGGATCTTTTGCGCCCGCTTTAAGTGTTTTAACCGCTCGCTGGCTCATTTTGTCACGATGTCGGATGATTAAATCTTCTCATCAACATCAACATTGATCACATTAATTTTCAATAAATCATCAAATTATTTCGACGAAGCCGCTTATTTCATCAGCCTATTATACGGCAAACATTTGACTCTTGAAACTCAAATTTCTTCAAATTCATTTTTAATCATTTTATAATCCGCGACGACATATATTTTGTATTCCCTTCTCACGTCGACAACAACGCCGAGGGCGGCTTTCGCAGCGCAGCGGCGGCGACGAGAAATAAAGTTAAAGATTTTATAAATTATTGAAGGTGGAAAAGTTTATACATATTAAAAAAATATTTTGCTGTTTTTAGATTAAAACCAACTATTGAAAATATAATTTGAAAATTCAGAAAATGATGTAAAAGCTGATGTTGTGTCTGAATATTATGACTAGGCATGGCATTTATATTTGCTAAAAACTCCAAAAATGCCAAAATTTTTGCCAAAATCGAAAAAAAACTGCTCTAAAAATAAGTGAATTTCTCAAAAAAGTCTCAATATATCCATTTCGTTAGCAAAATTGCTAATCAAAATCATTTCAATGCTTTTTGAAGTAAATATTTTTATCGCTCTCGAATATTGACTTTTTTCGGTATTTTTTTTCTCAAAATTCAATTTCTCTTTAAAGTGAAAAAGGCAAAAAGATTGAGTTTTTTTTAATGAATCACTAAAATATTTGCTAAAAACCAAAAAGCCCAAAATATTTAAAAATGCTTTTTTTTTTTGAGCCTCCATGCAAAAAATATTCGCAAAAAAACTTTAAAAAATATAAATCTCATCCTTGATGTTGACAAATTTTGCATTTTCATTTCATCGACACCATTTTCATAAAAAATTCCCTAGGCTTCCTTAAAATCAGGGTTCTTCTGAGAATTTTCTTTTATTTTTTTAATTTAGTATTAATTTTTGCCTTTAAATGCCATAAATTTTTCATAGATGCCTGAAAATGATGAACAAAAAAAAAAAGTTTTTCACCTAAATTCGCGAACTTTTTAAATCTCTTTTTTTGGATAAGCTAAGAAGTGGATTTGTTTATGCAAATGGGACGCATTGAAACCGCCAGTTTTTTCTTCAACTTTTATTAAATTTATTTTTCAACATTTAATTAAAAAATAAAATGTAAAAATGCATTTATTATTTATGACTTAATACATCCAATAGTAAACATCAACGCAATTTTTTTGTCGACAATTCATTAAAAAATTTATTTTTCAACATTTAATTAAAAAATAAAATGTAAAAATGAATTTGTACAAATATTATTCAAAATAATGGTAAGTGAAGAAATAAGATTGATTGAATAGAAATATAAAATTTATGGGATTATTGGCTCGACTTCTCAGTGCTTATGAGGGTGAGCTCCTACTTCCTCCCCTTTGTACACTTTGGGTGCTTATCGGAATTAACAGTGTTGCCGTGGATTAATTTGCCTAAATTAATTAAACTTACCGATGGGTTTGCATTTAAAATTTGAATTATAAAATGATGAGGAAAAAAAGAATAAAACATTTATCCTTTGAAAAAATAAAACGAAAAAATATTTCATCTCGTCTTAAAAATAAGCTAATTTTGGCGGCTGTCAGTTCTCTTATTTATTCATAAATTTATATTTTATAATAAAAATGACCTATTCAATAATATTATCAAATCAATTATCCCCCAATTTACAATTGGGCTTAATCCGATATTTTTAAAATGAGTTCAATCTAAGGAACACAAAATTTATTGTTTACGTTTTTAGTCAGCAAAAGGTTGTCGACTTGCGTGCGACAGGCGATTTTTTTTTGAATGTTCGACTGAAAAAAAAATTTGAAATTAAATCATTTTATTTTATTTATATAATTGTTGAAAGCAACAAGGGAAAAATGATGACAAGTGATCAAGGGGGAACGATCAGGAAGCGATAAGGGATCAATGTTCACCTAATTACTTTGCACTTTTGTTTACTCACTAATTATCCAAATCCTTTGGTCACCCAATTCATGTAATCGCCCCTCCCATCCCTAATTATAATTTTAAATTACTTTTTGCCCCAATCAATTGCAATTTTATATAATATTTAAATCATAATGATTAAATGTGATAGAAAATGAGGAAAAATAAATAATTTTTTTTAGAATTAAAAAAAATTGGGATGTCCAAACAAAATTTGTTTTCTCAATTAATTCATTTTTAAATTTATTTAAATATAATAAATGAAATTTATAAATATAGTAAAATGAAACGCAAAAGTGGAAACGGAAGGAATATCAGTGAAATTGAAAAGAAAAATGGCAAAATAAATTGAAAAATTTGGAAAAGGTCCGAAGAAGACAGAAACATACTCAATGAAAAAGTGGCATTTCTATAGCATATTGAATTGGATTTAATAAAATTAAAAAATAATCTTTGAGTTTTCGTAAATAATAGGAAATGATGTGCAAAAGCCCGGATTTTGTGACACCAAAATATTTATGAAAATGGTGACAAAGTGAAAGTGCCGAATCTGTCATCATATTCTTTTCTCAGACTTTCTTTTTCTACTTTCTTTTTTGCATTTACAATTGCTTTTTCCAATTTTGCCATTTCTTCCTTGGCATTTTCTTTTGTATTTTCATATATTTTTTTCATTATTTGCTCAAATTCTTGCCGAAGATTGTCTTCCAATACGTTTGATAAATTTAAAATTTTCTTTTCCTTTTTTTGCACATTTTTTGGTCCGATAATCTTTTCCAAAATATTTTGTTTAAATTTATTAAACCAATTTTCCTCCTCTTTAAATTCATAATTCAATTCGACCTTATTTACCAATTTCAGTTCATAGGAATTGATATTCCTCACTGGGTTTTTATTCTTTTGCCAAAAACATTACGAAATTTTATTCAGAGTTTTGATGACGTCAATTATTGCAATTTGATAATCATTGTAATCACGCATAATTATTGGCTTAACCGCAGGAAATTTATTGGCCAATTCAGCGCTTTTACCTTAAAATATATGAAAAAAACATTCATTTAAAATGATAATTGCATAAACCTTCAACATAAAGTCGGAATAAATATTCGTGCAAAATGTCCAAATATTTGCGATACTTTAGGCATTTTGTCCGTTCATATTCATCAAAATTCTTTCCAATTTTGGAGCATTGCCATTTCTTTCTCATCAAATACACAATGCCAAGACGGGCCCCATATTTTTGTTGCAAATGCTTTTTCATTCTCTCAATTTCATATAACCCAAAAAAGATCATGCGTTTATCATAGTCTTCCAAATAAATATTTCCTTCCTCTTTCCTTCGACATAAATAATTTGAATATTCTTTTGCCATCTTAAAAAATTTATCGGAATTTATCGCTAATCCTTTGACAAATTCCGAAAATAAAGCTTCATCAGTCTAAATTTTGAATTTATTTAATTTTCATTGAATATTTAGTCTCACCCATTTGAATTTATCATTGAATTTTATTTCCAAAATTATCAAATGCTTGTCATTGTTTATTTGATTAGCTATATTTGGACCACCTTTTTTTGCCTTCTCTTCCGCTTTTTGGAACATTTCCTTCAAATGTTCTTCAAATTTATCTCCACAATTTTGTAGAATTATTCGGTTTAAACTTTCATTTATTTGCCATTCATTCGCTGTGTCAATTGCCAATTGCAAAATCATTTCATTAAATGTTAATTTTACTTCATACTTCAATCTCTCCTCATTCAACAATTTTGGATCAAACGATAAGCGAACAGTTTGTTTAATTTATATTCATATGCTTCTCCAATCCACCATAAAAAATAAAATTGCCAAATTTTGGCAAGACAATTCACCGCATAAATTATTGGTCCTTCAATTTCAATTCGTTCTTTAAATACAAATTTTGGCTTAACTGTTGGAATTCCAACGTATTCTCTGCTTAAATATTCGTACAAAATGTCCAAATATTTGCGATATTTTTGGCATTCTGTCCGTTCATATTCATCAAATTTTTCATCAATTTGGTCACAGTGCCAATTCTTTTTCATAAAATACACAATGCCAAGGTGGGCCTCATATTTTTGCATTGAATATTTGCTGATTTGAATTTGCTGATGACCTTTCATAAACGCAATTAGCATTTTGTCATCTACCTAATTAATTAAATGGATTAGTAAATAATTACTCTTTTCAATTAAACTAACCGATGGAATTGAAATTGGAGTTAAAAAATGAGGAGCAAAAATAATAATAAAAGAAATTAAAGAAAAAGAATAAAACATTGTTTTATTTTTCTAAAAGAAGAATTTTGATCGAAATTGCAATTTTTCATTTTGATAATCATTTAGGCCATTTTTATAAAATTAATTTGATTTAATGTAAACATTTTTTAATTTTGGCACAAAATTCAGTTAGAATTAATGCGAAATTTTTAGGCTATTTTTATAAATGAAATTGATTTAGGTAAAATTGTAATCAATTTTTGCGTTTTCCATTCCTTGGATTATATTTAATATTAAATTAAACGAAGAATTTTAATCATTTGGTCAATTTTTAATTTTGATAATCATTTAGGCCATTTTAAAAAAACTAAATTAGATTTCATGTAAAAGTTTCATCAGTGGTGAACTCATCCAACGGAAAAATTAGGAACAGAAAGGATGACACCATTTAATTAAAACTCATTAATTTTATTTAAAAAAAGTTATTTTGGGCAAAAACAGTTACTAAATCCCAACAAATTTTCAAAAATTTTCCAACAAAACTCCTATTTTTCTTAAAAAATTGGTAAATAATCTCATAGTTCCCAAACTCAAAACATGTAAAAAAAAAGTCTGAAACGATTTAGACGGCCCAAAATAATGAGAAAAATGCAAATTATGGAGCGTTTCCAATGGACATTTCAGTACCCGATTTTTTTTGTTTGGAAAATGGCGAGCCCGCCTATAATTTGCCTTTTTCATCGTTTTTTGCCTTTTTAAATTGATTAAAATTGTTAAATTGGCTCATTTTATGGATAAAATCTGTCAACAAATTGCACTCAAATTTTCAATTTTTCCCCCGACGGCGCCTATCGGCACCGCTAGGCCCCAAAAACTTATTTTTTCATAAAAAATTGGTTCAAATTCGTAAAATTTGGTCATTTTATTTGTGCACAAATTGCACAGAAATTAAAAATACGGTGAAAAATGTAAAAAAGAAAAAAGTTCGCCGCCAGAGAAAAATTAAACCTTAAAAAATTCACGGTCACGGTTACGAAAACCGTGAACTTCACGGGTGATAACGGCGCACCTCTAAGCACAACCCACTGGACCACGCATATGAGTAAGAAAATAAAGCAAAAGTTACCAAAAATTATATATTTTAAAGTTTACAAAAAGCCAATCATTAGGGGTGTAAAAAGTATCGGTCTCGAGTCCCGAAAGTCTCGAAGACCAAGACCGAGACTGAAAACCCGAGACCGAGATTCGAGACCGAGACCAAAACCCGAGACTTTTCTCTAGACCGAGAGTCTCGAACAGCACTAGTGGGCGGTGGCGTCGCATTGTTGGAAAAGGCATTGCGCCAGCGAAATCCTATTGGAGCTCCACTATGGCTTTACATGCCTAAGTTTAGCTGAAATATTAACCCAGGACTTGAATTATTTGACCTTAAACACGAGAATCTTGCGCATCGGTTTTTATCCTTGATAATACCATTAAAAATAAAAATAAATAAAATGCCATCAGATTCATTCATTCGTCCCAATTAAGCTGAATTTTAGGTAAAACCTTTTGCCATATTTAAAAAAATAAGAAAGTGCTCAATTTTCTCTTATGGCTGAGAATCAAAAATTCGCTATAACATCGAATGGGAACTGAGCTGTTCAACTCTATTATATTTATAAATTTGAAATTCCGTAATTTAATTTCCGTTGCTTAAAAGTTTCGATTTTTATAAACTTATAGAAAATTAGAAATTGCCGAAATATAAAAATGCAATTTTCTAAAATTTCTCAATTTTTATAAAATGGAGCCAAGGGAAGAAAAATTTGTAAAATAATGGTAAGGACAATTCATAGAGGGGCATTTAAATAACATATTATTTCAACTAAAATATCAATAAAAAATTTAAAATTAATATGAATAAACATTTTATTAGCATTAATTCAAATTCAAAGGGAGAGGAAAACAGAAAGAAAATGTCAAAAAAATAAATATATGGAGAAAAAGAGGGGAGAATTAAACTAATATATCAATAATGGAATCAATTTTATTTGAAAATAATAATTTACATTATTTCGAAATTCATACTGAGAGGAAAATTCAACGAAAAAATAAAATGAATGAAAAAATATTTTATTTAAGTATTTAATTATATTTGTTCGAGAAAAAAAACTTTTTTGTAAACAATTATAGAATGCAGTTAGTCGTAAAAAAGAAAGGCGGCATTGTTGTCAAGGGGCCTTTAATATGTTGTTGTACAGCACTCAGCAAAAGAAACAGCCCAAAGCAAACACAAAGCAAACAGCCCAATGCCGAAGAACACAATTATCGTTTATCCAAATTAAAATAAGGCGAACACAAATCAATAGGGAAATGACGACCGCATAAACTAACAACTAACCATCCCACAAAATCACAAACAAAAATAACACAAAATAAAACAACAAAACGCCAAAATATATTTAAATCTCAATATTATCACATCCTCGCCCTCTATGAAGCGGTGTCCTCATCGCTTTGGGCTCATCGGTAGGGCATTCGGTGTTGAAAGGGGCGGCAAGGGTGTCAGCAGTGGATCGGCTCAGCAAGAAGTCGCGTTCCAGGGTCGGATCTGTAATAGCAACGGACAAAACGGAATTCAGACTTTTGACCTGGCCTTTTAAATCCTTCATTGGCTTGCGCACTCTTCAGATCATCAATTGGAAAATTCAGACTTTTGCTGATTTTCAACAAATTTTCAAAATTCGTTGCTGCGACTTCCGCAAATTCTTCCCCGTCCTTCGGCGAAAAAATTGTCCCCAATTTTCCATTTGCTTTCCGTCCTTTCAGATCGTCGGTGTTCCTCGTTGGGCTTTTGCTTTTACAAATTCGTCCACAATTTGACTTTTTCTTCGAAAATACGCCGGTGAACACAACCAACCCAGCGACAATGGCATTCAAACCATTTTGGAATTTCCGCCGATTTTGTGATGTATCCATCCCCTTATTCATTTATCGATTATTTTGCTGTCCCCTGACCTCTGCCCTCCCCCTCTTATTTGTTATTTAAGTCTTCCCTTCTCCACCTTTCTTCTTCCCAGCGTCATTCACATATTTTGTGCTATTGACTTTCTCTCTTCGCTCTGCATTTATTTGTAATTGTTTTTGCTCCAAATAAATTATTATAAACTGTTGTCGGACACAACAGTTTTCTGGCGCAGTCAGCAAACAGCGACAAAGCGGAACAGCGGCCAATCTTCCGACTCACCGAAAACCAAATCACCCAGGTGGTGTGCGGTCCGCAAGACGCGGTTACTATCGTCGAAAAACCTAAATCACCAAGACGGTGTGCGGTTCCTCGAGACGAGGTTTTTCGTCATTCGCCGAATTCAACAAAAGTGCCCTCCTAACTTGCATTTGGAGTGTCAGTTTTTAACTGACTGGCACAAATGGCTCAACCAATGCCACAAGCGGCGGGAAAAGTCGCAAAAGGCCCTGGTGCCTATTCCCCAGAGATGTCTTGGGACACTGGGAGGAACGGTTCGAGTTTTTCATTAAACTCCGAGGAATAACCGATGAAAGCACAAAAAAGCTGCTACTCTTCACGGAGATTGGAGCAATTTATGAGGAGTTGCGAATGATGGCACAACCCGATGATGTCCGAACTTTACCTTTCAGCGAAATTGTGAAGCTAATGAAAGAGCGTTTTGGTGAATCGAAAACGCGCGCAGCTAAAAGGCATGAGCTCTTTTCGGCACGACAGTCCTCAGGGATGTCAATTCGTGATTTTGCAATCCAATTACTGAGCTTAATCGCTAAGGCCGAGTGGGACCGAAACAGCATTGACATGTGCTTATGTGCGTTATGTATTAACGGCATTAGCAGTGATGTGGTCCGCACAGAACTGATCAAAGGGAAGGCAATGGCATTCAAGGACGCAGTAGAGACAGCAGTCTTACTGGAACAGTCCGATAAAGACGCCCGCACAATTGGCAATGATTTTGGAGGGAAGCAAGCCGAGATTGCCAAAGTGACACACCCCAAGTCAAGGGGCGGATCAAAAGACCAATGTTTTCGTTGTGGTTCAACAAATCATTGGGCCAATAAATGTCCAAATCAGAAGGACAAATGCAGCAAGTGCGGAATGATTGGACATTGGGCAAAAATGTGCAAAAATGAAGGACAGAACAATTACAATTCGGGAAAGTTTTCAAGTGCGAAGGCGCAATTCAAGAAGAAAACGGCCAATGTGGTCACAGAAAATTGCAAAGTTGTCAGCGTTGCACAAGCTGATTGCACGTGTCAGTTCCGCCTCAAATGATTGAGTTGCAGGTCCATAAAAAGACTGCAAATTTCGAACTGGACACGGGTGCCGACGTTACTCTTTTGAGTTATGAAGACTGGGAAAACATGGACACCCAAAACTGGACAATTACAAATGCCCGACAGTTCTTATGGCAATTGGTGGAATTCCAATCAAGGGAGTGATTGGATCATTCAAAGTTTGTGTGTCCTACAAAAACAAAAAGACGGAGGCCACCATTTATGTCTTCAAAGGCACCGGACGAAATTTATATGGCCGTGATCTGATAAAAGGACTTCAGATTGATTTGAACTCAATTTTTGGCATTCGAGCAATTCATGTGTTATCCAATGATGTGCACTTGGAGAAGTTGATTGACAAATTCAGCGGTATTTTCAAAGATGGTTTTGGAAATTGCAACAAAAGAGTTGCACTGAAATTCAAGGAAGACATTCAGCCAAAGGTTTGCAAAAGTCCTCCGATTCCATTTGCATTGAAGCCCTCGGTTGAGAAAGTTCTGGAAGATTGGCAAAAAGATGGAGTGTTGAGGCGGGTGGAGACTTCCGATTGGGCTACCCCAATTGTTATAATGCGCAGAGCTATACTCAAAAATTTAAGCCTACTACTCAATAGTGCCCAAGCCTAGTCCATTTTGGGTACTCAAACAATTTAAGCGCTTCCAATTCCTTCTACAATCGTCTTTATACAACCCATTATAAGCGCTAAAATTATCAGAGTGCCGAAAATCGGGTTCAGGGGGACTGCCCCGAAAACCCAAAAAAAAAATTATTGTGAAAAATTTTATAAAAAACTGACAAGCTAATGTGATAAAATAGGTTAATTCTGGTCCTTTCAGTATCCCTGCAAAGTTTGGTGCGCTTCCGATCAGTTTCTGAAAAAAAAGTTAAGCCTAAACTTTTTCGTGTAATTAAAAAGGAATTAAAAATTTCTAAAATATTTATTCATCGCCCTTTTTGATTGTAAAAGCATCAGAGAGCCTTATTTAACATGTAAATAAAATTTGGTGCGTTTCAGTGCACTTTCTGAAAAAATAATTATGAATTAATTTTGCAAAAAATAAATAAAATAGTGAAAGTTTAAAAATTTATAAAAAATTTAAATTCATAGTTTCTAATTTTATTGCATCATAGAGGTGTGCTTGCTTGACCTTTTTAGGCCCCTGCAAAATCTGGGATTTTTCTGATCACTATACAAAATTATGAGTGATTGAATTTTCACTAAAAAGTTAAGCCTAAACTTTTTCGCATATTTAAAAAGCAATTAAAAATTTTTAAAATTTTATTTTTCTCACTTTTTGATAGAAAAAGCATCAGAGAGCTTTATTTAACATGTAAATAAAATTTGGTTCGTTTCAGTGCACTTTCTGAAAAAATAATTATGAATTACTTTTGAATTATAAATAATGAACCCTTCGAAATCGGTTGGGCAAAAATCGCTAAGGGTGGGCAAAAATAGCTAGTTTAATGTATTAGAAGCTAGAAAAGGATCTCTATGGTGTCATCGGTTCTGGATTTGGTTCAGAATGCGCAGAGCTATACTCAAAAATTTATGAGTGATTGAAATTTCACTAAAAGTTAAGCCTAAACTTTTTCGTGTAATTAAAAAGGAATTAAAAATTTCTAAAATATTTATTCATCGCCCTTTTTGATTGTAAAAGCATCAGAGAGCCTTATTTAACATGTAAATAAAATTTGGTGCGTTTCAGTGCACTTTCTGAAAAAATAATTATGAATTAATTTTGCAAAAAATAAATAATGAACCCTTCGAAATCGGTTGGGCAAAAATCGCTAAGGGTGGGCAAAAATAGCTAGCTTAATGTATTAGAAGCTAGAAAAGGAGCTCTTTCTAATGGTGTCATCGGTTCTGGATTTGGTTCAGAATGCGCAGAGCTATACTCAAAAATTTTAAGCCTACTACTCAATAGTGCCCAAGCCTAGTCCATTGGGGTACTCAAACAATTTAAGCACTTCCAATTCCTTCAACAATCGACTTTATACAACCCATTATAAGCGATAAAATTATCAGAGTGCCGAAAATCGGGCTCAGGGGGACTGCCCGAAAACCAAAAAAAAAAAATTATTTCGAAAAAATTTTTATAAAAAACTGACAAGCTAATGTGATAAAATAGGTTAATTCTGGTCCTTTCAGTATCCCTGCAAAGTTTGGTGCGCTTCTGATCAGATTCTAAAAAAAAAGTTAAGCCTAAACTTTTTCGTGTAATTAAAAAGGAATTAAAAATTTCTAAAATATTTATTCATCGCCCGTTTTGATTGTAAAAGCATCGGGAAGCCTTATTTAATATGTAAATAAAATTTGGTGCGTTTCAGATCACTCTGAAAAAATATTTATGAATTAATTTTGCAAAAAATAAATAATGAACCCTTCGAAATCGGTTGGGCAAAAATCGCTAATGGTGGGCAAAAATAGCTAGTTTAATGTATTAAAACCTAGAAGCATCAGAGTGCCTTATATAACATGTATATAAAATTCGGTGCGTTTCTGATCACTTTCTGGAAAAATATTTATGAATTAATTTTGCAAAAAAAAATAATGGAACCAGAATTTCTAAAAATTTGATCGTCCATGAATAATTTGTAATTGATCAGGGGCTCACCAAATTTTGCAAAGAAACTGCTGAGAACCCTACAAATGTTTACAAATTTTATTAGAATGCGCAGAGCTATACTCAAAAATTTAAGCCTACTACTCAATAGTGCCCAAGCCTACTAAGCAGTTTCGAAATCGGTTGTGCAAAAATCGCTAAGGGTGGGCAAAAATAGCTAGCTTAATCTATTAAAACCTAGAAGCATCAGAGTGCCTTATATAACATGTATATAAAATTCGGTGCGTTTCTGATTACTTTCTGGAAAAATATTTATGAATTAATTTTGGATACGTATCGGAACACTACAAATGCTGTTACCCTGCGAAATCTGGGATTTTTTTGATCAATACTGGAAAAATTAGAGTGATTGAATTTTCACGAAAAAGTTAAGCCTAAACTTGGCATATTTAAAAAGGAATTAAAAATTTTTATAATTTTATTCATCTCGCTGATTGATAGTAAAAGCATCAAAGTGCCTTATTTAACTTGTAAATAAAATTTGGTGCGTTTCAGAGCAGTCTCTGAAAAAATATTTATGAATTAATTTTGCAAAAAATTGGAAAAGTACGCAAAAATTTAATACCCAAAAAATTTTAAGAAACATTATGGGATAGTTAATTAAATATATAAATATGCATTGTTTAAAAGGTGATGAAAATTTTAGTGCACAAAAGCCTTTTTTTGAATTCGTAAATTAGAAGGAATATTTTTTTAATCAAATTGTTGGCAAATTTACTTTCTAAATGAATAAATAAATTGGATTGATTTTTACTATTGGTTGTATTAAGTAATAATTTTTAATTGCATTTTTATATATTTTTTTTAATTAAATTGTTGCCAAATTGATTTTTTAAGTGAATAAATAATTTGGATTGATTTTACTAATGGAAGTCATAATTTTATTTTTCATTTTATGAAAAAAACTACAAAATATAATTGATTATTACTTAGCAAACCTAAGCAAAATGCTCGTTTTTAAGGCAGTTGAATTGGATATTTTTCATTTTTGAAAATTTAAAAAAGCAATAAAACAATGTTTTATTTTTCTTCATTAATTTCTATTATTATTATTATTATTGCTCATCCTTTTTTAATTCCAATTTCAAATGCGAGTCCATCGGTGAGTCAATTTTTTAAGGAATTAATTTTACTAATCCATTTCAATTCATTAGGTGGATGACAAAATGCTAATCGCATTTATGAAAGGCAATCAGCAAGTTCAAATCAGTGAATATTCAGCGCGAAAATTCGAGGCACACCTTGGCATTTTGTATTTTATGAGAAAAAATTGGCAATGCGACAAAATTGGGGCGGAATGCCAAAAATATCAAAAATATTTGTACATTTTGTTTGAATATTTGTTCAGAGAGTACGTTGGAATTCCAACAGTGAAGCCAAAATTTGTGTTTCAACGTGAAATTGAAATTAATGGGCCATTAATTTATGCGGTAAATTGTTTGGCCAAAATTTCGCAATATTATTTTAATAAACACTTCTATGCAGCGGCGAGTGGATTTAAATTAGTCAAAAATATAACTCATCCATCACTTTGATCTAAAATTGTTGAATGAGGAGAGATTAAATTATGACGTAAAATTGGACAATGAAAAACCAAAATTGCCAATTAATGAAAAAACCATTGACACCGCGAATGGACACCAAATAAAAGAACTTTTTGAAGGAATAAACCGGCAAAATTTTGACGAAAATTTGGAAGAAATGCTCAAAAAAGCGGAACAGCGGGCAAGAAGGAAACACAGTTCATCATCAAAATCTTCTTATGATTTTGACATGCATACAATTATTGTTAAATCAATTTTCGATGACTATTATTTATGGGTGAGTTTTTGATTAAATAAATTATTATTTTAATTAAAGTGATCAATTTTCAGACTAATGATGCTTTATTTATTGCATTTGTGAAAGGCCAAGCGACCAAAGAACACTCAAAACTTGCGAATTCGAAGGAAGTTGATTTACAAGCACATCTTGGACTTTTGTATTTGATGCGAAAGAATTGGCAATGTGCCAAAATTGGGAAGGATTTTGATGAATATGAACGGACAGAATGCCAAAAATATCGTAAATATTTGGACATTTTACACGAATATTTGTTCCGGGAGTATGCTGAAGGTGTTTTTTTTATTGTTTTCCATTTTATAATTAATTGGTATTAATAAAATAATTAAGCTAAAAAGCCGAATATGTCAAACCAATTGCCAGCGGTAAAGCCATTATTTAAAAGTCGTGTTGTCGGGCAATGGATTCCGCTAAATATTGTTATACAAAATTTTAATTATATTTCGAAATGTTTTTGGAAAAAAGGCAAAAATGAATTGAAGAATGTTGGTACATATTTGGAGATGGAATTGCATAATAAGGAGGAAACGACGAATTATGCAATTGAAGAGGAAGAAAAAAATGGGCAAATTTCAGAGAGAAAAAATAAAAAACAACCGACGGAAATTGGAAAAATTCGTAAAGTATTTGACAAAAAAATGGAAAAATTTTGTGAAAATGGAAGAAAAACAGCAGCAGAAGAACATGTCACATTGGAGAAAGCATTGGCCAAAGAAGCAGATGATTGGAAAAGAAAAATTATGGAATTAGAAGTTGAAGAAAAAACTGGCGGTTTCAATTCGTCACCATTTGCATAAACTAATCCACTTCTTAGGCTTATCCAAAAAAAGAGATTTAAAAAGTTCGCGAATTTATGTGAAAAACTTTTTTTTTGTTCATCCTTTTCGGGCATCTATAAAAAATTTATGGCATTTAAAGGCAAAAATTAATTCTAAACTAAAAAAATAAAAGAAAATTCTCAGAAAAACCCTGAATTTAAGGCAGCCTAAGGAAGTCTAAGGAATTTTTTTGAAAATGATGGCGATGAAATAAAAATGCAAAATTTGTCAACATCAAGGATGATTTTATGCTTTATAAATGTTTTTTGAGCAAATGTGGTTAATGAGGCCCATCTTTGCATTGTGTATAGATCAGAGCTTCGATATCTGCATATTTTTACTCATTTTGTGGTCTTTTAGAGGGTCAAAGAGGATTTTTTTGAAAATTGAGGATTTGCGAATTTTTGTGGTCTTTTGATAAAAAGTGACAAAAACGCATGATTTTTTGAAAAATTAGGCATATTGGCAAAATGTTCGAACATTTTCTTCAAATCTTAAACTTTTTTTTCGGAAAATCCTCATTTTTCAATAAATTTTAATTAATTTCCTTTAGATAATTTTGTTCAAAAAAATAAAGAAGAATTCGATAGAGGGGGTCAAAATCATTTTTTCAGTCATTTGTTTAAATTAATACTCAAATATTACGTTATGTTTTTGGCAAAAGGACCAAAAACCCATTGAGGAAACGACAATTTAAGTATTGTCGCTAAGAATATCCCCAAATTTTGGTGATGATTTTCGTTTGTTGCAAGTCGACACAACGTCTTTCATTTAACAAAACATCAAAAATAATAATTAAGCGATCGAACGTTGGACAGATCGGATTTTAAAAGATTGGATTAAGCGGGCGATGAATGGGCTAAAAATTGGTTCGTCCCCCGCCGGCGCAGAGTCGGTTTTGAAACAAAAACCGGAGATGGATTTAGTGGTGAAAGAGGTAAATTTTGTGCCCCGTTGGCGGTGATCGGTGCGCGAAGTGAAAGTTAAATTGCCACTCAACTGTCAATGTAAAGAAATTGCGAAGCCGAGTAAACGCACGAATCTTAAAACAAATAAAACTTACTTCAGGACATTTTTCTCTTTTTTAGATTGCCTTTCTCCAATTCAGGACGAATCATAAAAATAAGGACCTTTTCTATTTTTAATATTGCCTTTCTCCAATTCAGGACGAATCATAAAAGTCAGGACCTTTTCTATTTTTAATATTGCCTTTCTCCAATTCAGGACGAATCATAAAAATAAGGACCTTTTCTATTTTTAATATTGCCTTTCTCCAATTCAGGACAAATCATAAAAATCAGGACCTTTTCTCTTTTTTATATTGCCTTTCTTCAATTCAGGACGAATCGTAAAAATCAGGACCTTTTCTATTTTTAATATTGCCTTTCTCCAATTCAGGACGAATCATAAAAATAAGGACCTTTTCTATTTTTAATATTGCCTTTCTCCAATTCAGGACGAATCATAAAAATAAGGACCTTTTCTATTTTTAATATTGCCTTTCTTCCAATTCAGGACGAATCATAAAAATAAGGACCTTTTCTCTTTTTTAATATTGCCTTTCTCCAATTCAGGACGAATCATAAAAATCAGGACCTTTCTCTTTTTATATTGCCTTTCTTCAATTCAGGACGAATCATAAAAATAAGGACCTTTCTCTTTTTATATTGCCTTTCTTCCAATTCAGGACAAATCGTAAAAATCAGGACCTTTTCACTTTTTTAATATTGCCTTTCTCCAATTCAGGACGAATCATAAAAATCAGGACCTTTTCTATTTTTAATATTGCCTTTCTTCAATTCAGGACGAATCATAAAAATAAGGACCTTTTCTATTTTTAATATTGCCTTTCTCCAATTCAGGACGAATCATAAAAATAAGGACCTTTTCTATTTTTAATATTGCCTTTCTCCAATTCAGGACAAATCATAAAAATCAGGACCTTTTCTCTTTTTTATATTGCCTTTCTTCAATTCAGGACGAATCGTAAAAATCAGGACCTTTTCTATTTTTTATATTGCCTTTCTTCAATTCAGGACGAATCATAAAAATCAGGACCTTTTCTCTTTTTTATATTGCCTTTCTCCAATTCAGGACGAATCATAAAAATTCATGACAATTTGGATCCTGGCTTCAATAAAAGGTAATGTAACTCTGGTAAATTATTCATTTATGAAAATTTTCATATTTTCTGCCTTCACTAATACATTTTATTTTTTTTATTAAAATAATTATTTATTATAATATTAAAAAATTAGAAACGCCGACCAAATAGGTTTGGCTACCCCCGACCCCGACATTATTTCAAATTTAACGTCATTTAATATTTCCCTATAATGCAAATAATTTAAATATTTAAACAAAGAAAAACCCAATGATTTATTCTGCTTCTGCTATATTTTTTGGCATTATTATTGCCCATCATTGGTTAATTCCGATTCTAAATGCAATTCCATTGGTGAGTCAATTATTTATGTAAAGTGATGTTTTTGGCTCTTTGATGCGGAAGAGCAAAAGATCAACCCACGGTGGGACTCGAACCCACGACCCCAGCTTTCCGTGCTGTGCTCTAACCAACTGAGCTACGCAGGCATCCTCTCCCTTGCTCTCTTCTCTATTATCTTAGGAGGAGAATCACTCTCAATCTCCTTCACTTGCCACCTTGGCACAAGGAGAGAGTGACCGCATTTATCCACATCCCCGGCCTTTGAGAAGACCGGTCCCCGGTCTCTTAATGAGAAAGCTCCAGTCTTTGGACAACTTCTCTCAGAGTGGGGAGGGGGAGCTGTCGTCTTGACACAAACTCCACACCGAATGTGATTCCATGCCAGGAGCGCCAAGTGATGTTTTTGGTTCTTTGATGCGGAAGAGCAAAAGATCAACCCACGGTGGGACTCGAACCCACGACCCCAGCTTTCCGTGCTGTGCTCTAACCAACTGAGCTACGCAGGCATCCTCTCCCTTGCTCTCTTCTCTCTCCTATCTTAGGAGGAGAATCACTCTCTTAATCTACTTTACTTGCCATTTTGGCACAAGGAGAGAGTGACCGCATTTATCACAGTAATTAATTTTACTAATCCGTTTTCATTACTTAGGTCGATGACAATATGCTAATAGCATTTATGAAAGGTCGCCAAGAAACTAAAATGAGTGAATATTCAATGCAAAAATATGAAGCACATCTTGGCATTATGTATTATATGAAAACCATTTGGCGCTGTGACAAAATTTTGGAGAAATTTGAAAAATTTGAATGGACCGAATGCCAAAAATATCGCAAATATTTGGACATTTTGTACGAATATTTGTTCAGAGAATATGTCGGAATTCCAGCAGTGAAGCCAGGATTTATAGTTAAAAGAAAAGTATTTCCTCAATTTGAAATATATGGATCATTAATTTATATGTTAAATTGTCTGGCCAACCTTTCTTATTTTTATTGGCGGAAAGGAAATGGACTTAAATTCAATGATTATAATGATTTTATACCAACATTATTGAATGAAGAAGCATTAAATTATGAATCTAAATTGGAAAATGAACAAAAAATGCCAATTAATGAAATGATTTTGCAATTGGCTATTGACACAGCGAATGAATGGCAAACAAATGAAAGTTTAGACGGAATAATCCGACAAAATTTTGACAAAAATTTGAAGGAAATGTTCAAAAAGGCAGAAGAAACGGCAAAACAAAATGGAGTATGGCTTGTCAGTAATATAAATGATGCTAAACATGTTATAATTATCAATTCGAAATTCGATGATTCCGATAATTGGGTAATCCCTTATTTAAGAGAATTTTCTTTTTTAAATAAATTCAATTTTAGAGTGTGGATTATCAATTTTCTGAATTTGTGAAAGGAATGGCGACAAATTTTGGACGCAAAAAATTTAATAAATATAAGACACAACAATTTGAGGCTGCTCTTGGCACATTATATTTAATGCGAAAGAATTGGCAATGTGCAAAAATTGAGAAAAAAATTAAAGAATATAAATGGAAAGAATGCCAAAAATATCGCAAATATTTGCACATTTTGTACGAATATTTCTTCCGTCTTTATGTTGAAGGTTTTATTTTAAATTAAAGATTTAAATATTATAATTAGTGTTGCAAAAATATGTACAAAAAGTGGTCAGAATATGTACATAAATATGTAAGAAAAATAAAATATGTAAATAAAAATTTTTCAATGGTTATTTTTCTAGAAAAAATTCTTTTCGAAGGGTGAAATAGGAACAAAATACCAAAAAATGACCTAAATAGTCATAGAATCACATTTTTGTATATGTAAAAATTAATTTTTGCTATATCATTTTTGAAAAAAAAACGATTTTTAGGGATACATTCATTTTCAAAAAATTTAGAAAAAAATGCTAAAAAAATCCAAAATATGTACAAAAACTCCGAAATATGTAAATAAAAATCCCAACTTTTGTTCGCAAACACAAAAAAGAAAGGGTTTTTCTACTATTTAGAGGATGAAGAATCCATGAAAAAATATGTATTTACATAAAATTGCCAGCCCTAATTATAATATATTTTAAGGTAAAAGCGCTGAATTAGCCAAAAAATTTCAAGCGATTAAGCCAATATTTCAAATTGATTTAATTGACGTCGTCAAGAAACTGAATGAAATTTCGAAATGTTTTTGGCCAAATGATAAAAACACATTTTGGATTAGCAAAGACAATCAAATGTATTTGGTAAATGAGGTCGAATTGAATTATGAAATTAAAGAGGAGGCAAATTTGTTCAGTAAATTGAAACAAAATGTTATGGAAAAAATTAATGGACCAAAAAAAGTGGAAAAAAAGGGAAAGAAAATTTTAAATTCATCAAACAAAATTGAAGATAATCTTCGGCAAGAATTTGAGCAAAAAATGCAAAAAATGTATGAAAATACGAAAAGAAATGTCAAGGAAGAAAAGGCAAAATTGGACAAAGCAATGAAAGATGTGACAATAATTTATTACGTTCAATTGGAATATGATCATAAATTTGGCATTTTTCTATCGTCGCCATTTTCATGAAAAATTCCTTCGTCTCCACGAAATTCATTGGTTTTTCATATTATTTTCAATTTTCTTTTCACTTTTCATTGATATTCCTTCTTCTGTCTCCATTACTTTGATTTTCCTTTCACACATTTATAAACAATTCTCAGCTAAATGCCCGAAGGTGTCGAAACATTTGTCACTATTGGTGATGCCAATATTTCTTGGAAGATATTTTACGATAGTGTTTAATTTATGTAGTCCAAAAACTGAATACCAATCATTTGAAATTGTTTTGGAAAAAAAGGTGATGACAAAATTGGTGCACAAAAGCCTTTTTTTTTGAATTGTTAAATTAGGAGAGAATTAAATTTTGGAATTAAAGAGAATAAAATTTGGTTCCAAAAAAGTATACAAAAAGAAAATAATTTTGTTTGGATTCGCATTTTAATTTTTGTCATTCTAAAAAAATGACTTCAATTTTTCCCATTTTCTTTCGCATTTAATCGCGGTTGATTTATATAAAATTGCAATTCATAAGAAAAATTAATTTATAATTTAAAATTATATGCTAATTACTTAAAAAACAAAAAATAGATTATGGTAAATCTATTGAAATATTTTTCAATATTTTTATGACTTTTTCGTGAGTGACTTTTTGGCATTTTTTGACTTTTACGTGGCTTTTTTGGCATTTTTATGGCTTTTTCATGACTTTTTGGCATTTTATGACTTTTTCGTGGCTTTTTGGCATTTTTATGAAATTTTCGTGACTTTTTTAACTTTTTCGTGGTTTTTTTGGCATTTTTATGGATTTTTCGTGTCTTTTGGCACTTTTTATGACTTTTTAATGACTTCATCATCTTTAATTCACTATTGAAATGCAATTCCATCGGTGAGTTAATTAATTAAGGAAATCAATTTAATTAATTAGACTGAGAACTATATGCTAATTGCTTTTATAAAAGGTCATTCGAGAATTCAAATCAGTGCATATCAATGCAAAAATATGAAGACACGTTGCCATTGTGTATTACCGTATTTTCTCAAATTATGCCCCAGTAATTTTATTTCTCGAAAATAATTGCTTTTTATAATTTTCATAAATTAATTAATTCCAAATTGAAAATGTTTAATAAACATGAAAAAATATTTAGTTCACCCGGCTCCGAACCTAACCCTCCCGGGGCTCCCGGAAAATGCGTCATTGAAAATGCGTCAGTAGAAAATGCGTCAGTAAAATTCTATTGTCATAAAAACAAGTTCCTTGGCTTTTGGGGGGCATTGACCACGAATCTTGTATGCATTTTTGCCAATTCCGAACCCCGGACCCGAATTCGAACAAAAACTCGAAAGTATATTTTCGAATTTATCATTTTTGGTTCAAAAAAAGCATAAATGATCTCTTTTGAAGGATTGTTGGGTTTCAGTTTGTTTCCGTGTATTTAAACCGATTTTTATGAAAAAACTAATTTTGGAAATTTTGATTTTTCGACTTTTTGTTCGAGTTCAGGTCACGGGATTTGCAATTCAGAACGATATTCTTATAGAATTATTTCTATATTATTGACGCATTTTCCACTGACCGATTTTCCGGTCACATTTTGAAACATGTTCCCTTAATTTTTGGTACGACTGCAAATTTCAGCCCGAGGTTACGAAATCCCATGACTGTATTTTAATCAATTTGGCAATATTTCCTAAAAACATTTCCGTTCTTTTTTCAATTTTGTCATAAAATTTAAGTTAGATTCTAATCATCTTTATAATAATAAGATAAGATTGTTTACGTCGTTTTTGAACCAAAAATGCTAAAAATCGAACATTTGGACTTTCGACTATTGTTCGAGTCCGGGTCCGGGGTTCAAAATAGCCGAAATGGATACCGGATTGTGATCAGTCACCCAAAAAAAGGACCTTTTTACCCCTTTTTTTTTATTATTATCATTGATCTCAAAGATCCTTCGGAATCTTTTCTATACGTGTATAATTTTTTAAGACTAAAAAATTTATGAAAAAAATGTGGGGACAATAAATATGATAAAAAAAAAGGTCGTCAACAAAATGTTTTTCACATAAATTCGCGCATTTTTTTAAATCTCTTTTTTTGGATTAGCCTAACAGAATGGGATTTTGTTTATTCAAATGGTGACGAATTGAAACCGCCAGTTTTTTCTTCAAATTTGTATTTCTTCACTTTTCTTTCCCAATCATATACTTCTCTGGCCAATGCTTTCTCCAATTTGGCATGTTCTTCTGCTGTTGTTTTTTTTCCATTTTCACAAAAAAATTTCATTTTTTCATCAAATTCTGTCCGAATTTTCCTAATTTCCGTCAGTTGTTTTTCATTTTGTCTCTCTGAAATTTGCCCATTTTCTTCTTCCTCTTCAATTGTATAATTCGTTTCCTCCTCATTTGGCAATTCCATCTCGAAATAATTAATGTTCTTCAATTCGTTTTGGCCTTTTTTCCAAAAACATTTCGAAATATTATTCAAAAATCGTATAACGTTTCTTAGATGAATCAAATTGTTTATGCATTCATCACGAGTTTTGAATAATGGCTTTACCGCTGACAATTGGTTTGCCATATTTGGCTTTTTAGCTAAATTATTTTAATAATACAAAAATAATAATCATAAAATGGAAAGCAATAAAAAAACCTTCAGCATACACTCGGAAGAAATATTCGTATAAAATATGTAAATATTTCTGGTATTTTTGGCACTCTCCCCGTTTGAGTTCATCAAAATTTTCCTCAATTTTGTCACATTGCCAATTCTGTCGCATCAAATACAAAAGGCCAAGATGTGCTTCATATTTTTGTTTCAAATACTCTTTCATTTTCTCATTTTCGTATAACCCAAAAGAGATCATGCGTTCATCATAATAGCATTCAATATATCCTTTATTTCTGATTTGATGTAAATAATTCGAATACTCTTTGGCCATTTTAAAAAATTTCTCTGAATTTGTCGCTAATCCTTTGACATATTCAGAAAATAATGCATCGTCAGTCTAATGCAAGGATTTATTTAAATTATCGTGAATATTAATTCTCAACCCATTTCTTCGATTGATCATCGAATTTCGATCCCACAATTATTTTAATTAAAATAATAATTTATTTATTCAAAAACTCACCCATAAATAATAGTCATCGAAAATTGATTTAACAATAATTGTATGTATGTCAAAATCATAAAAGTATTTTAATGAAAAACTGTGTTTCCTTCTTGCCCGCTGTTCCACTTTTTTGAGCATTTCTTCCAAATTTATGTCAAAATGTAGTCGAATTATTCCGTCTAAACTTTCATTTATTTGGTATCCATTCGCTGTGTCAATGGCCAATTGCAAAATCATTTCATTAATTGGCAATTTTTGTTCATTTTCCAATTTTATTTGATAATTCAATCTATGCTCATTTAACAATTTTAGGTCAAAATGATGAGTTCTATTTATGACTAATTTAAATCCACACGCCACTGCGAAGAAGCGTTTGTTAAAATAATATTGCGAAATTTTGGCCAAACAATTCACCGCATAAATTAATGGCCCATTAATTTCAATTTCACGTTGAAACACAAATTTTGGCTTCACTGTAGGGATTCCAACGTACTCTCTGAACAAATATTCAAACAAAATGTCCAAATATTTACGATATTTTCGGCATTCTGCTTCAATTTTGCCACATTGCCAATTTTTTCTCATCTGAATGTCCAAATATTTACGAACTCTTCGGCATTCCGCCCCAATTTGGTCACATTGCCAATTCTTTCTCATAAAATACACAATGCCAAGGTGTGCCTCGAATTTTAGCGTTGAATATTCACTGAAGTGAACTTGCTGATTGCCGTTGATAAATGCAATTAGCATTTTGTCATCCACCTAATTAAATTTGATTATTCATATTAGTTATCCTATTAAATAAAACTCACCGATGGCGTTGCATTTGAAATTGGAAATAAAAAATTAAATAAAATAATAATGGTGAAATAAGCAACAAAAACAGCTGAATTCATCGCCTATAATTAATTTAATTAACATCAATAAACAGGAAGTGATTAATAGTATTATAAAGAAAATTATCACTAGAAAATATTGTTAGTTTTTTACAAAAAATTCAAAAAATTTTTTAGAGACTACCACTTAATTCAATTTTTATAAAGGGATATCAAAAACCAAATTTTGAAAACAAAATGGTTTTTCCAAGCTTAGTCACCTCTTTTTGTGGTATTTTTTGCTTTCTTCACGCTTTTTAAAAGAATTTATATCCAAAAAAAGCAATAAAAATATTTACATATATTTTTTTGTACATATTTCGAAATTTTCTACATTTTTTAGGTATTTATTTTGCGATTTCTCTTTCAAACCGTGGTGAGACATTTGGAGAATTGTAACTTGGGGATCCGTATTTGGGGACCCCGACCTTTTGGGTACCAAACATTTGGGGACAAAACGACATTTGTATAGACTCAAAGTCTGCTATTTCCTCACGGTTGGTCTGTAAAACAGAGTTAAATTTTCATGTAGTATAAAAAATTAAGATGCCTTTTCATCAACGAAATGGAATTAACTCCATTGTCGCAAGTTTTGTGCACAGTACTTAAATATAAAAGATATTTTTTATGAAAATTCCCAAATGCCGGATCCCTAAAAGTTCGGAATCTCCAAAGTCGGATGCCAAATTTACAAATCCCCAAATGCCGGGTACTCGGTTAAAACAAATGGCGCTTTTACTCTTAACATAAAAAAAATTGCTTTTGTTTTAAAAATGTAAAATTTTCGATTAACATAATTTATTTTTTATATTGTTCAAAAAAAGTCACAAATTGAGCATAAATAAAATTAGGTCGCTTTGTAGAGGGGCATTTCAATAAAAGGTTTAATTAAAATAAGAAATAGTTAAATTAGTGATCACATTAGCAGCGGTTCCAACCTTTTACCTTACGTTTTAATTACACTATTAATCAATTTTGGCAGTTTTTCGTTTTGATAAATTTTTGCAAACATTTTTATAAAATTTAGTTTGAATTAATGTAAAATAATCTTTTTCTGATTTAACATTATGGTTTCGATTAGAAAAAAAAATTTCTGCCAAAGTCCCCTTCTAAGGGGTATATTTTTTCTACAACAAGTCCGACTCGGGTGCCGGGTCGGGTCCCCATTTGTTGGGGTGCTAATTGTCGAGGTCAGGGTAATTAATATACACCGAAAAATGAGTTAGATCTTCAGGGGTTAGGGCCTTACAGTAATTTAGCTGGCGCTTGATAGGGATGTCAATTTAATTTTATGTAAATATATTTTTGGATGGGTTTATTATAAAAAATATAAAATCGCAACGCCTTATAAATGAATAAGTGTACTGCTTTTTACAGATTTGTCAGAATTTGAGAATGTCAATCTGAAAAACAGGAAATGTTATCCTGAATTTGAGAATGTCAATCTGAAAAACAGGAAATGTCCTCGTTTTTCATTTGTCCTTAATTTAAGAAAGGTAAATGTCCTTATTTTTACGAATCGTCCTGAATTTTTAGAATGTCAATCTGAAAAACAGGAAATGTCCTCGTTTTTCATTTGTCCTTAATTTAAGAAAGGTAAATGTCCTTATTTTTACGATTAGTCTTGAATTTAAGAAAGGCAATATGAAAAACAGGAAATGTCTTGCTTTTTTCAGTTTATCCGTAAAAAAAGGGCGCTATAAATGCCATGAATAAGTAAAAAATGCCCCAAAGCAACCAAAATTCACAAGGAATAATTAAATAATGAATTAAATTTAAATGGAAATTCAGAAAAATGCCACAAAATATTGCTGCCCTATTAAGATTTCTATATATAATAATATCATTGAAAACAAAGTTTTTTTTGTGGTAAACTTTTTTTGATATCCAGAAAATCGTGCGTCATTCGTAAAAAAAATTAATTTTATAAAGCATGAAGGCATTGTTATGAGCATATCACAATCACAGTTGCATCATTGCAGGCTTCGGATGGAATCGCTAATGGAAGTGTAAAACGACAAAATTAGACACAGGCATTTCACCACAAGCAAAAGTCCAAGAGCCTTAAAGAATGGATTTTGAGGGCTTTTATGGGACACTGAGCATGAATCCGGCACCAATTTTGACCAATTCGAATTCCGTACTCGAACTCGAACAAAAAGTCGAAAATTCGAAATTTCCGATTTTCCATTTTTAGTCAAAAAAGTTTAAATGATTTTTTATTGAAGCGCTAATGACTTATAATTCGTTTCCGTGTATTTAAACAAACTTTGAGCCAAAATGTGAAAATCGAAAATTTAGATTTTTGACTTTTTGTTCGACTTCGGGTCCGAGGTTCGGAATTGACTTACATCGAGCACTAACATAATAATGAGAACAATCGACAACATAAGCAGAAGCCCATTCAAATGGTCAAAGGTGGGTTTACCGCAGCCCTGAAAGGGGATAATTAATGCTAATGATCTCTCCTGACCGCGTTCGACACACTTTACCGTCCAATTCACTGAGTCGTTGAATGCGCGACTTCCGTATTTGTACTGATTGCACATCGGGTCAATGGACTGCAAGTGCCAAGCCCGGGCGTCCTGCGTCTGGCGACAGCAAGAATAAGGCACTTAAAATTAGTGAAAAATGAAGAAAAAAAAAACAACAACTCATAATTAGAGCCAGAATTTTTAGGTCTCACAATTAACCTATTTTTTTGTGGATAATACTTGATGAGAGAAGCACGAAAAACACATTTTCTCCGAATAATTCCTGATTTAGAGGGACTTATTAGGGTACTAATGGAGTTTGGGTCCCATATTTTGGTCAAATTTTTTCCAAATTTTTTTTTCATTTAAAAACTGTTGCAAACAAGTATTATGGGGTTTTCGGGGTCGCTGAACACGAATCTGACACTCATTTTGACCAATTTCGAATCCCGGACCCGAATTCGAACAAAAACTCGAAAATCTCAAATTTTCAAAATTCTCAATTTTGTTCCAAAATGTTTAGAACATGTTAAATTTAGTCAAAAACTATTATAATAATAAAAATGGGTAATTCTATGCAAATTTTAACAAAATTGAGAATTTTTAAAATTTAAGATTTTCGACTTTTTGTTCAAATTCGGGTCCGGGATTCGAAATTGGACAAAATGAGTGTCAGATTCGTGTTCAGCGACCCCGAAAACCCCATAATAATTGTTTGCAGCAGTTTTTAAATCAAAAAAAAAATTTGAAAAAATTTGACCAAAATATGGGACCCAAACTCCATTAGTACCCTTATTAGCACCTAAAAACACCTAAAACGGGGGGGGGGGGGGGGTTAGCACCTATTTTGAAATTTTCGATATTTAGTACCTATTTTGGCCTTTTTCCAGAAATCATAGCAAAAATTCAATAAAAACGAAAAATAAACCGTTAAGTATCGACCCCAAAAAAGATTAAAAAATATATATACTCCTAAAATTGACAAAAATTTTCCCCTAAGAAATAAAAATTTTCTGAAAAATTCGTTTCCAAAATTATTTATTTGTTTTCTTGACAAGTTGCACTTGTGCGGGCAAAATTGATCAAAAATGAGTCATCACTTTTGTAATTATTGTGTATAAAGAGACTGGATTTTTTCAATTTTTAGCTCCTATTTTGCTTATTTCTGGCGTTTTTAGCACCTATTTTGTTTGCATTTTTTAGCACCTGTTTTAGTATCTACCGTACGGGTATATAATTTTTCAACCCCCTCAGAAAGGGGGAGATAATTAGCCCGGATCCGGGGGAAGTAAAGATGATTATTCTCTATTATTTCTTCATGTTTAGAATTAACCAATTTTCATTATAAAATAAAATAAAATTTTCGTAAAATAAAAATTTTATTTCCCCCCCCCCCCCCGGGAGATAAATAGTGACGGAGAGATTATTTTTCAACCTACTTCGAAATGGGTAGATAATTGGAGACGGGTAGATTAATGGAGACGGGCATATAATTAGAAAAAATACGGTATTTGAGCATTTTTAACACCTAAGAATCCTAGCTGATCTACTCATAGTGCACATGGAATACTTACCGTATGTTGGCATTCCCATTTGAGTGTTCGTTTTGTACCAAAATGACTCTGAATAGTCTTGAGCACCGTTTCCTCCGCAACATTTGTGCTGTGCAAGAAAATATGCTAAACCTCATTGAAATGGATAAATAAAAAGCTTACATAAAATTGGATGGAATCCATCAGAGGTGTCGCCTAAAGTGGCATTTTGTGGGAATGTATTTGTATGAAATGCCGAGAATTCACCCATTTGTCGCGGTGGTAGCGATTTTGGGCAATTTTACTCAGGTACTCAGTCATATCGGTGTCATCAGGGAACTTAAAACCAAAAATTGAGATGAAAAAGAACCAAAATCACCCTAAAATGATAGGCAAACAAAAGAATAAGGATGATCAATTTGCAATGGATCAACAACAGAAGCAGCACAGAGAACTGAATTCAAAAGAGTGATAAAACTACTGAATAAAGGCAATTTCACTATTTTGGCATTTTTTCATTATTTCGACATTTTTTGGAAAATTATCAATAAAACTGCAATTAAAACGAAAAATAGCCCACTAAGATAGGCCCCAAAAATTTCAGAAAAATACACCTAAATATCGACGCAAAAATTATCAAAAATAAACTCCTAAGAAATGAAAAAATTTAGTCAAAAATTCATTTTCTTGGCAAGAATTTTTAATTTTAAAATTATTTTTTAGGTTTGTCATTATTTTGGCATTTTTAACTCATTATTTTAGTTAACTATTTTGAGATTTTTTGTCACTAAAAGTCGTGGCCCTATTAATTATTCAAAAGAAAAAAAATCACCCCGCTAAGCAAACACCGCTCCATCTTCCAAATTGCCGAGAATCCAATCCCGACGGCAATAAAAATGAAGAGCGATGTGCCCAGCATTAAGTAAACAGCGAACTCAAAATAGGGAGTTGACTCGGAGAAGTGGACGAGGCGAAGAAGAAATTCATGGGCAGGGTCAAATTGAAGCCACAAAGCAAAACCGAAGAGCACAACACCGGAAAACTGCAAAAGATTGATTAAAAAATCGAATACCGTATATGCTCTTTTTATCCCCCAATTTCCATTAATCTCCCAATCTCCAATTATCCCCCCCCCTTTCTGAGGAGGTTAAAAAATAATCCCTCTATCTTAATCTCAGTCTCCAATTATCCCGCCCCCCTTCTGAGGAGGTTGAAAATTATCCATCTATCTAATCTCCCAGTCTCCAATTATCCCCCCCCTTTCTGAGGAGGTTAAAAAATAATCCCTCTATCTTAATCTCCCAGTCTCCAATTATCCCCCCCCCTTTCTGAGGAAGTTGAAAAATAATCCCTCTATCTTAATCTCAGTCTCCAATTATCCCGCCCCCCTTCTGAGGAGGTTGAAAATTATCCATCTATCTAATCTCCCAGTCTCCAATTATCGCCCCCCCCTTTCTGAGGAGGTTGAAAAATAATCGAGGAGCTTGAAAAATAATCCCTCTATCTTAATCTCTCCCAGTCTCCAATTATCCCCCCCCCCTTTCTGAGGGGGTTGAAAATCCCTTATCTTAATCTCCCAGTCTCCAGTTATCCCCCCCGCTTTCTGAGGAGTTGAAAAACAATCCCTCTATCTTAATCTCCCAGTCTCCAATTATCCCCCCCCTTTCTGAGGAGGTTGAAAAATAATCCCTATATTTTAATCTCCCAGTCTCCAATTATCCCCCCCCCCTTTCTGAGGAGGTTGAAAAATAATCCGCCTTGGGGGATAAAAAGAGCATATACTGTAGTCTCGCAAATGGAATTTTTTGTAAAACTTAAAAAAAAAGCTAGCTGACAGTGTCATTCTATCGTAATTCTGAGCATTACAATGAGAAACAAATGAAAAGCCACGAGTGAATGCTTGAGCTTCATTTGGATTTGAGGACGATATTCTCCGCGATGAGACATTAGTAACATCAAAAAGTGAGTAAATCTTAAAATAGGCTTGAAGCTTGCACTTATATTAAAAACGGGGGAACCGGGAAATTTGGAAAAAACCGGGAGGCGAAAAGCCGGGACTTTTCAATTTGGACCCATATTAATTGTATTTTAAATGCGGGATGGGATCCCGCGCGGGATTTGTGATTTAGAAAAAAAAAATGTAAAATTTATTTTAAAAAATAGAAATATCCTACAGTTGAACAGAGATCGGCGGTCAAATTTTTTGAAAGGATCAATTAATGATGTTTTTATTAGTTTTATACCACTTTTGCGCGGCTAATTTGTCGCGAGGTTTTTTTGGCGCGAGCTTTTTTGTCACGGGCCATTTTGGCGCCCCTTGTAAAATGGCTTTTTTGGCGCGTAAAAAAAAAATCAATTTTTTCTGCTGTTCACTACCATATAGAAGTAATTTTCTAAAAAGTCTTTCGAATTAAGTCCGGGTCATAATTAGGCAAATCTATGCTCAGTAAGAAAAAAAGATAAAAAATTATTAAAAAAATAAATAAAAAATTCAAAAAAATTTAAAAAAATGAATAATAAAAAAATAGAACAAAGAAAAAAAAACACCGATAAAAAAAATTTAAAAAAAGAAATAAAAAACATTAAAAAATGAAAATAAAAAATAAAAAATCTAACCTTATGATCAACACCCCCAAAAACCCCCCAAATAGTAATTTGTAACAAAATATATACAATTCTACACCATTGCTAACAATTGTATTAGATGGTACTTTGAAAGAAAATGGCTTATAATTAATTATGCACAAAGAAAGACAAATTAAAAATTTTTTGAGATTTTTTAACACTGGCGCCAAAAAAGCCATTTATAACGGCGCCAAAAATTTTTTCTAGATAAAATTTTAGATTTAAAAATTTTCTTTATTCGAAAAATATAAAATGTTTATTTAAAAATCATTTAAATGACCAAAATTAGGTTTTTTGATTAAGTTGTACGTGTTTTGCTCTCTAAAAATTCTTAATAAATTTTTTTTTTAAATGTGGTCCAAAAAGTGTTTATTTTGCTGCCTTTTTCCAATTTTTCGTGCCTATTTTAGGTGCCTATTTAAAAATTTTGGTGCCTAAAAGTCCGGTCTCTAAAAATGCAACATATAATAATTTTTGACAGCTTTTTAATGTTGTGTACGCCGATGGGGGGGGGGGGGGGGAGTAAGAGCAATGGATGCAAATCAGGGCTGGGGCACGACCGTGATCCGCGAGCCGCGGCGTTTTTTTTTTGCGCGATCCGCAACCGCGGATTTTTTGCGCGGCGCGCCGCGCATTTTTTGGGGCAAAATTTTTATAAAGAAAATTTAGCGATTGTCTTTTTTGAATATTCAAAATTAAATGAAAATTTTTTGAAAACTTGGATTAGTTTTCTCAAAAAATTCGTTTCAAAATTCCAATTTTTCCTCGTCAGAGCTGACAAAAAAAAATTGGTTCTAAATCACAAAATAGGTCATTTTTTTCAAAATCTTTTATCAAATTGCACTCAAATTTTGAAAATTTTTCCCGGCGGCGCCTATCGGCACCGCCGGACCCACCCCCCCCCCCATCAGTTTCCCAAAAGTTTTCTAGAAAAAGCGCGCCGAAAAGGCGGTCTGAAAATTAAAAAAAATCACAGGATTTGCGTGACTCGACCCCTTAGCAAATTTGGAAACTGACTCGCCCCACCCCCCTTTTCCAGTCCCGTCGCAAATCTCATATGCACCGGGATTTAATTAATTTTTTATAATAAGGAAGTTTTAAAAATGTGTGTTTAAAAATTTTTGAAAATTTTGAGTTTTTAAATGCGCGATCCGCGATTCGCGGCAATTTTTTTTGCGCGATCCGCGATCGCGGGATTTTTCTGTGCGCGCCCCACCCCTGATGCAAATGGAAGGGAAGAGAAGAGGAGCGCAGTGGAGGAAGAAGACATGGAAAACATTGATTATGGTCCAAAAAGTCCTCCGACGACGTTTTGGGGTGCACCCGGGGAAGAGACAGTCGGATGGATCGATGGATGAAAGGTAGGGGGGGGGGGAGCAAATGAGGGAGGGAGGGACAAAGCATCCACGAGAGAACTGAGAGGAGGACCGAGAGAGAGAGAGAGGGAGGGAGGGACAAAGCATCCACGAGAGAACTGAGAGGAGGACCGAGAGAGAGAGAGAGGGAGGGAGGGACAAAGCATCCACGAGAGAAATGAGAGGAGGACCAAGAGAGAAAGGGAGGGAGGGACAACGCATCCACGAGAGAAAGGGAAGGAGGATAGAGAGAGAAAGGGAGAGAGGGACAAAGTATCCACGAGAGAAATGAGAGGAGGACCGAGAGGGAGGGAGGGACAAGGAATGTGGCCAATATTTGCTTAGTCAACGGCCATAATAAATTTGGCAGCAGAAATAACAAATTTTGAATGAACCAACCGAAATTGAAATTTTGCGGGAAGAAATTGAGCAAAAATTGAAAAAAAAATGAAATTCAAAAGAAAATGCCAAGGAAGAAAAGAAGAAATTGGAAAAAGCATTGACAAAAGCAAAAGATAATCGGCAAAGACCAACTCTGTTTAAAGAATATTATGCCAAATTTGGCACTTTCATATCGTCGCCATTTTCATAAAAAAAAATTCCTTTTTAATTTTTTCAATCAAAATTTAGGCTATTTTCTTTTCAGATAACATTTCTCCAAAGACAGGATAAGCCGGATATTCACAAAGATTGACAGCTTTGGCTGCTAAATAATTCAATAAATTTTAATATCTTAAAATTAAATTAAATATATTTAACTATTGCCAATAAGAATATTCCCAAATTTTGTGATGATGTTCGCTTCCGCAAGTCGACACCGCATATTTCGTTGACACAAAGAATCATAAAAATAATAAATTAAAAAACGACGACCGTTGGACCGATCGGATTTTCAAAATATATCGGATTAAGCGGGCGAGGAAATGTCCCACGGCGGAGAATCGGTTTTGAAAAAAATCGGGGATGGATTTAAGCATGAGAGAGGTAAATTTTGTGTCCCCGTCGGCGGTGATCGGTGCGCGAGTTTGCGCGGGTTTTTTTTTTTGTTTGCCGTCCGTCGGAGAAGCGACTGCCGCAATTTGTGTGATCCGTCCGTTTTTGTCGACGAAGTTGTAAATCCGTTAAAAATTTAAGTGGAAATAATATACATAGTGAAAGTTTATTGAGTATTTAAAGCCAAGGCGAACGATGAAAAATTTAATTTGTCGCGAAATTTTATTTTATTTTTTAAATTAATAAATTTTATTTAATATTTATTCATTTTATCAATGGTTGAATTAAATATTTCACTATTATTTTCTTAGATAATTTTTAATTAATCATTTTTTATTATTATTTATACTCGGCATATATTTTTGTTATTATAATATTTTAATCATTATTTTTTTTAATTATTTTTCCTTGTTATTATTATTTTCCGCATTTCTCCTATTGTTAAAATTTTTTTTTCAAAAAGTAATTATTTCTTTTATTTTTTATTTCTCAAATGAAATTATTTAAGCTCCAACGCAATTATTAATTAAAAATCTAGTTAAAATAAATATTTGTTGATTTTTACAGAAATATTACGTTAATTTACCTAATCGAAACACTGAATAAAATTTCGAAATTTTGTGCAAAACATAAAAACAAATTGACCAATGCCAATTCCAATAAACTGATTTTGTAAAATGAGGTAGAATTAATTAGGAAATTAAAGAGAAGGACAATTGGTTTAGTAAAGCTTTACACAAAATCTTTAGGAAAAAATTATCGGACCAAAAAATGTGCAAAAAAAGGGACAGAAATTTTTAAATTTATCATGAAATTGAAAAACTATCTTTGGCAAGAATTTGAGCAAAAAATGGAAAAAATATATGAAAATTCGAAAGAAAAAACAATAATTGTAAAAAGCAAAATATGATGACAAATTTGGCGCTTTCATTTCGTCGCCATTTTCATGAAAAATTACTTCGTCTCCACGAAATTCATTGGCTTTTCAGATTTTGAATTTTCTTTTCTTTTTTGACTGGTATTCTTTATTCTGTCTCCACTTTTGCATTTCCTTTTAACACTTATAAATTTAATTTATTATATTTAAATAAAAACTAAAAAAGATTTTCATTTTCCATTTCATTTTTCTCAGCAGAACATTCACAAAATTCGATTAAAATATTATAAAAAATAAATTTTTCTTTTGTTTTTTTTTCATATAAGCAAAAGTTAAATTTGTGGCTTTGAGTCGACCTTTAAAAAAATTAACGAATATGTTGTGGCCCATTGGTGCCGACAGCAGGTGTCTGCTGGAGAAATTTTTTGAAAACTAGGCTTAATTTATCATCAGATTTTCTCCAAAAATGATCATATTATATGTCCATTTTTAAAATAAAATTATATTACGTTAAAAAATAGATTTGTATATCCTACTTATGACCAATCCCAATTTTTAATTATTGCATTTTCTTTAATATAATAAACAAATATATTAGGTAGATTTGGATAATCTTACTTATGATCAATCCCATTTTTTAATTATTGCATCTTTCTTTAATATAATAAACAAATATATTACGTAGATTTGGATAATCCTACTGATGATCAATCCAATTTTTTAATTATTGCATCTTTCTTTAATATAATAAACAAATATATTACGTAGATTTGGATAATCCTACTGATGATCAATCCAATTTTTTAATTATTGCATCTTTCTTTAATATAATAAACAAATATATTACGTAGATTTGGATAATCCTACTTATGATCAATCCCATTTTTTAATTATTGCATTTTCTTTAATATAATAAACAAATATATTACGTAGATTTGGATAATCCTACTTATGATCAATCCCATTTTTTAATTATTGCATTTTCTTTAATATAATAAACAAATATATTACGTAGATTTGGATAATCCTACTTATGATCAATCCCATTTTTTAATTATTGCATTTTCTTTAATATAATAAACAAATATATTACGTAGATTTGGATAATCCTACTTATGATCAATCCCATTTTTTAATTATTGCATTTTCTTTAATATAATAAACAAATATATTACGTAGATTTGGATAATCCTACTTATGATCAATCCCATTTTTTAATTATTGCATTTTCTTTAATATAATATACAAATATATTACGTAGATTTGGATAATCCTACTTATGATCAATCCCATTTTTTAATTATTGCATTTTCTTTAATATAATAAACAAATATATTACGTAGATTTGGATAATCCTACTTATGATCAATCCCATTTTTTAATTATTGCATTTTCTTTAATATAATAAACAAATATATTACGTAGATTTGGATAATCCTACTTATGATCAATCCCATTTTTTAATTATTGCATTTTCTTTAATATAATAAACAAATATATTACGTAGATTTGGATAATCCTACTTATGATCAATCCCATTTTTTAATTATTGCATTTTCTTTAATATAATAAACAAATATATTACGTAGATTTGGATAATCCTACTTATGATCAATCCCATTTTTTAATTATTGCATTTTCTTTAATATAATAAACAAATATATTACGTAGATTTGGATAATCTTACTTATGATCAATCCCATTTTTTAATTATTGCATCTTTCTTTAATATAATAAACAAATATATTACGTAGATTTGGATAATCCTACTGATGATCAATCCAATTTTTTAATTATTGCATCTTTCTTTAATATAATAAACAAATATATTACGTAGATTTGGATAATCCTACTGATGATCAATCCAATTTTTTAATTATTGCATCTTTCTTTAATATAATAAACAAATATATTACGTAGATTTGGATAATCCTACTTATGATCAATCCCATTTTTTAATTATTGCATTTTCTTTAATATAATAAACAAATATATTACGTAGATTTGGATAATCCTACTTATGATCAATCCCATTTTTTAATTATTGCATTTTCTTTAATATAATATACAAATATATTACGTAGATTTGGATAATCCTACTTATGATCAATCCCATTTTTTAATTATTGCATTTTCTTTAATATAATAAACAAATATATTACGTAGATTTGGATAATCCTACTTATGATCAATCCCATTTTTTAATTATTGCATTTTCTTTAATATAATAAACAAATATATTACGTAGATTTGGATAATCCTACTTATGATCAATCCCATTTTTTAATTATTGCATTTTCTTTAATATAATAAACAAATATATTACGTAGATTTGGATAATCCTACTTATGATCAATCCCATTTTTTAATTATTGCATTTTCTTTAATATAATAAACAAATATATTACGTAGATTTGGATAATCCTACTTATGATCAATCCCATTTTTTAATTATTGCATTTTCTTTAATATAATATACAAATATATTACGTAGATTTGGATAATCCTACTTATGATCAATCCCATTTTTTAATTATTGCATTTTCTTTAATATAATAAACAAATATATTACGTAGATTTGGATAATCCTACTTATGATCAATCCCATTTTTTAATTATTGCATTTTCTTTAATATAATAAACAAATATATTACGTAGATTTGGATAATCCTACTTATGATCAATCCCATTTTTTAATTATTGCATTTTCTTTAATATAATAAACAAATATATTACGTAGATTTGGATAATCCTACTTATGATCAATCCCATTTTTTAATTATTGCATTTTCTTTAATATAATAAACAAATATATTACGTAGATTTGGATAATCCTACTTATGATCAATCCCATTTTTTAATTATTGCATTTTCTTTAATATAATAAACAAATATATTACGTAGATTTGGATAATCTTACTTATGATCAATCCCATTTTTTAATTATTGCATCTTTCTTTAATATAATAAACAAATATATTACGTAGATTTGGATAATCCTACTGATGATCAATCCAATTTTTTAATTATTGCATCTTTCTTTAATATAATAAACAAATATATTACGTAGATTTGGATAATCCTACTGATGATCAATCCAATTTTTTAATTATTGCATCTTTCTTTAATATAATAAACAAATATATTACGTAGATTTGGATAATCCTACTTATGATCAATCCCATTTTTTAATTATTGCATTTTCTTTAATATAATAAACAAATATATTACGTAGATTTGGATAATCCTACTTATGATCAATCCCATTTTTTAATTATTGCATTTTCTTTAATATAATAAACAAATATATTACGTAGATTTGGATAATCCTACTTATGATCAATCCCATTTTTTAATTATTGCATTTTCTTTAATATAATAAACAAATATATTACGTAGATTTGGATAATCCTACTTATGATCAATCCCATTTTTTAATTATTGCATTTTCTTTAATATAATATACAAATATATTACGTAGATTTGGATAATCCTACTTATGATCAATCCCATTTTTTAATTATTGCATTTTCTTTAATATAATAAACAAATATATTACGTAGATTTGGATAATCCTACTTATGATCAATCCCATTTTTTAATTATTGCATTTTCTTTAATATAATAAACAAATATATTACGTAGATTTGGATAATCCTACTTATGATCAATCCCATTTTTTAATTATTGCATTTTCTTTAATATAATAAACAAATATATTACGTAGATTTGGATAATCCTACTTATGATCAATCCCATTTTTTAATTATTGCATTTTCTTTAATATAATAAACAAATATATTACGTAGATTTGGATAATCCTACTTATGATCAATCCCATTTTTTAATTATTGCATTTTCTTTAATATAATAAACAAATATATTACGTAGATTTGGATAATCTTACTTATGATCAATCCCATTTTTTAATTATTGCATCTTTCTTTAATATAATAAACAAATATATTACGTAGATTTGGATAATCCTACTGATGATCAATCCAATTTTTTAATTATTGCATCTTTCTTTAATATAATAAACAAATATATTACGTAGATTTGGATAATCCTACTGATGATCAATCCAATTTTTTAATTATTGCATCTTTCTTTAATATAATAAACAAATATATTACGTAGATTTGGATAATCCTACTTATGATCAATCCCATTTTTTAATTATTGCATTTTCTTTAATATAATAAACAAATATATTACGTAGATTTGGATAATCCTACTTATGATCAATCCCATTTTTTAATTATTGCATTTTCTTTAATATAATATACAAATATATTACGTAGATTTGGATAATCCTACTTATGATCAATCCCATTTTTTAATTATTGCATTTTCTTTAATATAATAAACAAATATATTACGTAGATTTGGATAATCCTACTTATGATCAATCCCATTTTTTAATTATTGCATTTTCTTTAATATAATAAACAAATATATTACGTAGATTTGGATAATCCTACTTATGATCAATCCCATTTTTTAATTATTGCATTTTCTTTAATATAATAAACAAATATATTACGTAGATTTGGATAATCCTACTTATGATCAATCCCATTTTTTAATTATTGCATTTTCTTTAATATAATAAACAAATATATTACGTAGATTTGGATAATCTTACTTATGATCAATCCCATTTTTTAATTATTGCATCTTTCTTTAATATAATAAACAAATATATTACGTAGATTTGGATAATCCTACTGATGATCAATCCAATTTTTTAATTATTGCATCTTTCTTTAATATAATAAACAAATATATTACGTAGATTTGGATAATCCTACTGATGATCAATCCAATTTTTTAATTATTGCATCTTTCTTTAATATAATAAACAAATATATTACGTAGATTTGGATAATCCTACTTATGATCAATCCCATTTTTTAATTATTGCATTTTCTTTAATATAATAAACAAATATATTACGTAGATTTGGATAATCCTACTTATGATCAATCCCATTTTTTAATTATTGCATTTTCTTTAATATAATATACAAATATATTACGTAGATTTGGATAATCCTACTTATGATCAATCCCATTTTTTAATTATTGCATTTTCTTTAATATAATAAACAAATATATTACGTAGATTTGGATAATCCTACTTATGATCAATCCCATTTTTTAATTATTGCATTTTCTTTAATATAATAAACAAATATATTACGTAGATTTGGATAATCCTACTTATGATCAATCCCATTTTTTAATTATTGCATTTTCTTTAATATAATAAACAAATATATTACGTAGATTTGGATAATCCTACTTATGATCAATCCCATTTTTTAATTATTGCATTTTCTTTAATATAATAAACAAATATATTACGTAGATTTGGATAATCCTACTTATGATCAATCCCATTTTTTAATTATTGCATTTTCTTTAATATAATATACAAATATATTACGTAGATTTGGATAATCCTACTTATGATCAATCCCATTTTTTAATTATTGCATTTTCTTTAATATAATAAACAAATATATTACGTAGATTTGGATAATCCTACTTATGATCAATCCCATTTTTTAATTATTGCATTTTCTTTAATATAATAAACAAATATATTACGTAGATTTGGATAATCCTACTTATGATCAATCCCATTTTTTAATTATTGCATTTTCTTTAATATAATAAACAAATATATTACGTAGATTTGGATAATCCTACTTATGATCAATCCCATTTTTTAATTATTGCATTTTCTTTAATATAATAAACAAATATATTACGTAGATTTGGATAATCCTACTTATGATCAATCCCATTTTTTAATTATTGCATTTTCTTTAATATAATAAACAAATATATTACGTAGATTTGGATAATCCTTACTTATGATCAATCCCATTTTTTAATTATTGCATCTTTCTTTAATATAATAAACAAATATATTACGTAGATTTGGATAATCCTACTGATGATCAATCCAATTTTTTAATTATTGCATCTTTCTTTAATATAATAAACAAATATATTACGTAGATTTGGATAATCCTACTGATGATCAATCCAATTTTTTAATTATTGCATCTTTCTTTAATATAATAAACAAATATATTACGTAGATTTGGATAATCCTACTTATGATCAATCCCATTTTTTAATTATTGCATTTTCTTTAATATAATAAACAAATATATTACGTAGATTTGGATAATCCTACTTATGATCAATCCCATTTTTTAATTATTGCATTTTCTTTAATATAATAAACAAATATATTACGTAGATTTGGATAATCCTACTTATGATCAATCCCATTTTTTAATTATTGCATTTTCTTTAATATAATAAACAAATATATTACGTAGATTTGGATAATCCTACTTATGATCAATCCCATTTTTTAATTATTGCATTTTCTTTAATATAATAAACAAATATATTACGTAGATTTGGATAATCCTACTTATGATCAATCCCATTTTTTAATTATTGCATTTTCTTTAATATAATAAACAAATATATTACGTAGATTTGGATAATCCTACTTATGATCAATCCCATTTTTTAATTATTGCATTTTCTTTAATATAATAAACAAATATATTACGTAGATTTGGATAATCCTACTTATGATCAATCCCATTTTTTAATTATTGCATTTTCTTTAATATAATAAACAAATATATTACGTAGATTTGGATAATCCTACTTATGATCAATCCCATTTTTTAATTATTGCATTTTCTTTAATATAATAAACAAATATATTACGTAGATTTGGATAATCCTACTTATGATCTTATGATCAATCCCATTTTTTAATTATTGCATTTTCTTTAATATAATAAACAAATATATTACGTAGATTTGGATAATCCTACTTATGATCAATCCCATTTTTTAATTATTGCATTTTCTTTAATATAATAAACAAATATATTACGTAGATTTGGATAATCTTACTTATGATCAATCCCATTTTTTAATTATTGCATTTTCTTTAATATAATAAACAAATATATTACGTAGATTTGGATAATCCTACTGATGATCAATCCAATTTTTTAATTATTGCATCTTTCTTTAATATAATAAACAAATATATTACGTAGATTTGGATAATCTTACTTATGATCAATCCCATTTTTTAATTATTGCATTTTCTTTAATATAATAAACAAATATATTACGTAGATTTGGATAATCCTACTTATGATCAATCCCATTTTTTAATTATTGCATTTTCTTTAATATAATAAACAAATATATTACGTAGATTTGGATAATCCTACTTATGATCAATCCCATTTTTTAATTATTGCATTTTCTTTAATATAATAAACAAATATATTACGTAGATTTGGATAATCCTACTTATGATCAATCCCATTTTTTAATTATTGCATTTTCTTTAATATAATAAACAAATATATTACGTAGATTTGGATAATCTTACTTATGATCAATCCCATTTTTTAATTATTGCATTTTCTTTAATATAATAAACAAATATATTACGTAGATTTGGATAATCTTACTTATGATCAATCCCATTTTTTAATTATTGCATTTTCTTTAATATAATAAACAAATATATTACGTAGATTTGGATAATCTTACTTATGATCAATCCCATTTTTTAATTATTGCATTTTCTTTAATATAATAAACAAATATATTACGTAGATTTGGATAATCCTACTGATGATCAATCCAATTTTTTAATTATTGCATCTTTCTTTAATATAATAAACAAATATATTACGTAGATTTGGATAATCTTACTTATGATCAATCCCATTTTTTAATTATTGCATTTTCTTTAATATAATAAACAAATATATTACGTAGATTTGGATAATCCTACTTATGATCAATCCCATTTTTTAATTATTGCATTTTCTTTAATATAATAAACAAATATATTACGTAGATTTGGATAATCCTACTTATGATCAATCCCATTTTTTAATTATTGCATTTTCTTTAATATAATAAACAAATATATTACGTAGATTTGGATAATCTTACTTATGATCAATCCCATTTTTTAATTATTGCATTTTCTTTAATATAATAAACAAATATATTACGTAGATTTGGATAATCTTACTTATGATCAATCCCATTTTTTAATTATTGCATTTTCTTTAATATAATAAACAAATATATTACGTAGATTTGGATAATCTTACTTATGATCAATCCCATTTTTTAATTATTGCATTTTCTTTAATATAATAAACAAATATATTACGTAGATTTGGATAATCCTACTGATGATCAATCCAATTTTTTAATTATTGCATCTTTCTTTAATATAATAAACAAATATATTACGTAGATTTGGATAATCCTACTTATGATCAATCCAAGTTTTTAATTATTGCATTTTCTTTAATATAATAAACAAATATATTAAGTAGATTTGGATAATCCTACTTATGGTCAATTCCAATTTTTTAATTATTGCATCGTTCTTTAATATAATAAACAAATATATTACGTAGATTTGGATAATCCTACTTATGATCAATCCCATTTTTTAATTATTGCATTTTCTTTAATATAATAAACAAATATATTACGTAGATTTGGATAATCCTACTGATGATCAATCCAATTTTTTAATTATTGCATTTTCTTTAATATAATAAACAAATATATTACGTAGATTTGGATAATCCTACTTATGATCAATCCAAGTTTTTAATTATTGCATTTTCTTTAATATAATAAACAAATATATTACGTAGATTTGGATAATCCTACTTATGATCAATCCAATTTTTTAATTATTGCATCTTTCTTTAATATAATAAACAAATATATTACGTAGATTTGGATAATCCTACTTATGATCACTTACCTTGGATTATTCTACTTATGCTCATTATTTAAAATAAAATTTTTGCTCAGTTTATAAGGCTGAGTGATTTTCCATTTTTTCATTTTAATAACTATTTTAAGATATTGAAAAATAGAATATGTTTTTTTTACAGATATTAGTCTATTTCTAAATAAAAAAAATTTAATTCATTTTTATGTAAAAAAAATTTGAAAAATAATTATTCTTTTAATCATTTGAACATTAATTTTATTTGAGAAAGCATAATGGTTTCTTCTTTCTCTTTAATTTCTTTGATAATCATTGCTAATCATTGTTTAATTCCGATTTTAAATGCGAGTCCATCGGTGAGTAATTATTTAGGGAATTAATTTTAGTAGTCCATTTTAATTAGGAAGAAGATAAAATGCTAATTATGTTTATGAAAAATGATCAGAAAATGCAAATCGGTGAATATTCAAAGCAAAAATATGAAGCACACCTTGGCATTGTGTATCTTATGCGGAAAAATTGGCACTGTGTCAAAATTGCGCAGGAATTTGAAGAATATGAACGGACAGAATGCCAAAAATATCGCAAATATTTGGACATTTTGTACGAATATTTGTTTAGAGAGTACGTCGGAATTCCAACAGTGAAGCCAAAATTTGTGTTTCAACGTGAAATTGAAATTGAAGGGCCAATAATTTATGCGGTGTATTGTCTCGTCAAAATTTCGCAATTTTATTTTGTAAAATGGAAAGGATACTTAAATAACTATAAATTAAACAAACTGTTCCCTTATGGAAATTTTGAACCAAAATTGTTGGGTGAGGAGAGATTAAATTATGTATTTGAATTAAAAAATGAAGCAAAATTGCCAATTAATGAAATGATTTTGCAATTGGCAATTGACACAGCAAATGAATGCCAAACAAATGAAAGTTTAGATGGAATAATCAAACAAAAATTCGAAGAAAATTTGAAGGAAATGTTCAAAAAAGCGGAAGAAACGGCAAAACAAAATGGAGTATGGCTTGTCAATAATATAAATGATGCTAAATATGATATAATTATCTATTCGAAATTCGATGATTCCGATAATTGGGTAATTCCTTATTTAAGAGAATTTGCTTTTTTAAATAAATTCAATTTTAGATTATGGATTATCAATTTTCTGAATTTGTGAAAGGACTGGCGACAAATTTTGGACGCAAAAAATTTGATAAATATAAGACACAACAATTTGAGGCTCTTCTTGGCACATTGTATTTAATGCGAAAGAATTGGCAATGTGCCAGTGCCAAAATTGAGAAGAAAATTGAAGAAAATAAATGGAAAGAATGCCAAATGAATCGCAAATATTTGCACATTTTATACGAATATTTCTTCCGTCTTTATGTTGAAGGTTTTATTTTAAATTAATGATTTTTAAATATTATAATATTTTTAAGGTAAAAGCACTGAATTGGCCAAAAAATTTCAAGCGATTAAGCCAAAATTTAAAATAGATTTAATTTCCGTCGTCATAATACTGAATGATTATTCGAAATTTTTGTGGGGCAATGGAAAAAACATCAATTTGTATATCAAATTCAGTAAATTAGTTTTGGTAAATGAGGTCGAATTGAATTATAAAATTAAAGAGGAGAAAAATTGGATTAGTAAATTTACAAAAAACGTTTTGGAAAAAATTAATGGACCAAAAAATGTGGAAAAAAAGGGAAAGAAAATTTTAAATTCATCAAACAAAATTGAAGACAATCTTCGACAAGAATTTGAGCAAAAAATGCAAAAAATGTATGAAAATACGAAAGAAAATGTCAAGGAAGAAAAGGCAAAATTGAAAAAAGCAAGAGCGACAAATGATTTTAAACCTTCCTATCTAATGGATTATGAAAATAAATTTGGCACTTTTCTATTGTCGCCATTTTCATGAATAATTAATTCCTTCCTGTCCATGAAATCCATTGGCATTTTGTATTATTTCACTTTTCTTTACACTTTTCACTGAAATTCCTTCTGTCTTCGCTTGGCTTTCAAAAAAATGTTCGTTTTATTTCATTTTTTTTTAACTGAAGAAAATAAAATTAACTCGTCTGGTGGAACTCGAACCCACAGCCTTTTCAATGCAATGTTTTGCTTCATATTTTTGTGAAAAAATATGCACAAAATATTTGTTTGAAAACTTTTTAAATGTCTGAAAAAGAAAATAAAGCATCCAAAGTGTAAAAAAATGCTTATTAATGAAATTATATTGCAAATACTTAAAATAATTAAAAATGGGTTTTGTTTTTGTTATGGCTGGTTTTTCATATTTTTTCTTTTTTTCGCGCTTTTTTAGGCAATTTTTAGTCTTTACATTTTTCGTGAATTTTTTTCGTTTTTTGACTTTTTCGTGAGTTATTGGAGATTTTTATGACTTATTTAGTCGATTTTTTTTGGAAATTTTTATAACTTAATATTCATTTATTTGCATTTTCTGCCCATATTCACAAACCAATTAGTAGAGATCGGACCGGTCGGTTTTTTAGGTTTTTTTTGGTATTCTTCGATTTTCTGTTTCGGTTTTTGACCAAAAAAACCGACCGAGAAATTTTTGAGTTTTTCGGTTTCGGTTTTTTCGGTTTTTAACCGAAACCAACCGACCGAAATATTCAAAAAACCGAAACAATCGACCGACTTTGATGAAAAACTAGTTGGCCATTTTCTTAACAAATTCATTAAAAATTTCTTACAATTTTCCCCGGCGGCGCCTATCGGCACCGCCGGCCCCTCTAAAACCTATCTTTTCTTAAAAAATTAGCCCAAAATCTCAACTTTGTTAGACAAAATCTGCTAACAAATAGCATTAGAAAATGTCATTTTTTGAGCTTTTTTTCCATAACTTTTTTTTTGTAAACCGATAAAAATTTTTAAATTTTGCAGGCTAATAGAAAACTTTAAGAGTGTTAGAGAGGCAAATAATTCAAATATTTGCAATTCCCTCTCTTTGGTTCTTTGACCCCATATTGATTTTCCCCATTCAAATTCCCTTCCCTTCGTCCATCCTAATTCATTCTATTGTTTTCCTTCCTATTTTGTGCTTCCCCAATTTGCTCCGTCCCTCCGACAAATATTGTTTTATTTATTTTGCATTTGTGTTTAATAAATTTATTTGGTGTTCGACATTCACAATTAATTGTTTGAGCAATCAACCGGCTCAACATTGGCGACGCCCGTTCTACAGAACGACAACAATCGAACTTTTTCTCGTGTTGAAATTGTTCGAAAATTGGAAATTCAAAAAGCTCGTGTTGATTTTTGAATTTCGCAGAATTCTTCAAAAAACCAATCACTAATTTTGTGTGCGGTTCTGCTATGTGCAGTTTCTTCGTCTAAGTCCATCCTCCAAATCAACAATGGACAAAACGCTCGCGGAAATTTTGGAAAAATTAACGCAAGCGATCAAGCAGCAGAGCGCGCCGACATCCACCACAACTCCACCGGCACAAAACATCACATTGCCGGATATTCATCCGTTTTCAACAGAAAATGCGGAGGAATTCGAGGAGTGGTTGGAGCGATTCCAATTCGCATTGGATTGCGCAGCGGCCAATATGGCGGATGAAGCGAAAGTCAAATTGTTGATGACAAAGCTCAATCCGGCCGCCTTCGGCGAATACAAGCGCTACTGCCTGCCGGAGGAAATCACCAAATTCAACTTCGCGGACACCAAATCTCGTCTTATCAAATTGTTCTCACATCCGCCATCTTTAGCGATTGATCGCTATGAATACCTGCGAGTGTGCCGAGAGGACGGCGAAATTTTTGAAATTTTTGTGAACCGATTGAAGGCAGCTCTCCGCAAATTCCGCTTTTCGGAATTAAATGAAGAGGAATTCAAATGCCTGGTTCTCCTCACGTCGCTGAATGGACGAATCGAAATTCATCCAATTTTATCGGCGCCGCGACGAAATTTCAATCGTCAAGGACTGCCTGATGTTTGGCGACCGGACAATCATCCCAAAATCACTGCAGAAGCAAATTCTAAAAATGCTTCATCAGGGACACCCGGGAGTCAAACGGATGAAATCTTTGGCAAGGATGCATGTCTACTGGCCATTGATGGACACCGAAATCGAGACGTTCATCCAAAAATGCACTTCATGCGCAGCTGTCGCCAAAAATCCGATCAAAACGACACTGCAGTCATGGCCAAAACCAGATGGGCCTTGGAAGCGCATCCACATCGATTATGCCGGCCCATTTCATGGCAAAATGTATCTGATCGTCGTCGATTCATTTTCAAAATTCCCGGAGATTTTTGAAATGAATTCGACAAATGCGACGGCCACAATTTCAAAAATGCGCTCATTGATCGCGCATTACGGCATCCCGGAAACAATTGTTTCCGACAACGGCACCCAATTCCAAAGTCATCAATTCCAAAATTTCACCAAGTCGAATGGAATTGATCACATTTTTACGGCGCCGTACATGCCACAATCAAATGGCCAAGCCGAACGGATGGTTGACACCTTTAAAAGGGCATTTGCGAAAATAAAAGGGGAGGGAGTCGACGGCAATGTGCTCGACACTTTTCTTCTCACATATCGCACGACGCCATCGGACACACTGGATGGAAAATGCCCGGCCGAATTATTTCTTGGCCGAAAGCCTCGAATTGGCCTCGACCTTCTCCGGCCTCCACCGTCAGTTCCAATCGTCAAAGACGCTAAAATGGAGGACCAATTCAACCGCAAACACGGCGCAAAATTCCGATCATTTGACATCGGACAATTGGTCTTCACACGACGGCACAATTCAGCGGAATGGCGACCCGGCAAAATCATCGACAAAAAGGGTGTCATTTACACCGTCGAATTGCCGAACAATTCTCGCGGTCGATTTCATGCCAACCAAATCCGCGCCCGACAAATTCCCGATGAAGATGTCGAAGAGCCAATCGACGTGATCAATGGCACATTTGGCCTCCCAATTCCATTAAGGGACCAAAATTTGGAAGAAATCCCGCCAGCCAATCAATCACCACCAGCCCGCCGATATCCGACCCGAAATCGCCGGCCCGTTGATCGCCTTCAAATCGACCCCAGCCGATCGTCCTATGTGTGACTGATCATGGCACTGATCAGTTGAATTTAAAAGGGGAGGTGTTAGAGAGGCAAATAATTCAAATATTTGCAATTCCCTCTCTTTGGTTCTTTGACCCCATATTGATTTTCCCCATTCAAATTCCCTTCCCTTCGTCCATCCTAATTCATTCTATTGTTTTCCTTCCTATTTTGTGCTTCCCCAATTTGCTCCGTCCCTCCGACAAATATTGTTTTATTTATTTTGCATTTGTGTTTAATAAATTTATTTGGTGTTCGACATTCACAATTAATTGTTTGAGCAATCAACCGGCTCAACAAAGAGCTATCGACTGATACCAAAAATATTAAATTTGGTTAATAATGATAAAAGTTATTAGCAACGGTGCCGAAAGTGTTAGCGTCGAACTGGGATGTTCCCCTTCTTGATTCGGGTATTTGAAAAAGAGTTACGGGTCCTAAACTGCAAGCAAAAATGCGAATTCAGTCACTTGCGATCAGTTGGCTTCAAAATGGTTTCTTGCATTTTTGGAAAAAAATAAACAAATTCAAAAAACCGAAAACCGAAATAAACCGAAAATTTTTCTTCGGTTTTTTTTTCGGTTTTTAACCGAAACCGTTCGACCGAGAAATTTTTGAATTTTACGGTTTTTCGGTTTCGGTTTTTTTTTCGGTTTTTAACCGAAACCGTTCGACCGACCCTCTTGTCCGGTCTCTACCTATTAGCATTTTGTCTTCTCCCTCATAATTAATAGAGAAATTAATTATGCTGATTAAATTGACTAACAAATGAAATTGCATTCGATCTCTAATTATATTATAATGAATAATAAAAATAAAAGGAATTATCGAAAAAGAATAAAACATTATGGTTTTCTTAAATAAAATAAAATATGCAATAAAATAAATATATTAATTTGAAAATATTTAAAGAGCTAATAGCGAAAAATTTAAAAGTTACCACATTCTATCTGAGTAACCTGGATTTTAAATCCATAATAATCCATGTCATTTTTTGCGTTTTTAGTCCATATTTTGGCCATTTTTGGCAAATTTTCTTAAGAAAAATGCAAAAAAGCAAAAATACATCTCTAAAGATCGACTTTTTGGAAATTTTTAAAAAATACACCCCAAAAAGAGAATTTTTTTGAAATTCCGGAAATTTTAATGAGATTATTTCAAAAATTTTGAGATGTATTTGGCTTGCAATTATAAAGCTACAATTTAATAAAAATTGAGCATTTTGGTCTATATTTGGCCATTTTTTCGGGCTTTTTTAGTCCATATTTTATGTCCATATTTGGCGTTTTTTAGTCCATTTAATTTATAACCCTATTAATTAGAAACTAAAAAAATAAGAAAAGGCGTATTTTCTTCCTGTTTAAACAAAAAAAGAAAAAGAAATTTATAAGAAATAAAAAAAAATTGAAAAATAAAATTAAAGAAATTGAAAAAAAACAAAAGATATAAAATAAAATAAGAAATAAAAATAGGAAATGAAAATGAATTTTTGAGAATACGAAAAAATTTACAAAAATTGCGAAGAAATAAAAGTGCAAAATTGTAGAAATAATATCCATCTCTCAGCTCATCTTTTTCTCTATTTTTTCTATTTTTTTTCTTTTTCTAATTTCGTCTTTTCTTCATTAGCATTTTATAAACGTAAAAGCCGAAAAGCAAAGTGATGACAGAAGGAATATCAGTAAAAATTGAAAAGAAATTGAAAATAATACAAAATATCAATGGTGGTTTTCGTGGACACGAAGGAATTTTCATGAAAATGGGGACGAAATAAAAGCATCAAATTTGTCATCATATTCTCTTTGCAGATTGTTTGTTTCTACATAATTTTGCGCATTTTCAATTGCTTTTTCCAATTTTGCCTCTTCTTTTTTTGCCTTTTCTTTCGTATTTTTATACATTTCTTCCATTTTTTGCTGAAATTCTTGCCGAAGATAGTCTTCAATTATGTTTGATAAATTTAAAATTTTCTTTCCCTTTTTTTGCACTTTTTTTCGTCCGTTATTTTTTTCCAAAATATTTTGTTTAATTTTACTATTAATTTCATAATTCACTTCAAATTCATTTAACAAGTCCATATCATAAGGAAAAACGTCCTTCAACCTTTTATTATCCTTTTCACAGATTTCCGAAATTTCATTCAGTTTTTCGATGACGGAAATAAAATCCACTGTAAATCCGAAATCACACATAAATATTGGCTTAACTACTGAAAATTCATTGGCCAATTCAGTGTTTTTACCTTAAATATATTATAATATTTAAAATCATTATTTAAAATAATGATTGCATTAACCTTCAACATATAGTCGAAATAAAGATTCGTAGAAAAGGTGCAAATATTTCCGATATTTTTGGCATTTTTCTTTAATTTTTTTTTTCATTTTTTCACATTGCCAATTCTTTCTCATCAAATACACAAGGCCAAGATGGGCTTCATATTTTTGTTGCAAATGCTCTTTCATTTTCTCATTTTCGTATAACCCAAAAGAGATCATGCGTTTATCATAATAGCATTCAATATATCCTTTATTTCTGATTTGATGTAAATAATTCGAATACTCTTTGGCCATTTTAAAATATTTCTCAGAATTTTTCGTTAAACCTTTGACAAACTCCGAAAATAGAACATCTGTAGTCTAAATTTTGATTTTTTTTTAAATTTAATTCCATTTTTAGTCTAACCCAAATCCGTTGATCATCGAATTCTGACTGCGCAATTAGACAATGTTTGTCATTATAGTATATTGTAATTGTTCTCCCCACACTTTCCTCTTTTTCAATTTTTTCCTCGTCCGCTTTTTTAAACATTTCCTCCAAATTTTTGTCAAAATTTGGTCGGATTATTCCGTATAAATTTTCATTTGTTTGCCATTCATTCGCCGTGTCAATTGCCAATTGCAAAATCATTTCATTAATTGGCAATTTTGCTTCATTTTTTAATTCAAATGCATAATTTAATCTCTCCTCACCCAACAATTTTGGTTCAAATTTTCCATGATAATTGAACAATTCATTTAATTTATATTCATAGTTTTGTCCCTCCAATTTACTAAAATAAAATTGCGAAATTCTGACCAAACAATTCACCGCATAAATTATTGGCCCTTCAATTTCAATTTCCTTTTTAAACACAAATTTTGGCTTCACTGTTGGAATTCCGGCATATTCTCTAAACAAATATTCGTACAAAATGTCCAAATATTTGCGATATTTTTGGCATTCTGTCCGTTCATATTCTTCAAATTCCTTCCCAATTTTGTCACAGTGCCAATTGTTTTTCATAAAATTCACAATGCCAAGGTGTGCCTCATATTTTTGCTTTGCATATGCACTGATTTGCATTTTCTGGTGACCTTTCATAAATGCAATTAGCATTTTGTCTTCTTCCTAATTAAAAATGATTAAACAATTGAATTACAGAAAATTGACGAACCAATGGAATTGCATTTGATGTGCAAATTAAAATATAATAAATAATAATAGTAAAAGGAATTATAGAAAAAGAATAAAACATAAGGTTTTCTTAAATAAAATAAATGTTCAAATGGAAATTAATAAGCGCATTAATTATTGTTTCAATTTTTTATTATAAAAATGAATTAAATAAAGGTTTTTTATTAAGAATTAAGCGAATACCCATAATATTTATAAAATAATTTAATTCGGTTCTATATCATAAAGTAATTATTTAATTGCAAAATGGAAAATCACCCAGCGTTATAAAAGAGCAAAAATTGAATTTAAATAATGCTCATATATTTATTGTATATTTAGTTATATTAAACAATGATTCAATATTAAAAAAATTTGGATTGTTATAAATACCCTAATCTACGTAATATAATTGATTATTATATTAAATAATATATTTAAAAAATGGGATCGATCATCAGTAGAATTATCCAAATCTGTTTAATATAATTATTTATTATTTTATATAATAATGCAATAATTAAAAATTGGGATTGATCTTCAGTAGGATTATCCAAACCTACTTATTATTATTTTGTTCATTATATTAAGTAATGATTCATTTTTAAAAAATGGGATCGATCATCAGTAGAATTATCCAAATCTATTTAATATAATTATTTATTATATTATATAATAATGCAATAATTAAAAATTGGGATTGATCTTCAGTAGGATTATCCAAATCTGCTTATTATTATTTTGTTCATTATATTAAGTAATGATTAATTTTTAAAAATTGGGATTGATCTTCAGTAGGATTATCTAATTCTACTTAATAAAAGATTATTATATTAAATAGTGACGCAATATTTAAAAATTGGGATTGATCATTAGTAGGATTATCCAAATCTACTCAATATTTACTTAAACAGGCTTAAAAATACGCTAAAAACTGCCAAGAATTGATTTAACCTTAAAAAATGCCAATTTTTATTAAATTCTAGCTTCACAATTGCAAGCCAAATACATCTCAAAATTTTTGTAATAATCTCATTAGTGTTGTCAGCGAAAATTTTCGGAAGCGAAATACCTAAAAAAATTTCCGGAATTTCAAAAAATTGTGTTTTTACAAGTTCCAAAAAAGTCGTCAATAGGGGTGTATGTTTTGCTTTTTTTTTTGTGAAAATTTGTCAAAAATGGCCAAAATATGGACTAAAAACGTAAAAATGGCGAAATACGGATTTATATTGACTAAAAACTTTCCCAAATCAAAAAATTTTAATGTAGAAATGCTATTTTTGAGCCCCTTTCTTCATAGCATATGCGCAGAAAAATTGTAAATCCATATAATTTATAATCCTACTAATTAAAGTAGGCGAGTCATTTAAATTAAAATCAGATTATAACGCAATTACAAATCCATCGGATTACAATCTTTTTTTTCATTTAAAACCCGGTTCCTCAGATAGAATGGTAACTTTTAATGCTGTATGATTTAACAAATTTTTAATTATTTTTAAAATTTAAATCTCTAATTAGTAATAATTAACCATATCATCAACAAGAATATGCTCAAATTTAATTGATTTTTATTTATCTAATATTAATTATATTTACTGCGCTAAAAAATGTTTTCGAAAATTGGAAAAAATGTCAAAAAATTTAAATTAATTCATTTTCATTTCTTTTTTTTTTTAAAATTAAAAAAATAATTATTATATTTCACTTTGTCAATAAGAATATTCCAACAAATTTTGGTGATGCTTTTCGCCTGTCGCAAGTCGACACGAAGCCATTTCGTTGACACAAAACATCATAAATACATAAAAAAAATTAAGCGACCGACCGACCGTTGGACTGATCGGATTTTAAAAATATATCGGATTAAGCGGGTGAGGAAATCGGCTAAAAATTGTGTGTCCCGCGGCGGAGAATCGGTTTTGAAAAAAAATCGGGGATGGATTTAAGCGTGATGACGGGTAAATTTTGTGTCCCCGTCGGCGGTGATCGGTGCGCGAATTTTGCGCGGATTTTTTTTTGTTGGCCGTCCGTCGGAGAAGCGACTGCCGCAATTTGTGTGATCCGTCGGTGTTTGTCCACGAAGTTGTACGTCCGTTAAAAATTTAAGTGGAAATAATATACACAGTGAAGCTTTTTGGGTATTTAAAGCCAAGGCGAACGATGAAAAATTTAATTTGTCGCGAATTTTATTTTATTTTTTCATTTAAATTTTTTTTTATTTATTCATTTATCAATGGTTGAATTAAATATTTCACAATTACTTTTTTTATATAATTTTATTTAATCATTTTTTTATTTATTTTATATTCGGAATTAATATTTCTTTTATTTTTTCTTTCTCAAATATCTTTTTTAAAATCCTATTTAAATAATTTAATATAAATTATTAATTAAAAAAATAAATAAGAATTTTATTTAATTGGTTCTTTTTCTCCGCAATTTTCCATTATTTTTTGTCCTCAGCTTCGGGAATGAGTCAAAAAAGAAGGCAAACAAAAAGGTAAAGCCAATGATTTTCCATTTTTGACTCTTTCCAAATGCTTTTTCCGGTTCCTTTTCATGATGAATCTGGATCTCTAAGCAAGCTCATCTTTGGTTCTATAGGATTTTTTTTTTCGGAAAATATTCAATTAGTTTATTTGATTTATCAATATATTTTTAATGGGCAATTAATTAATTTAATTAATTAACTAATTAACTCATAAATGATTAGTTAATTCAACATTAAATAAGGGAAGATTTAAAATTAATTATTACAGTTTAATACCCTTTACAAAACCAAATAAATCAAAAATATTTTCGGATTGAATAACACATTAATTAAGGAATGAACTAAATGCAATATTAGAATTAATTGACGTATTTAGTAATTTTATTTTTTAAATTAGTAGGAATCTACAAAAAAAAACTCATTTCAACTGACAATTGAGGAGAAAGCCATTTAAAAAATTAATTTAATAAAATTTAATATTAAATCATTTACTTTATATATAAAATACATGAAAATTATTTTTTTCAAAAATATTTCAATTAATTAAATAATTTTTGAAAAGAATTATGTTAATTTAGAAAATCTACCTCACTACAAAATATGTTATTTTTCGTCATTTTGTTCTCAATTTTTGCGATTTCGTCGGCCCAATTAATCCCTCGTATTTTGCTGTTTAATGACCCAAAATATTCGGCAGTTACTCTGTCACCGGATGGCCAAATAATTGGATTTTTAGCGCCAAATGAAGTAAGAAAAATAAAATTCAATTTAAAAATAATTAAAAATTAGCCTTTTAAATATAATTCCTCATTTATTTGCATGAAAAAATATTCCTTTGTCTTTAGTACGGTATTAGCAATGTGTACACAAAATGCCAAACCTGTAAATACAGTAAGCCGGTCACATTTGAAAACAAGCGTCATATAAGCGGTAAATTTATTATAAAATAAAAATAAATTTTCAAATATTTAGGTTATCAGTGGACAGGGGTACCAAACATTTTGCTGTATCACCAAGACAATGATGGCGACGAAAATTATCGTCTTTATAAAATAAACATTAGCAATGTAAAAAATTAATTACAATTTTTGGGATATTAAAAAAATAAATTAAAATAAATTATAATATTAATAATAAGAATTTTATTTAAAAAAATATCATAATACTTTCATTTTAAAAATTAGAAAAAAAAATAAATAAATAATTTAATTTTGAAATTGAATTTAAATATTAATTTTTATCTAAATTTAAATTTAGCCGTCACCATTTAATCCTGTGTACACAATAAACGAAAAGACGGGCATCAAGGTATTAAAAAAATGATTTAAATCTAATTTGGGGCAAAGTTGAAAATTAATTACTAAAACAAACAAATTGGTTAAAAAGTATATTTTTAAATTTTATAAAATATTATAAAAATAAATATAAAATATATATTTAGGCGATGATCGTCGGGAATAATTTGCGTGACCATCGTGTGTTGATCGGGCTGAATGATGAAAACCCAGCCTTTCACAATGTGTACGAGTTGGACTTGATCAACAACCAAATGCGAATGGTTTGAATTAAAAAAATTTGAATTAAAATAATATTAATTTTAAAATGCCCCATAATTAAATTTAAAATGCCCAAAAATTAAAGGTTTTCCACAACGAACGATTCCCAGCAAAAATTGTTGTTGACAATGAATTGAAAATTCGAATGGTTGTACAGGAGGCCATGGACGGGTCGCTGATCTTTTACAAGTATTAAAATATTATAAATAAAATGAAGGCCCAAAATTAGGTGTTACTGTAGTCAGTTTCATTATGGAAAATGCTTCAATGGAATTGCATGCTTTCAAAAGTGATACTGTAATATAATATACTGTACTAAGATGGATGTATTTAACGAGAAGCTTATGCAATGCCTTAGATAGTTTTAATTGATAAGATGATACCAAAGACTCGGACATACGCAATTCTTTGTCTATACTGTAAGCGTTTCCAATAATCTGGGTGGATGTACTGTAATAAACAATACGGGAACCTATACTGTGTTCTATCTCTGTGCACTTTGTTGGTATGCAAGTATTTTCGAATTTTGTTTCGACTTTTTGAGCAAGGGTTCGGTACAAATAAATTGTTTTACAAAGCCGAACAATTTTTAGACTTTCCGACATTGCCAACCCCAGCCGGCTGACCTCTGAACCGCACAATTGGGTGGAATATTTGCGAGTGCCGCCCGATGACCGTGCGCTTACATTGTACATGAAATATAAATTTTAAAAAATTATTGCATTAATTTTTGTAAAATTCAGGCCAATTTCATTCACCGCTGACAACCGTCGCATTTATTGGCAATGGGGCGCGGATACAGTAAATACAGAAATTTATTAAATATTTTTTGAAATATTTATATGGAATTTTTTTTTTTTTGATTTATTTTGGATGAATTAACATTCAATTAATAATATTTTTAGATAAGTAAAAAATAATGCTTTTTTAGATAATAAAAAATGAAAAAGATTTCTCCTATAAAAATAATTATTTCTTTTTTTTCTAATTATTTTCTTGATTTTTAAGTTCATATTAGCCAATTTAGGACCTTGGCCAATTGGTTGTGCACGATTTTGGGCGGCCTGAACGCAACGAAATCCTTTACACAGCCCAAAAAGCGCAAATTGGCGGTAAAAATCGGAAAAATAATTTTTAAAAAAATATTTGAAAATTTTAAAGGTGTGATTTTCCACCCAACCGAGCGCACTGTGTTGTCGGTCACCGAAATTTATCACAAACCGGACATTTATGTGGCAAACACGACAGTGCTGGTCAGTTTTAATATACATTTTAAAATATCCCAAAAAAATTGGATTCGAATTCAATCATTCAAGGACCTTTTTTAAGGGGCAGCCGAGAAACCAAAAAAAAACAAAAACCGAGATTTTTTCCGAAAAGGACCATTACTGGCATCTTAAGCAAAAAGTCCTGTTTTAACATAATTCGTTGTACTATATGGGGATCATGTACAGTACCCGTTCTTTCTATAAATGAAAGCGACTCTTAAGAATTTGAGCCTAAAAGAAAATATTAAAAAAAAAAAAAACTTTTTTTCGTTTAGGACTTGAAAACAATCATTTTTAAAAAAAATTTAGGATGATATGCAATATTTGGTCAATTTGCGACCATCAGGAACACCAGTCATTGAAAGCATGAGGTAATCAGGCCCATAACCAGAAAATTAATGAAATTTATTAAGAAAATTGATAAAAAATTTTAAAAAATACACACTAAAACATATTGCAATTTTTATTTATTATTATTTTTAAGCATGGACTTCGAAACATGGCTGGTCAGCTTCATCTCTGACGATCAACCTTTTGAGTAAAAAATTTTAATTTAGATAAATTTAAATTAAAAATGTCAAAATATTCGGAAAATTTATAATTATTTTTTATGTATATATGAAATTCATTTAGATATTTTCTCTACAAAAGAAGCAAAAAACGTGCTGATTACGTTCGTTTAAAAAAAAAATATTTTTTTTCAAAAATATATTCATTTAAATATATTTTTAATTATTAGTTAGTATTTTTTAAGATATTTTTTTGTGCAAATTACAGCTGTTCACCACTCGTCCTGAGTTGGCTGGACGACCCCTAAGCAAAATGATTGGGTTTGATTATTCTGCACGGGATGGCTTACGCATTCAGGCATATTTAAGCTTACCACCACAGGTAAACACACAAATTACCCTAAATTTAATTTAGGCTATTTACCAAATAATGAAATATAAAATGCCAGAAATTTGATATTTTCCATGTACAAAAATTAGTAACAGGTTTGCATAAAACCTTTCCAAATTAGTACAGAATTTAAATGAACAATTTAAATAATTTCACACACCACGGCAATTACTTTCCTTTTGGGTTTACAATAAAGAATAAAAAAAAAGCTTAAAAAATACTAGTTTTTATCAGGATGAATGAAGTAAGTTAAATAAGGACAGTCATTATGAATAAGGATAAAGATGAATGCTGAATTAATTTCCGGGATCCTTCTTTCTGTATCATTCACGGAAGAGCTACCTTTTTTATTACTGGGAATTATTGAGCATTTGTTTTCACTAAACAACCAATGATTTCTCGAATATAAAGGTTTTTATAAACAATTTTTTGAAGAAAATAAAAACACAATCCTTGTAAATAAGGACTCTGAACCGGTTATGCTGCAGTTAAACTCAAGACTCTTTCCATTAGAGCAAATCCCCAGTTGTCAGAAGCCTTTATTATGGTTGAATAAAAGTACATTTTACATATGAGGTGTCCTTTTTCAAAATAAAGACTGCCCTTGGAAATAAGGACAAATAAGACAGTGATTATGGAGTTCAAAATATTTAAATTACAATTTCCCACGAGCTCAGACCCCGTTGTTGTCGCCGGCACAAGTGCGTGGGGACAAGCTGGAGCTGGCACGCCAGGGCATGTTGCCACGACGGCCCCAAAAATTGATTGTGCTCGTCCACGGGGGCCCAAAATCGCGCGATTTCTTCGGCTTCGCCGCCATCAACGCGTGGCTGACCAGCCGAGGATACGCTGTGCTCCAGGCAATTAAAAAAAAAACGAATTCGGAATGCCAATTTATAGGAAATAATTCCTAATGAATCTATTATGTTACGTTTCTATAAATTAGTTAAAATTAGGATCTTAAAGGCCTAAGAACTAGAGCTCGGTTATTTTGAAAAAGCCTGAACCTGGACCTGGATTGTCCTGGACAAAAATCCAGGTCCAGGAAAAATCCAGGTTGCCAAAAAATGACCTGGACCTGGATCCAGGAAAAATCCAGACATGGACCCAGGTCCAGGCCGTGCTCTACTAAGAACCCCTTAAATATGTATGATTTATAAGCTTAAAAAATACACAAAAATGACCTCAAATCCCAAATTTACGGGGGTAAATTGACTTGAAAAAAATTTTCGGTCTGAAATTTAAAAAACACATATTTTCGTGAAATTTTAAATTTTAAGTGTAATTTTTCGTGAAATTTTAAAGCTTTTAAGTGTAATTTTTCGTGAAATTTTAAAGCTTTTAAGTGTTCATTTATCATAATTTTTTGAAATTAATTTCTCAAAAAAGACATTTTGTGTGAATTTTTTATTTAAAAATAGGTCGTTTCCTAAGGGGTATATTTTTCGTTTTTTTTCTTATGAACTTTTGAGAAAAAACAAAATTTCCAGATAAATACCGAAATTAATTTCAAAGTTCTATGCATTTTTACAAACTACAAAAAAAAAAAAAATTACACATATGCTAAGGATATCGCTGAGTATATAAGCATACCGGAACGCCGAACATTATTTTTTTTTAATTTTTTAAAAGTAAATTCATTTAATAATAAATTTGCGATAAAAATATATGAAAAAATGGACCCAATTAAATATACAATATAACAAAATGGCTTTTAAGATCAACTTCCGTGGCTCTGTGGGCTTTGGCAAAAATCTTACAAATGCTGGAAACAGTGAATGGGGACGTAAAATGCACCAAGATTTGTTGGACGGTGTTGACTTCTTGGTGAGCAACAACATTGCGGACCGACGCCAAGTGGCCATAATGGGTGAGGCAATTAATTTAATAATTACAATTAAATTAATTAGATTCTAATCCGGTGGATACTCAGAATTTTTGCATATTTTTATTTATAATTTTTTATATGTCCGTATTTCTTTGTGCATTTTGAAAAGCCTCACTCAGGAGCTTAAACTTGGCTCAGACGGAAGTGCCGAAAATAACGGCACAAAAAAACTTTGATTTTCTTTTTTAAATTCGCAAACTTCCACTCGCATCACAAATAATTTCATATTTTCTCATAATTTAATAAATAATTGGGTCCATTTTTTACCAATAAAATAATTTATTTTTTTTTATATTTATTATTTTTTTAAATTAGGTGGCAGCTATGGAGGTTATGCTACATTGGTCGGAATGACCTTCACACCCGACATTTTTGCGTGCGGTAATAAATCAAAGAAGAAAAATAAACCAATTAAAATAAATAATTGTCAATTAAAATTAATTCGCTAATGAATAACTCAAATAGAATGAATTATTTAATTAATACACTAATTTAAACAATAATAGAAACCAATGCAATTAAAATAAATGATTAATTAATTGATTAGGGGTGGACATTGTTGGACCTTCGAATCTGATTACTTTATTGGACACAATTCCTCCGTATTGGCTCGGCTTTTACAACGACATGATCACAATGCTTGGAGCTGATAAAAACACTGAAGAAGGCACAGTTTTTACACTTTTTTGTTTAATTTTACTAAATTTGATAATCATTTTATTCGTAATTTATTTAAATTGGATAAAAACATTTTTAAAACCCAAATAAAATTTAAACACATTAAAATCCCCTAAAAATTTAATAAAACTCAAATTAATTGTTCAATAGCTAATGGAGTAAAAGCAAATATTTCATTTTAATAAATTCCAAATAAATTTTGAAACATTAAAAAATTCCCCAAAAATTTAATGATACCAAAACAAGATTAAAAAGTTCCCTCAAAATTTAGGGCGTCGTTTTTTGAAAAGCCGATCACCATTGTACTTTGCAAATCGTGTAAAGAATCCACTGCTGATCGTCCACGGAGCAAACGACCCACGGGTGAAGCAGGCTGAGTCAGGTGTAAATGTTTCAAGAAATTTTCAAAAAATTTTAAATTTTATTTTAAGACCAATTTGTTGCTGCACTAAAGCGAAACCACATCCCAGTGACATACATTCTGTTTCCCGACGAAGGTGTGGTGAAAAAGAAAGAAAAATATGAATATTTTTTAAATTTTGATATTTTGGAAAAATTTTACGATTAGTTTTTCAATTTTTTTAAATTTATTGGAATTTTTTGGGTTTTTCATTTAATATTTTTTCAAAATTTTTTTTGGACATTTGCTTAAATAATAATTTCAAAACATAAAATAACGCTTTATATTCGTTTCAAGAATCATGAAAATTATTGTAGGAAGTACGGTAATAGGTAAATTTTCCAAAAAAAATTCTAGGCCATGGCCCCAGAAAACCGCACAACACATTGGCAATGGCCGGATTCATTGAGGAATTTTTGCACCAATGCTTGCACGGCGATATTGAACCATTCAATTTGGGTAAACACATTCTTGGTCCCAAAATTTTAAAAAATTTAAAATTTTCAGGCCAATATAACTCAACTGCAATGGTAGGTTATGTCCATAATTAAATTATGCATTTTAAATATATTTAAAATAAATTTTGTTTCAGGTTTTCGTACACAAATTTTGCAATTATCCGATAAAATTTTTAATTTTTTTTTTAAATTCATATAATAAATTCTGTTTAAAAATTAGAATTTTTCGAATTTTTTTTTTTTTGAATGATGACATTTCCAAAAAATGTTCGGGTGGCAAAACTTTATTGGTAAAAGTGAGGATAATATAATATAAGGGAATAATCTGGCAAATTTTGATTAAAATTGCCTTGCTTTTTCACTGATTCCTTTTTATCAACCATTTTTTTAAACAAAAAGAAATATTATTTATTTTTTTAATTTAGTGCTTAAATTTGCTTTACTTTTTATTTGTGTATTAAAATAAATCATCAAATGATGAAGGTTATGGCCGATGCCAAAACGTCAATCACTGGGCTGAGCCAAGCAAAAAATTTCAATGCCGAAGAGCGACAATTTCATGACTTGAAATTTTCACATTCATTGCACATGAACCCACCAGATGCATCTGCGGATGTGGATAAAAAGTAAGAAAAAAAGACTATTTAAATTAAATTTTATTTTATTTTTGAAAATTTATTTTTTCCCAAATTCTATCAACAATTTCTTTTTCAAAAAATTCCATTTTTCTAAAAAATTTTAAATTAAATATTCATAAAAATTGGAATTAAAATTGTTTCGTAATAATGTTTTGCTCATCGAAATTCTTAAAATTTTCTATTTTAATAATTTTTAACAAAAATTTTTTCCAAAAAATTCCATACCTTTTTCAAAATAAAAAAATTTTATTTCATAAAAATTTGATTAAAATTTTCGAAGCACTGTTTTATCAGCGTAATTTCAGTTTTTTCTCTTCAAATACAAATAAAATCACAAATTCCCTATACTTTGTATTGAAGGCCTTAAAAAATTTTTGAGGCCTCAAAAAAAAAATTTCAGTACCTCACCCATTGCGGACAGAGAAGCGGCAGGAAATCTGCGATTTCGTGAAATTATGCAACAGAGGGCCAGCAAATTGCCGTTGGGTGGTGAAGAGCCATTTGCCGCACTTTGATCATTAATTGAACAGATTTTTAATTTCTTTTTAATTTATTGTATTTGTTAATTTATTTTATCTTTCAATAAAATATTTAAATGCTCTAATTAATTTTATTTAAAATATAAATTAAAACAATTACTATTATATGAATTGATAAAAAAAATGTTAGAAAATTCGAAAAACTGAATTGACAAAAAATCGGACCCCAATATGGTCGTAGTTTTTTTTAATTTGATATACACAAAATTTACAAAAATGCTTAGTGGTACTGTATTTAAAAAAAAAACAGATTCTACGGAATAACTATTTTTAATAGCATGGGCCAAAATGTATAAAATGTTTGTTTAAAACCAATTAATTCGGTTTTTTTAATTTTGCAAGTTTTTCTATAAACCATTAAAACTCGCAAAATTTAAATATACTGTATCGGTAACACAATTAATTTCATTAACTACCGTTTAAGCATAAACAATCAAATTATCACACTACCGTATATCTCACATTTTGAAAAATACTATCTTTAGCATTACAATATTTTGCGATCACATCTTCTACCGCCCATGATGACATCACAAATTCCATTTTTAGTAGCGCCGATTTTCCGTTATTTTCTCTTCGACGCACACAATATTTTGATCAGAAATGGACGCAACGCCAAACATGGACGGACTGAAATCACATTGTCCACCATTTTTGATCGGACTCATACATTCACTTTTTTGCACAAATCAAATCACATTGTTCGTTGTTATTTTGTTATTATGTATTTATTTTTTGCATTTTTTTTTTGCGTCATCATAACGCCACACTTTCGTTGTTCCCATCCCCGCGCGGGGAGACTCGTTTTTCTGCTGATCGGAAAAATGAGACAATTCCGGCGACTCTGATCGGACACAATTAAAAATTTGTTCTTCATCCGTCTGATCGGCCGACGAATTTTTCATTGTGTCCACTCACTGTCCGTCCACCATCACTTTCTCCACCAGCCAGCCCACTTTCCATGGACGAACAACAAATAACAAATTAATTAATTGGCCATAATTAGGTGGACGTCATTAGACAAAAAAATTGGGAGATGGTCCCGATCGGTATAAATTGGGACGATAATTTCAGCACAGAACCACAGATCCACAAAGTTTGGAATAAAAATAAATTAAAAATATTTATCTACCCCCCTCAAAAAATAATAAATAAAATATATTTTAAATAAGTTAAATTTAGAAATTAAAAAAAAATAAAATTTCAAAAATAAAATGCAATTGCTCTTCACATTCCCAATTCTGTTGGTCATTCTGTTTGCAAACATTGACCAGAACCAACATTTTGCTGATGCCAGTTGTTGTTGTTGTTGGTAAAAAAAAATTTTTTTTTTAAATTCTCTAAAAATTTTCCAAATTTTTTAAATTTTTTTTTACAGTAAGCCTTGCTGTTGTGGCTGTACCTGTGTCGGGCCGTGCCAATGTTGTAACCCACCACTGCTGATCAAATTGCCAAGGTCTAGGCAATTGATTTTTTTTAGAAATTTTTTCCTAATTTTTCCCGAATTTTCAGGACTTGCCCCTGCTGTTGCAAATGCTGTGGCTGTTGCTGTTGCAGGCCATGTAAAATCAAAAAAAAAATTTTAATTTTTTTTACCCAATAAAATTTTTAGGCTGTTGCTGCTGCGGTTGCGGTGGGGGTGGCGGACGTAAGAAGCGCTCAATTGTCCTCCGATCGGCCATCGAAGCGGTCAAGGCCGGAAAACGTGAGAATTTATTCCAAAATTTTTACCGAAACTTTCAAAAACAACATTTACATGGGAATTCGTGTCTTAAAATTTAATCGATGAAATTTAGTAATTTAAGGGAGAGGGAATTAAAATAGGGGGTAAAATTTATTTTTTAACCTCTCTCTCTTCAAGGATGGAAAGCTCAGATTAATAAATATTATCCCGAGCATAATTCCAAAAAAATTTGACACGCTTTCCATGGTCGGGAGGGATGCCAACCTGCTTTTAATCTAAAAAATTTTTAAAAAATTTAATCTTTTTTTTAGCTGCTCCACCAGCCATCAAAATGCCAATGCCGTCACAGCCATGCCCACCAGCAGAAGACACAAGCATGCAAGCCGACAACAATGCGCAGCGGCGCCACTGAGTGTCAAAAGTGTGAAGTCGCAGCAATTAGTGGCAATAAAAGTCGCGCAAGACGAATGGCATTTGGCGACCACATTTTTATTCGCTTGATTTTTCAAAATTTGTCATTTATATTTATTTTTGTGGGCTCTTTTTTGGTGTTTATTTTATTTATACAAATGCTCGTGGTGGTGGTGGAATAAAGTTGCGATTTTGCCATTCAAAATTTGTCCGATTTTAAGGAAAATTTATTTTAAAAATTCTTCTGTTTGCAGTAAAATTTATTTGAAAATTTATTATTTTTACAAATATTTGAATTTTTCTTATAATATTTATGATATCTGCAACAAAATATTATTTCGAATTATTCGTCTTTTAATTTCGCAAATTTTTAAAAATAGTTTTTTTCCAAATTTATTTTCATTTTCCCGTTTCTTTTGGCAGAATTAATTTTAAATATCTCTATTTTCTTTAAAAAAACACGACGCACTGCCTCAGAAGTATCTATGAGAATGTTTAATTGTGTCAACAAATTAATTGTCTTCAGCAATTAATTTTGTCATCATTGGCCGTCGTAATTGGGTAATTAAAATATGAAATGAAGCCAAGCGGAATCGAACCAACAGAGAAGAAAGTTCAAAACAGAGCACACTAACCACTTGACTTTATGCACAAACATTCTAGCGTTATTAAAATGTAAAATTAAAAATATAAAATTTTTTATTAATTAATTAATTTAATTAAAATTTTATTTCATTAAACCCCCGGTGTTATTTAAATGCCCAAAATAAACAGGAAATATGAAATGATCTGCCAAAAGTCCGAATTTTGCAAACAAATATTTTTTTTTCACAAAAATATGAATGCAAAACATTGGATTGAAAAGGCTGTGGGTTCGAGTTCCACCAGACGAGTTAATTTTATGTTCTTCAGTTAAAAAAAAATGAAATAAAACGAAAATTTTTTGAAAGCCAAGCGAAGACAGAAGGAATTTCAGTGAAAGTGTAAAGAAAAATGAAATAATACAAAATGCCAATGGATTTCATGGACAGGAAGGAATTAATTATTCATGAAAATGGCGACGATAGAAAAGTGCCAAATTTATTTTCATAATCCATTAGATAGGAAGGTTTAAAATCATTTGTCGCTCTTGCTTTTTTCAATTTTGCCTTTTCTTCCTTGACATTTCTTTTCGTATTTTCATACATTTTTTGCATTTTTTGCTCAAATTCTTGCCGAAGATTGTCTTCCAATTCGTTTGATAAATTTAAAATTTTCTTTCCCTTTTTTTCCACATTTTTAGGTCCGTTAATTTTTTCAAAAACGTTTTTTGTAAATTTACTAATCCTATTTTTCTCCTCTTTAATTTTAAAATTCAATTCGATCTTATTTAACAAAACCAACTCCCAATCATAACTATAATTGATATCCATCAACTTTGCCCAAAAAGATTTCGAAAATTCATTTAGGTTTTGGACGACGGTAATTAAATTCCTTCGATCACCACATGAGTGAGGATAAATAAATATTGGTTTCACTGCTGGCAATTTATTGGCCAAATCAGCGCTTTTACCTTAAATATTTGAAATAATTAATTTAAATAAATCATTACTTTAAAATAATGATAGCATAAACCTTCAGCATATAATTGGAATAAATATTCATATAAAATGTCCAAATATTCACGATAGTATTGGCATAGTTTCAGTTTAACTTCTTTAAATTCCTTCCCAATTTTCTTACAGTGCCATTTCTTTCTCATTAAATACATAACGCCAAGATGGGCTTCATATTTTTGTTGCAAATGCTCATTCATTTTCTCAATTTCGTATAACCCAAAAGTGATCATTTCATTATCAGACCAATTAATATTTCCTTCCTCTTTTTTTCGACTTAAATAATTTGAATATTCTTTTACCATTTTAAACAATTTCTCTGAATTTGTCGCTAATCCTTTGACAAATTCCGTAAATAGAGCATCTTCTTTCTAAAATTTGAATTTATTTAATTTTCATTGAATGTTAATTCTTACCCATGTCCATCTATCATCGAATTGTGTCTCCAAAATTATTTTGTGTTTGTCATCATTACATGGTCTGTCTTTTTTTGCCTTTTGTTCCGATTTTTTGAACATTTCCTCAAATTTTTTGTCAAAATTTTGTTGAATTATTTCGTCTAAACTTTCATTTGTTTTATAATTATTCGCTGTGTCAATTGCCAATTGCAAAATCATTTCATTAATTGGCAATTTTGATACATTTTTCAATTTTGGTTCATAATTCAATCTCTTCTCATTCAACAATTTTGGTTCAAAATAATAGAACAATCTGTTTAATTTATATATATAAAATCGACTCCATTTTGATTTAAAATAAAATTGCGAAATTGTGACCAGACAATTCACCGCATAAATTATTGGCCCTTCAGTTTCAATTTGTTGTTTAAATACGAATTTTGGGTTCACTGTTGGAATTCCGACGTATTCTCTGAACAAATATTCGTACAAAATGTCTAAAAATTTACGATATTTTTGGCATTTTGTCCGTTCATATTCTTCAAATTTTCCATCAATTTTTTCACATTTCCAATTCTTTCTCATATAATTCACAATGCCAAGGTGTGCCTCATATTTATGAATTGAATATTCACTCAATTGCGTTTCTTGCTGACCTTTCATAAATGCAATTAGCATTTTATCCTCAACCTAATTAATTAAAATGGATTAGTAAAATTAATTTCCCTAATTAATCAAATTACCGATGGACTTGCATTTGAAATTGGAATCAAAAAATGGTGAGCAAAAAATATAAAAGAAATGAAAGAGAATGAATAAATCATTATGTGCTTTCTTAAATAAAAATAATGTTCAATCAAATAAAAAGCACATTAATTATAATTTTCAATTTATTTATTGAGTTAAATAAATATTTTTTATTAAGAAATTGAATAATTCTATTTTGAATATCTTAAAATAATTATTAAAATGGAAAAAAATGGAAAATCACATAGCCTTTTAAACAGAGCAAAAATTTGTTTTTAGAAAATTATCAAAGTAAATTTAGATAATCCTACATTATTAATCCCATTTTTTAAATATTGCATAAAAATCATATTAAGTAAAATATAATCCTACTTGTTTATTTTATTAAATAATGATGCAATATTTAAAAATTGGGATTGATCATCAGTGGGATTATCCAAATCTACTTAATATAATTGTTTATTATATTAAATAATGATGTAATATTTAAAAAATTTGGTTTGATCATAAGTAGGATTATCCAAATCTTCTTAATAAAAATTTATTATATTAATATGATGCAATATTTTAAGTAGGATTATCCACCAAACAACAGCAGGCTTCGCCCGGAACATGCGTGGCATTCGGAGAAAAAGCTGGGCAAGTAGCAGCTACTAAACATCATCATTTGTCTTAAGCAATAATTTTAAAAATTAAAAAACCCATAACTCGGCTTAAATTATCCTTGCATAAACTTTTTTTTTTCTTAGGCTTGCAAAATACATAAAAAATTTTTAAAATAATATAAATCATTTTTCACAAATTTTTATTTCAAAAATTTTTAACTTTTTTGTCAGGCCAAATTCTGCAAAAAATAATTGTTTATTATATTAAATGACGATGCATGCGATAAACACAGCATTTGGCCAATTCATCATTGGCTGTCCTAAATTAATTTAATTAATATTTTATTTAAATAAAAATGTTATCGATTTGGTTCCATAACTTAGTTACCCGACCTTCAAAAGGTATAAATTTTTTGCCAAGTTTATATTTCGAATTACGTCTATAAAAAGGAAATGTTAAAGCGTTCAGAAGGTTTGATATTTCAAAAGGATTCAGTCAGATCTGTTCGACCATAAATTAATTTATTAAATTAATTAAGTAAAATAAAGTGCCGTAGCATTAACTATTGTATTATAAAAGGTCAATCTTGAATATAAATTTCGTTATGAATTTTTTTAAATTAAGTTTTAAAAGTTCAAATAGAAATTTTCCCAAATGCCTAAAAATAAATATTCTATAAATGGATTGTTGTAAGCTTATTTACATACCAACCCAACAAAATTATATCAGGTAATAAAATATATCCCATTTTCAATAAATTCTGATTCAATGACGCATTTTCCATTCACCCATTTTCCGATCACAAATTTAGGTGCTAAGTCGAACATAAAAAAAGTATCAATGGGGCGAACTTAAAAAAAACATTTAATTCCATCTTTTTTTATTCTATAAAGAAAAACAAAAAGAAAAATTATAAAATAAATTGAAAAATATTAGAAAATGGGAGAAGAAGACAGATAAATATGTTCATTGCAAAATGGGCATTTCTATAGAAAATGGGGAATTAATTCTAAATGAATTCATCGAAGAGACTGAAAAATAATCATTGGATTTTAATAAAATGTTTGTCAGCTTAACCAACCAAATTTGCTATAGAAAATGCCCAAAATAAATAGGAAATGCAAAATGTTCTGCCAAAAGCCCGGATTTTGTGACACCAAAAAAAAAAATTATAAAAATGGCGACAAAATGAAAGTGCCAAATTTGTCATCATATTCTTTTTCTAGAATTTCTTTTTCTTCATCATTTGCTGCATTTTCAATTGCTTTTTCAAATTTTACCTTTTCGTTCTTGGCTTTTTCTTTGGTATTTTCATACATTTTTTCCATTTTTTGCTCAAATTCTTGCCGAAGATTGTCTTCAATTTCGTATGATAAATTCAATTCGATCTTATTTACTAAAACCATATCCAAAAAACCAATAATCGGCCTATAATCGTTGTCGTTTTTATCCTTTGGGCAAAAATATTTCGAAAATTCATTTAGGGTTTAACGACGGAAATTAAATTTCTTTGATTATTTCCGTCAAATTCAATAAATATTGGCTTAATTGGTGAAAATTTATTGGCAGCGCTTTTACCTTAAACTATATTACAATCATTAAATTAATTTAGAATAAACCTTCAACATAAAGTCGGAATACATAGACAAATTCCGAAAATAATGCATTTTCAGTCTAAATTTTGAATTTATTTAATTTTCATTAAATGTTAAGTCTCCTCACCCATAACCATTGATCATTATTTTGAATACAAAATTATTTTATATTTGTCATTAATTATTAACTCGGCAATTAATGGATTGTCTTTTATTGCTCTTTCTTCCGCTATTTTAAACATTTCCTCCAAATTTTCTTAAAAATTTTGCGAATTATTCCGTCTAAAATTTCATTTGGTTGCCATTCATTCGCTGTGTCAATTGCCAATTGCAAAATCATTTCATTAATTGGCAATTTTTGTTCATAATTCAATCTCTCCTCATTCAACAATGTTGGTTCAAAACTGCGATTGAAAAGTTTGTTTAATTTATATTTATAAAATAAATTCCAATTTATTAGGAGCAGACAATTCACCGCATAAATTATTGTCCCATCAATTTCAAATTTTCTTTTTTTAAATATGAATTTTGGTTTAGCTGTTGGAATTCCGAAGTATTCTCTGCGCAAATATTCGTACAAAATGTCCAAATATTTTCGGTATTTTTGGCATTCTGTCCGTTCATATTCTTCTAATTTTTCACCAATTTTGTCGCATTGCCAATTCTTTTTCATATAATACACAATGCCAAGGTGTGCCTCATATTTTTTCATTGAGTATTGGCTGGTCTGAATTATTGGATGTCCTTTCAAAAATGCAATTTGAATTTTATCCTCAACCTAATGAATTAAATGGATTAGTAAAATTAATTCCCTAATTACTCACCGATTGACTCGCATTTGAAATTGGAATTAAAAAATGATGAGCAATAATTATAAAAGAAATTAAAGAGAAAGAATAAACCATTATATCTTTCTTAAATAAAATTAATGTTCAAATAAAATTAAAAAGCGCCTTAACTATAATTTTCTATTTATTTAAATAAATGTGAATTAAAAAAATATTTTTTAACCTTAAATTGACTAATATCTATATAATTTTTAATTATATTTTCAATTTCTTAAAGCAATTATTAAAATGAAAAATATTTTCAATTTATTTACATATAAATGAGTTAAATAAATTTTTTTATGAAGAAATTGAATAATTCTATTTTGAATATCTAAAATAATTATTAAAATGAAGAAATGGAAAATCAGATAGACTTTAAAACCGAGCAAAAACTAGACAAATTATCGCCCGACATTCACCGCCACCCAAGGACACGACCCTAAGGAGGGGTAAAAAGAGATCGGGTTTTGAAAGTGCCGTTTTTGTACAAATTTTCACGTGACAAATTTCTCTTTAATTTCCGTAATGCTGTGAAAAAATTGCCCAATGTGCCCCAACATATCAAAGTCCGAATGGATATGACTCAAAGTGAGCTCAAAATCTTATACTCCCTTCGGCAACAAGCCTTTCAGGCCAATATTGCCGCAGGTGAGTGAGTATAAGTATTTTGTGGTTGACTTAGAGATCTCTGAAAGACCCCCGCCCGCTCAGAACTCGCTAGGGATACGCGAGCAAACCAAACAGAAAAATTGGGAACATAGGAGAAAAAAATCCTTGGATTCCTTGCCTATTAATAAACGCCCGATCGATAGCAAATAAAATAGCTGACTTAGAACATATAACCCAAAAATACGATCCTTTTATAATTATAATCAATGAGACCTGGTTAAACCCCAAAAACACAGTAGAATCGGAATTTACAGTAAATAATCAATATCAAATAATCCTTGCAAGCCGGAATGAAAAAAAGGGCGGAGGATCGGCAATTATATTAAAATCAACCAAAAAAAAAATTCAATTTACTTTTTATTAGCTGCTCCACCAGCCATCAAAATGCCGATGCCATCATTGTCATGCCCACCAGCAGAAGACCCAAGCTGCAAGCCAACAACAATGCACAGCGGTGGCACTGAGTGCCAAAAGTGTGAAGTCGCAGAAAATAGTGGCAATAAGAGTCGCGCAAGACGAATGGCATTTGGCACCAAATTTTTATTCGCTTGATTTTTCAAAATTTGTCATTAAAAAAAACACGACGCACTGCCTCAGAAGTATCTATGAGAATGTTTAATTGTGTCAACAAATTAATTGTCTTCAGCAATTAATTTTGTCATCATTGGCCGTCGTAATTGGGATAATTAAAATATGAAATGAAGCCAAGCGGAATCGAACCAACAGAGAAGAAAGTTCAAAATAGAGCACACTAACCACTTGACTTTATGCACAACCATTCTATCGTTATTAAAATGTAAAAATAAAATATAAAAATTTTTTATTAATTAATTAATTTAATTAAAATTTTATTTCATTAAACCCCCGTTGTTATTTAAATGCCAAAAATCAAAAGGAAATATGAAATGATCTGCCAAAAGTCCGAATTTTGTGACACCAAAAATTTATGAAAATGGCGATGAAATGAAAGTGTCAAATTTGTCATTATATTTTTTTCCATTTTTTCCACAAATTCTTTCCAAAGATTGTCTTCATATTTGTTTGATAAATTTAAAATTTTCTTTTCTTTTCTTTGATCATTTTTTGGTCCGTTAATTTTTTCAATAAATTTTCCTCCTCTTTATTTTCAAATTCAATTCATGAAATTGATATTCTACAATTTAGTATTATCCTTTTTCCAGAAACATTTCGAAATATCATTCAGCATTTTGAACACGGAAATTAACTCCATTTGATTATTTTGGTAATAATATGTAAATATTGGCTTAACCGCTGGAAATTTATTGACCAATTCAGCACTTTTACCTTAAATTTATTTATAATATTTAATAACATATTACTTAATAAGTGAAAAATTCTAAAATAATTTAAAATTAAAAAACCTTCAGCATATAATCGGAATAAATATTTATGTAAAATGTCCAAATATTTTCGATATTTTGGCATTCTGTCCGTTCATAATTCCCAATTCTTTCTTATAAAATACACAATGCCAAGGTATGCCTCATATTTTTGTGTTGAATATTCACTAATTTGAGTTGTGACCTTTCATAAAAGCAATTAGCATTTTGTCGTTAACCTAATTAATTAAAATGTATTTGTAAATTATTTCCTTATTAAATTATTTTAAAAGTTCTTCGATTTTCTGCAAAATTTATATGAAAATATTCAATTTTAAAAATATTTGAATTTTTCTTGTAATAAGCAATTTATGTATCTGCAACAAAAAATTATTTGGAATTAATTTTCAAGTTCTTTTTTGACCCCGCTCTTGTTACTGAGTTTTTTTTTGTTACAAAAATTTTTATGACATTTGGCTGAATTTTTTTTCTCGACAAATTTCCGGGTTTTAAAGAAAGAAATTAATCCAATTAAATTAATCCAAATTTGATAAATTTTCAAGATTTTGTAGAGATATACGAGAGCTTTGCCCATCCGTCTGATCCATGTCTCAAGAAAAATTTATTTTTATCCCACAATTACTAGATTTTTTAATTTTCATAAAAAATAATTGTTATTTTGAAAATTTTATTAATGAATATTTTGTGCTTTCAAAATTCCAAAAGCATTTTATCCTTTTTCAAAATTTCGTACAATAAGCTAAAAATTTGAGTGCATCTTTCGCAATTTTGAACTCGGAATTTTCAAAAGTGTGCGATTCCCAGAATCCGACTCCAACCGAATGCAACCGTATTCCTACCGTAATGCCATTTTCAGGCTGTACAATTCCTTGCACAGTGTAAAACCCATAATAATTATTAAATATGGAAATGGTAACAAACAAAATAATAGGGCACTTACCAGTGCTGCGTACGGGAAACGGTGTGAGCAGAGAATCACACGCACTTTCGCTCAAAAATTGATTCCTTATGAATAGAGCAAATTATTTGCGCGTTAATTTGATGGGGTGGCAATTCCTTTTACAAATTCCGGAATTTAATTTCATAAATCAATTTAGTTTAATTAAAAATTAATAACATTTTGAACTTTATTTAAAAATAATAAATCAAATTTCGAACTGTGAAAGGAAAAGCAAAAGTATAAATCGAAATTAAATGCCCAAAATAAACAGGAAATATGAAATGATCTGCCAAAAGTCCGAATTTTGTGACACCAAAAAATTTATGAAAAAGGCGACGAATTGAAAATGTCGAATTTCTCATTATATTCATATAGTTCACTATAATTTGCCCCATTTGTCCAATTTTGCTTTTCTTCCTTGGCATTTTCTTTCGTATTTTTATACATTTTTTGCATTTTTTGCTCAAATTCTTGCCGAAGATTGTCTTCCAATTCGTTTAATAAAAAAATTTTCTTTCCCTTTTTTTCCACACTTTTAGGTCCGTTAATTTTTTCCAAAACATTTTTTGTAAATTTACTAATCCAATTTTCCTCCTCTTTAATTTTATAATTCATTTCGACTTCATTTAACAAAAAGAACTCCCAATGATAAATATAATTGAAATTCCCCAACTTTGACCAATAACATTTCGAAACTTCATTTAGGTTTTGGACGACGGAATTTAAATTCCTTTTATTATCAAATCCGTGAGAATGAGAATGTATAAATATTGGTTTCACTGCTGGCAATTTATTGGCCAAATCAGCGCTTTTACCTTATATATTTAAAATAATTAATTTAAATAAAATTATTACTTTTAAATAATTATAGCAAAACCTTCGGCGTACAATCTGAATAAATATTCATATAAAATGTCCAAATATTCGCGAAGCTTTAGGCATTCTGTCAGTTTATCTTCTTTAAATTCCTTCCTAATTTTATCACATTTCCATTTCTTTCTCATCAAATACATAACGCCAAGACGGGCTTCATGTTTTTGTGTCAAATGCACTTTCATTTTCTTAATTTCGTATAACCTAAAATAGATCATATATTGTTGTTGTTCATCATGCCAATTAATATTTCCTTTCTCTTTCATTCGATTGAAATTATTTGAATATTCTTTGGCCATTTGAAAAAATTTCCCAAAATTTGTCGCTAATCCTTTGACAAATTCCGAAAATAAAGCATCTTCAGTCTAAATTTTGAATTTATTTAATTATCATTGTATATTAATCCTCACCCATATCCTTTTATCATCAAATTTTTTACTCAAAATTATCCAATGTTTGTCATAATTTATTTCATTGGCTGTCGATGGGTTGTCTTTTTTTGCAATTTCTTCCGCTTTTTTGAACATTTCCTTCAAATGTTCTTCAAAATTTTGTCGGATTATTCCGTATAAATTTTCATTTGTTTGCCATTCATTCGCTGTGTCAATTGCTAATTGCAAAATCCTTTCATTAATTGGCATTTTTTGTCCATTTTCAAATTTAAATGCATAATTCAGTCTCTTCTCATTCAACAATTTTGGTTGAAAAAAATATGCCCAATTAGCCGCCAAATTATTTAATTTATAATGTTTTTGTTCCACCCATTTTATAAAATAAAATTGTGAAATTTTCGCCAGAGATTTCACCGCATAAATTATTGAGCCTTCAATTTCGATTCGTTCATTAAACACAAATCTTGGCTTCACTGTGGGAATTCCGGCATATTCCCTAAACAAATATTCGTACAAAATTTCCAAATATTTTCGATATTTTTGGCATTTTGTCCGTTCATATTCTTCAAATTTTCCATCAATTTTTTCACATTTCCAACTTTTTCTCATATAATTCACAATGCCAAGGTGTGCCTCATATTTATGAATTGAATATTCACTCAATTGCCTTTCTTGCTGACCTTTCATAAATGCAATTAGCATTTTATCCTCAACCTAATTAATTAAAATGGATTAGTAAAATTAATTTCCCTAATTAATCAAATTACCGATGGACTTGCATTTGAAATTGGAATCAAAAAATGGTGAGCAAAAACTATAAAAGAAATGAAAGAGAATGAATAAATCATTATGTGCTTTCTTAAACAAAATTAATGTTCAATCAAATAAAAAGCACATTAATTATTATTTTCAATTTATTTATTGAGTTAAATAAATATTTTTTATTAAGAAATTGAATAATTCTATTTTGAATATCTTAAAATAATTATTAAAATGGAAAAAAATGGAAAATCACATAGCCTTTTAAACAGAGCAAAAATTTGTTTTTAGAAAATTATCATAAGTAGATTTAGATAATCCTACATTATTAATCCCATTTTTTAAATATTGCATAAAAATCATATTAAGTAAAATATAATCCTACTTGTTTATTTTATTAAGTAATGATGCAATAATTAAAAAATTTGGTTTGATCATAAGTAGGATTATCCAAATCTAGTTAATAAAAATTTATTATATTAATATGATGCAATATTTTAAGTAGGATTATCCACCAAACAACAGCAGGCTTCGCCCGGAACATGCGTGGCATTCGGAGAAAAAGGCCCTTCTGGCTGGGCAAGCAGCAGCTACTAAATATCATCATTTGTCTTAGCAATAATTTTAAAAATTAAAAAACCCATAACTCTTAAACTTATCCTTGCAAAACTTTTTTTTCTTAGGCTTGCAATAATATATAAAAAAATTTTTTAAATAATATAAATCATTTTTCACAAATTTTTATTTCAAAAATTTTTAACTTTTTTGTCAGGCCAAATTCTGCAAAAAATAATTGTTTATTATATTAAATGACGATGCATGCGATAAACACAGCATTGTGCCAACATCATTGGCTGTCCTAAATTAATTTAATTATATTTTATTTAAATAAAAATTTTATCGATTTGGTTCCATAACTTAGTTACCCGACCTTCAAAAGGTATAAATTTTTTGCCAAGTTTATATTTCGAATTACGTCTATAAAAGGGAATGTTAAAGCGTTCAGAAGTTTGATATTTCAAAGGGATTCAGTCAGATCTGTTCGACCATAAATTAATTTATTAATTTTTTAGGCACGAAAATTACTTAAATAGGCAGCTAAAATAGGCACGAAAAAGGTGAAAAAGGCATAAAAATGCACAAAAAAGGCAAGGAAAAACAAATCCTTTTTTGTGTTTTCCAACTAAAAACTGAATTTTTATCGATAAAGAAAAACAAATTAAAAATTACAAAATAAATTGAAAAATATTAGAAAATGGGTGAAGAATACACAGAAACATGTACAATGAAAAACGGGCATTTCTATAGAAAATGGGGAATTAATTCTAAATGAATTCATCGAAGAGACTGAAAAATAACGTTTGGATTTTAATAAAATATTTGTCAGCTTAACCTACCTACCACATTTGCTATAGAAATGCCAAAAATAAACAGGAAATCTGCCAAAAGCCCGGATTTTGAGACACCAAAAAATTATAAAAATGGCGACGAATTGAAAGTGCCAAATTTGTCATTATATTCTTTTTCTAGATTGTATGTTTCTACTCTATCTTTTGAATTTTCAATTTCTTTTTCCAATGTTGTAATATCATTAATTTTGCGCCTAATTTCCAATGTCTTAATTCCGCAAATATTTTACCTTTCTTCATACGGCATGGATACAAGAGCACATTTTTTGAAGGCTTTTCTTGTAAAATTTTTTTGGACTGCTTCAATTTTGCGGACATTTTCTTTGCCATGCTGGTGACGACCAAATCAACAACAGCGCCGGGGTCAACCCCCTCACTTTGTTCGCCAATCTTCTCATCTCCAACCGGGGTCCATCTCACAGATGGTCAACAACGCCATTAGGGTGTGCGAAATTTCGTGTCGTTTTCGTTTCGTACGAAAACGGTTATTTTTTCGTTTTCATGTTTTGTTTTTTCGTTTTCGAGTTTTAAATTTTAAATTTTCTTTTCATGTTTCGTTTTCGTGAAAAATATAAATATTTTCGTTTCATTTTCGTTTTCGAAAATTATTTTTTTGGTTTTTGCACACCCCTGAACGCCATCCTCGACGCCGACCAAATTAAGGAAAAACCAATGCGAGCGTTGTTGGAGAAAGTCCCCGAGGGCATCAATGTCAATGAATTGGTGCAGAAAGTGACCGACGAATGTGGGATTACTGAACATTTGAAAGCTGGAGATGTCCATCGCCATCCGTGGACAGCTGTGGCTTCGGCCGATCAATCGAACAAAAACCCCCGCATTGTTAAAATTCCATTTACTGAGCGCAAATACCGTGACATTTTCATAAAAATGTTTCGCAAAACACTCAAAAAATACCAAAATTTTTCCGCAAAATATCACGGTCCGTCGGGATTTGACCCGTTCGGAACTTCAAGTCTTGTATCAACTTAGGAGTCAAGCATATGAAATGAATAAGCCCGAAGGATTGTTCAAATACATTGTCGTTGATCTATCTATTGTTACATTGAAGAACCCATACCCTCTCTAAAAACGGGAAATTAGTGCAAAGGGGTCGTCGAACAAACCACTACAAAATACGAAAATAACAAAAAACCAAATCTCTCCTGTGTACAAATATTAATGCAAGGTTAATAAGCAATAAGTTAGCTGAATTAATTCATTTAATGGAAAACCAAGAACCGGGAATAATTTTTATAACTGAAACTTGGTTGAAGGAAAAAATATACAATAATTTCTGAATTCTCATATATAGGGAAATATAACCAAATTTTTGCAAACCGTCCCAGAAAGTAGAGACCGGCAACTGGGGTCGGAGGGATCCCGAGTCGGGATCCCGACTGAATCCCGATCCCGATCAATCCCGAACATTTTGTAAAAACGATCGGGACGGACCCCGAGTAGGGATCCCGACTGAATCCCGATCCCGATGAATCCCGAAGACTTTTTTCGGGATCCCGCTGGATTATCGGGATTTGCTAAAACCCAATTTTTTTAAGTTTTGTGCTAAGTTTTGTTCAAATGCTATCTAATATTTATAATTGATTAATTCGATTGTGAAAAATAGAGATGGTAATTATATCAGGTTCTTATAGAATTTTTTTCCAAAATTAGAATATCATGCCTAAAAAAGAGATTTTTCGAAAAATTATCGTAACTTCAATCCCGCGGGATCCCGCGGGATTGGTAAAATGGTCGGGCGGGATCCCGATGAAATCCCGATCCCGATCAATCCCGATATTTACCCATGAAATTGCTTAAAACAATTATTTCTTTAATATTTTCATATATTCTTTGCATTTTTTGCTCAAATTCTTGCCGAAGATTGTCTTCCAATTCGTTTGATAAATTTAAATTTTTCTTTCCCTTTTTTTGCACATTTTTAGGTCCGTTATTTTTTTCCAAAAAGCTTTTTGTAAATTTACTAATCAAATTTTCCTCCTCTTTAATTTTATAATTCAATTCGACTTCATTTAACAAATCCTTCTCCGAACGATAAATATAACTGATAATCCTCACATTTGCCCATCGATAAATATTATTTAGGTTTTGGACGACGGAAATTAAATTCCTTTGATCATCAATTCCGTGAGAATGAATAAATATTGGTTTCACTGCTGGCAATTTATTGGCCAAATCAGCGCTTTTACCTTAAATATTTAAAATAATTAATTTAAATAAATCATTAATTACTTTAAAATAATGATAGAATAACCTTCAGCATATAATTTGAATAAATATTCATATAAAATTTCCAAATATTTTCGATGTTTTTGGCATTTTTCTTTAGTTTTAATCCAAATTTTATCACATTTCCATTTCTTTCTCATCAAATACACAAGGCCAAGATGTCCTTCATATTTTTTTGTCAAATGATCTTTCATTTTCTCAATTTCATATAACCCATAAGAGATCAATCGGTAATCATTCCCATAACTTTTCTCTTTAATTTGACTTAAATAATTTGAGTATTCTTTTGCCATTTTCAAAAATTTCTCTGAATTTGTCGCTAATCCTTTGACAAATTCCGTAAATAGAGCATCTTCAGTCTAAAATTTAATTTATTTAATTATCATTGTATATTAAGTCTCACCCATGTGCTTTTATTATCGAATTTTTTACTCAAAATTATAAAATGTTTGTCATCATTAATTTCATTGGCTTTCCATGCACTTTCTTTTTTTGTATTTTCTACCACTTTTTTGAACATTTCCTTCAAATTTTCTTCAAAATTTGGTCGGATTATTCCGTATAAATTTTCATTTGTTTGGCATTCATTCGCTGTGTCAATTGCCAATTGCAAAATCATTTCATTAATTGGCAATTTTGATTCATTTTCCAATTTTAATTCATAATTCAATCTCTTCTCATTCAACAATTTTGGTTCAAAATAATAGAACAATTTGTTTAATTTATATTTATAAAATCAACTCCAATTTGATTTAAAATAAAATTGCGAAATTGTGACCAGACAATTCACCGCATAAATTATTGGCCCTTCAATTTCAATTTGTTGTTTAAATACAAATTTTGGTTTCACTGTTGGAATTCCGACGTATTCTCTGAACAAATATTCGTACAAAATGTCTAAAAATTTACGATATTTTTGGCATTTTGTCCGTTCATATTCTTCAAATTTTCCATCAATTTTTTCACATTTCCAACTTTTTCTCATATAATTCACAATGCCAAGGTGTGCCTCATAATTATGAATTGAATATTCACTCAATTGCCTTTCTTGCTGACCTTTCATAAATGCAATTAGCATTTTATCCTCAACCTAATTAATTAAAATGGATTAGTAAAATTAATTTCCCTAATTAATCAAATTACCGATGGACTTGCATTTGAAATTAGAATCAAAAAATGGTGAGCAAAAACTATAAAAGAAATGAAAGAGAATGAATAAACCATTAGGTGCTTTCTTAAATAAAAATTAATGTTCAATCAAATTAAAAGCTCATTAACTACAATTTTCAATTTATTTATTGAGTTAAATAAATATTTTTTTATTAAGAAATTGATTAATTCTTTTTTGAATGTCTTAAAATAATTATTAAAATGAAAAAAATGGAAAATCACACAGCCTTTTAAACCGAGCAAATTCAAGTAGATTTAGATAATCCTACTTATTATTAATCCCAATTTTTTAAATATTTCATAAAAATTATATAAAGTAAAATATAATCCTACTTTTTATTATATTAAATAATGAGGCAATAATTAAAAAATTGGAATTGATCATAGTAGGTTATCCAAATCTACTTAATATAATTTATTTATTATATTAAATAATGAGGCAATAATTAAAAAATTGGAATTGATCATAGTAGGTTATCCAAATCTACTTAATATAATTTATTTATTATATTAAATAATGAGGCAATAATTAAAAAATTGGAATTGATCATAGTAGGTTATCCATTATTTTTATGTTAAAATATAATTTATTTTATGTTAAATAATGATGCAATAATCCAAAAATTGGGATTTATCATAAGTAGGATTATCCAAATCTACTTAATATAATTTATTTATTATATTAAATAATGAGGCAATAATTAAAAAATTGGAATTGATCATAGTAGGATTATCCAAATCTACTTAATATAATTTATTATTATATTAAATAATGAGGCAATAATTAAAAAATTGGAATTGATCATAACTAGGTTATCCAAATCTACTTTTTTCAAATTTATTTTAATTTTCTCGTTTCTTTTGGCAGAATTATTTTTAAATATCTCTATTTTCTTTAAAAAACACGACGCACTGCTTCAGATGTATCTATGAGAAGGTTTAATTGTGTCAACAAATTAATTGTCTTCAGCAATTAATTTTGTCATCATTGGCCGTCGTAATTGTGCAATTATTACTGATTAAAATTTGAAGTGGAGCCAAGCGGAATCGAACCAGCAAAAGAAAGAAGAAAGCAGAACACACTACCCACTTGACTTTATGCACAAACATTCCCGCTTTATTAAAATGTAAAACTAAAATATAAAAATTTATTAATTAATTAATTTAATTAAAATTTTATTTCATTAAACCCCCGATCTTCCAGATTGAATGTATCTACTCTATGTTTTGTATTTCAATTGCTTTGTCCAATTTTGCCTTTTCTTCCTTGGCATTTTCTTCGTATTTTCATAAACATTTCTTCCCTTTTTTCCTCCAATTCAAAGCGCAATTCATTCACACACACACCTTTAATGCATGTTTTCTCTTTACATATCCCCCACTTCCGCTCAATTGTCCCTTCCCACGGGTCCGTCTATTTAAATGGATGCATTCCCTCGGGAGTCAGTCAGTTGATCAATTAGTCGTTAATCAATCCACCGGTCGACCATGCGTGCCAGGGGTGTGACTTGTCTTAGAAAAGACGAGAGCGAGAGTTCGGCGAGAGGCGAGAGTCCCCAAAAAGACGAGAGCGAGAGTTTGGCGCGAGGTGAGAGTCCCAAAAATCACGAGAGTTGGCGAGAGGACGAGAGGCGAGAGTTTTTCAATTTTTCTGTAGCCTTTTTTTTTACTCCAAAACTTCATACATAAATAAAATCGTATAATTTGATATCATGGCAGGGCTCACAAGTTTTTTTTTCAAATAAGGACAAACGAGGTTTTTTTGAAAACTAGAGGCGAGAAGCGAGAGTCCCAAAAATGGCGTGAATCGTCCCACCCCTGATGCGCGCATATGACAAAGCCAGCATATTTACCGCCGCATTTTAATAAGTACGGGCGCGGACGGGATTGGGCCTGGAATAGGGGGGTTGTTATCCATGGCCAGGGCTTTTCATCCATTCCACATATCCCTTTCCCTCCCAATTTTCATTGCTCTGCAATACCTCCATGGCGTTTGGGCCAACTCCCCGAACCCTGGGATGGATACCCAGCTGTTTCAGTTTTTCCACTAGAAATAATCATAAAAATTCCTCATTGTAACTGAAAATCCTTGTGGAAAAAAGGCAAATTAAGAATTTTTTTCAAAATAATTTTAAAAAATTGGTAAGGAAGAAGAATGGTCAATGAAAATTGAGCATTTCAATAGCATAGGAAAATTAATTCTAAATTGCATTTAATCAAAATCGAAAAAGTTAGCTTATGTTAATTAATAATGTTAAAACCACTAGGAAATAGGAAATGATGGGCCAAAAGCCAGGATTTTGTGGCACCAAAAAAAATTATGAAAATGGCGATGAAATGAAACTATTAAATTTGTCATCATATTCATCTCTCAGAAATATTTTTTCTTCATTATTGGCTGCATTTTCAATTGCTTTTTCCAATTTTGCATTTTCTTTCTTGACATTTCTTTTCGTATTTTCATATATTTTTTCCATTTTTTGCTCAAATTCTTGCCGAAGATTGTCTTCCAATTCGTTTGATAAATTTAAAATTTTTTTTCCCTTTTCCAAAATATTTTGTTTAAATTTACTAATCCAATTTTTCTCCTTTTTAATTTCATAATTCAATTCGAGTTCATTTTTCAAATCCATTTCATTGGGAATGAAAAACCTTGATGGGTTTTTGGCGTTTGAACAAAAACGTTCCGACATATAATTCAGTATTCCGATGACGGAAATTAAATCCATTTGAAAATTTGCTTCATAAAGAATAAAAATTGGCTTCACTGCTGGCAATTTAAATGCCAATTCTGTATTTTTACCTTAAATATATTTTTTTAATATTTAAAATCCTAATTTAAGATAAAACCTTCAATATATAGTCGAAATAAATATTCGTACAAAATTTGCAAATATTTTTGATATTTTTGGCATTTTTCTTCAAATTCCTTCCCAATTTTATCACAATGCCAATTTTCTCGCATCAAATACACAACGCCAAAATGGGCCTCATATTTTTGTGTCAAATAATCATTCATTTTCTCAATTTCGTATAAACCAAAAATGATCCTTAGTTCATCATAAAACCAACGAATATTCCCTTTCTCTTTCAATAAATAATTTGAATATTCTTTTGCCATTTTAAAAAATTTATTAAAATTTGTCGCTAATCCTTTGACAAATTCCGTAAATAGAGCATCTTCAGTCTAAAATTTAATTTATTTAATTTTGCTTGAATGTTAAGTCTCACCCATGTCCATTTATCATTGAATTTAGATTCCACAATTATTTCATGTTTGTCATCATTTATTTCATTAGCTTTCGATGGATTGTCTTTTTTTGCCCTTTTCTCCGCTTTTTTGAACATTTTCTCTAAATATTCTCCACAATTTTGTTGAATAATTCCGTCTAAACTTTTATTTGTTTTCCATAAATTCGCTGTGTCAATTGCCAATTGCAAAATCATTTCATTAATTGGCAATTTTTGTTCATGATTCAATCTCTTCTCGTTCAAAACATTTGGTTCAAAATAATCAACGAATAATTTTTTTAATTTATAATCATAAAATGAATTCCAATCTGATTTAAAATAAAATTGTGAAATTTTGGCCAGACAATACACCGCAAAAATTATTGGACCTTTAATTTCAATTTTGTCTTTAAACATAACTTTTGGCTTCACTGTGGGAATTCCGGCGTATTCTCTGCTTAAATATTCGTACAAAATGTCCAAATATTTGCGATATTTTTGGCATTCTGTCCGTTCATATTCTTCAAATTCATCTGCTATTTTGTCACATTTCCAATTCTTTTTCATATAATACATAATGCCAAGGTGCGCCTCATATTTTTGCATTGAATATTCACTAATTTGCGTTTCTTTATAATCTTTCATAAGTGCTATTAGCACTTTGTCGTCAACCTAATGAATGAAATAGATTAGTAAAATTAATGTCGATATAGTATTTTCTCTAATTATCACCCCGGTGGATTATTTTTCACCTCCTCAGAAAGGGCGGGGAATTATTAGATACGGGGGGATAAATGGAGACGGCGGGATTATTTTTCGACAGATTTATTTAGTGGAAAGTTTTTGAATTATTTTTGCACATATCGCCAAAAAATGTCATCGTCTCAAAAAAAAAAAATCATTTTTTTATTGCATTTCTGTTAAAGAATTTCTGAATTTTACATGAAAAATTCAAAAAATGCCAAAATATTTTCAAAACATTGACAAAACCACCAAAATAATGAAGAGTAATCGGAAATTTAGAATTAAAAATTTTTGAAAATTTTTCATTTTTTGAGCCAGGGAATTTAGGCTCTTGTAAATTCATAACTCGCTTCAGGGTTGGACAATGTTAGTGGAATAGAACTAAGAAAAATCTGCATTTTATTTTATTTTTCTAACGTAAAGACGAAAAATTTTTTTCAGAATTCTAAAAGTTTTCGATTTTTCACAAAAAAATTCAGAACCCCGTTTTGAAAGGGAGTTTTCATACATTAAAATACTAGAAAAATCCGCAATTTTTGCATTATCTATTTTATATTTTATAGCTTTCACACATTAAAATACTAGAAAAATCCGCAATTTTTTGCATTATTTATTTTATATTTTATTTTTGTCTCTTTTTTGAAGAAAAGTGCCAAAATATGCCAAATCGAATTCTCATAAATTGGTCATTGGATTTCTAAGTTCCCTGCTGGAATTTATTTAACTGACAGCTTTCAATTTAGAAAACAATTTTATCAGAAAAATTATAAAGAATTCGATTTTTCTGGAATTTTATGCACAAATACAGAGGATTTTCCCAATTTTTTCATATATTTTTGTCTCTATTTATTAAACATTAAACGAGTTTCAATTTAGAATAATTAATTTTTATTAAATATTTTAATAAATTATTTTTCTCGGGGGATTATTTTTCAACCTCCGTAGAAAGGGGGGATAATTAGAGACGGGGGATTAATGGAGACGGGGCGATTGTAATATATTTTTATTTGCCAAAACCCCAAAATATGGGTTTTTGTGTTTTTATAAGTCGCTTTAAATCAAAAATTGTTCAGAGAAAATGCTATTTTGGGCTTCTCTCGTATAACTAAACCGCAGAAAAAATATGTAAAAACATAAGCCAGCTCAATCAATAATTAATCAAATTACCGATGAAATTGCTTTGGAAATTGTAATTAAAAAATAATTAGCAATAATAATAAAAGAAATTAAAGAGAAAGAATAAATCATTTTGAGATGCTCAAATGAAATTAAAAGCACATTAATTATAATGTTCTTTATTTATTTACATAAAATTGAATCAAACAAATATTTTTTATTAAGAAATTCACAAATATCTATAAAATAATTTGTTATATTTTTCAATATCTTAAAGTAATTATTAAATGAAAAAATGGAAAATCACATAGCCTTATAAACAGAGCAAAATTTGTTTATAGAAAATTATAATAAGTAGGATTATATTTTATTTAATATGATGCAATATTTAAAAAATTTTGATTGACCATAAGTAGGATTATCCACATCCACTTAATATATTTGGTTATTATATTAAATAATGATGAATAATTAAAAAATCCAGAATGATCATAAGTAGAATTATCCAATATATTAAATAATAATCAAATATTTAAAAAATTGGGATTTATCATAAGCATGCCAATTTTGGCGGAAGTTTTTGTTTAGTAATAAATCTTATATTGAATAAAAAATAGGACTTACAATAATAAAAACTAGTGTAAATTATATTTTAGTCGACAATTCAAAAATAAAAATTAATTTCAGTTACCCCTGAGAAAAGAATGCAAACACTAAAATTTGGATATTGCTTAACAATTCAAAATTGCTAAACTTTTTTGTGGCAACATCATTTGGAAGGTGACGCCATTGTGCAAATTTGGCTAAAATTACCCAAATTATAGAAAAAAAAATGGAAAATTGATATGGAAAATGTATACGCTTCAATCATAGCTAAAAGTATAATTATGTCAAAGACATTTTGGCGCCAAAAAGACTTCAAATTGGTCTTGTCAATTTAAGATAAACGTCATCATTCTCGCGCGGTCTTGAAGAGCATTAAGCTTTAAATCGACAAATCGTACTTATTGGTTAAACATGTTTAAGCTTTTGGCTAAGGTTTGCTTGAGCCTAAGCTTAGGCTTTTCCGGTGTTTATAAAGCTGGCGAGTACACTTGCCAACCGTAAATTCTAAATTTTATAAATATTTGCAATATATTCAGATTCAAGAAACGCCCAGGTGGCTGTTTTTAAGAAACGCCCTAAAAACCAATGTAAATTATTTATTTGTCGACAATTCAATTAAAAAATTCATTTGGCAATATACCCCCTAAAATATCATTACAATATATTTACCTATGTATATTGACATGAAATCGAAAATTTCCGCGCTAAAATTATGGAGGTTTCATTGATCACTTTTGCTTGACAAAAATATGTATACAACTGTTGTGCATGACACCCAACCCGCCGAGGCCATGCGCGAGGGCTCGTTGGACGTTTTATCACTGTCGCCCAACAAGGCTTCTTCACGGCAGTCCATGCGCGAGGATCCGTTGACATCTCGTCGTTGTTTTCAAACAATGCATCCTCACGGCATTGTGCGTTCCAAAACTCCATGGACACCTGGCCACTCCTCTTTGTGAGAAAATAGAAATTATTCGACAGTACGAAACAATATATAAACCTCTATCATATAACCAATAATTAATTTTTGAAATGTTGTACCGCACTTTTGGAAAATGAAACATTTTAATATTAATTTTTAGTGAGTAATTATTCCTTCGAACAAAATTATTAAGAATTCTAAAAATAGTTTTGCCAAAAGATTCATAACTTTGTTTAAAAGCAACCAAATTTTACATGCTTAGTATCATTCGATAGCCAAGCTTTTTCTCATAAAAAATTTGGTCAACTTTAGTAAAAATCGTTTGCCTACCGTACACAGTCCGTAACGGTGCTAGTGCGTTTCTTAAATTCCGCCAGTTGTCAATTAAATTAATATTTCATGGTATCATTCATTTTTTTACATAACGTGAGAAAAAGAATGGTCAACCCCTATTGTGCCTCTTTGCTCAGACGAAACCAAATTGAACAATCTTGGTATCATACGATAGCCCTTGAATTGCTTTATAAGCATGCTAAATTTCAAAAAATTTTATTAAGTTTTTCAAAAGTTATGACAATTTTTCCACAAGATTTTTTGCCTTAAACCTTTGATAAACTTAATAAAATTTTTGAAATTTGGCAAGCTAATATAGCAATTAAAGAGCTATCGTATGATACCAAGATTGTGCAATTTGGTTGCGTCTGAGCAAAGTTATGAGTTGATTTACTCAAAATTTTAGAAAATTTTGCACTTTTCGTCGGTCGCCCAAATTTGTACTTTTCGTCGGTTGACATAGCACCGTATTTTCCTTCTAATCTCACGCTTTCTCTCTCTCTGCACCAATTTTGCCACCACATACTCATCCTTTATCGTTTGCCTACCGTACACAGTCCGTAACGGTGCTAGTGCGCTTCTTAAATTCCGCCAATTGTCAATTAAATTAATATTTCATGGTATCCTTCAATAGTTTAAATGGTTTTCTATCAGAATATGATTTTCAAAATTTTTTCCTTAAGCATAAAAAAGTTATTGTCATAAAATTTCAAAAAATCTTAAGTCAGAATTTAAGAAATGCGTTGGCGGAATTTAAGAAATGCGCTTCGCACCATATTTTAACAAATTTTTGGTACAAACTTTTTTTTATTATCAATTATGAATTACGAAATTTTATCCTGATACATGAAAATTTTACTTTAATTAAAAATAATATTTATGATAATTGAAAATGCTATCCATATATGATGTGAATCATCGGATTTTGTACTCAAAATTATATTATGCTTGTCATTATTTGTTTCATATACTCTCCAAGAAAAACAAAAAAAACAAAAATTATAAAGGAAATGAAAACAAAAATTACAAAATAAATCAAAATAATCGAAAATAGGAGAAGAAGACAGAGAGAGAAGCATGCTTAATGAAAAAGGGGATTTCAATAGAAAATGGGAACTTAATTTTAAATTGAATTTAATCAAAATCGAAAAAAAAATTCTCAAAATTTCAATAAAATATTTGTTAGCTTAACTCACTATGCTATAGAAATGCCAAAAATAAACAGCAAATAGGAAATGCTCTACAAAAGCCTGGGTTTTGTGAAACCAAAAAAATTATGAAAATGGCGACGAATTGAAAAAGTAAAATTTTCTATTATATTCATATCTCAGATCTTCTTTTTCTTCATTATTTGCCGCATTTTCAATTGTTGTTTTTTCCAATTTTGCTTTTTCTTTTGCATTTTCACACATTTTTTGCATTTTTTCCTCAAATTCTTGCCGAAGATTCTCTTCCAATTCGTTTGATAAATTTAAAATTTTCTTTCCCTTTTCTTGCACATTTTTTGGTTCATTAATCTTTTTCAACAAATTTTCCTCCTCTTTAATTTCATAATTTAATTCGACTTCATTTAACAAAACCATCTCCCAAAGATAACTGATATCCATCAACTTTCCCCAAAAAGATTTCGAAAATTCATTTAGGGTTTGGACGACGGAAATTAAATTCCTTTGATTATTTCCGTAATAAGCCATAAATATTGGCTTCACTGCTGGCAATTTATTGGCCAAATCAGCGCTTTTACCTTAAATATGTGTTGTTATATTAAAAAAAATCATTAATTTAAAATAATTATTGCATAAACCTTCAACATACAGTCGAAATAAATATTCGTACAAAATGTGCAAATATTTTCGATATTTTTGGCATTTTTGTTCAAATTCCTCACTAATTTTGTCACATTGCCAATTCTCTCCCATCAAATACATAATGCCAAGATGGGCTTCATATTTTTGCGTCAAATGCTCATTCATTTTCTCAATTTCGTATAATCCAACAGAGATATTGAGTCTATCATTGCCATAAATACATCCATTCTCTTTCATTCGACTTAAATAATTTGAATATTCTTTTGCCATTTTAAAAAATTTCTCTGAATTTGTCGCTAATCCTTTGACAAAAGAAGAAAATAAAGCATCTTCAATCTAAATTTATTATTTGTTTATTTTTCATTGAATGTTAAGTCTTACCCATTCAAACTGATCATCAAATTTTGAATCCACAATTATTTTATGTTTGTCTTCATTTATTTTATTGGTTTTCCATGGTTCGTTCTCTTTTGCCCTTTCTTCCGCTTTTTTAAGCATTCCGCCCAAATTTTCTTCGAATTTTTGTCGAATTATTCCTTCAAAACTTTCATTTGTTTGGCATTCATTTGCTTTGTCAATTGCCAATTGCAAAATGATTTCATTAATTGACAATTTTGGTTCATTTTTTATTTTTAATTTAATTTCATAATTAATTCTGTTCTCATTCAATAATTTTGGTTTAAAATTTACAAAATTATTGAACATTTTGTTTAATTTATAATCATTAAACTCATTATTTAATGGATTAAAATAAAATAGCGAAATTTTGACGAGACAATTCACCGCATAAATTATTTGTCCATCAATTTCAATTCGGTGACTAAACACAAATTTTGGCTTAACTGTGGGAATCCCGACGTATTCTCTGCGCAAATATTCGTACAAAATGTCCAAATATTTGCGATATTTTTGGCATTTTGTACGTTCATATTCATCAAAATTCTTTCCAATTTTGTCACAGTGCCAATTTTTTCTCATAAAATACACAATGCCAAGGTGTGTCTCATATTTCTGCTTTGAATATTCACTAATTTGCGTTTCTTGGTGACCTTTCATAAATGCAATTAGCATATTGTGCTCAACCTAATTAATTAAAATGGATTAGTAAAATTAATATCCATAATTAATCAAATTACCGATGGTCTTGCATTTGAAAATGGGATTAAAAAATGATTCGCAATAAGTATAAAAGAAATCAAATAGAAAGAATAAACCATTTTATCTTTCTTCAATAAAATTAATGTTCAAATAAAATTAAAAAGCGCCCTAACTATAATTTTCAATTATTTAAATAAATGTGAATTTAAAAAATATTTTTAACATGAAATTGACTAATATCTATAAAAATTATTTAATTATATTTTCAATATCTTAAAGCAATTATTAAAATGGAAAAATAGAAAAGCAGACAGCCTTAAAAAGGAGCAAAAATTTATTTTTAAATAATGATCATAAGTAGGATTACCCAAATCTACTTAATATAATTGTTTATTATATTAACAATAATAAAAAGCAATGTAAATTACTTATTTTTCGATAATTCAATTAAAAAATTAATTTGGAAATAATTTATTTAAAAATTTATATAAATTATGACTTAATGCTTGGGCAGCGCCTATTTTTGTGCCTATTTCGTCATTTAAGCGCATATTTTGAGGATTTTCAAAATATCTTTAATTAAAATACAATATAAAAGAAAAATACACCCCAAAAGAAATGACCCAAAAAATTTTCGAAAATATACCCCTAATAATTGAACAAATTTTCTAGATTCCCGAAAAAGCATTAATAAAAATTTTTATTTGCTTATTAATTATGCCTATTCTGCGATTTTTTATGCCCTTATTTGCCTATTTCTCGATTTGTTTGTGCCTAAAAATGGGAGCCCTAGTAATGAGCTATTTTTCATGATTTTACAGGACAAATGGTTCGACAGATATATAACCAAATAATAAAATTCAAGTATCATTGGTAGGGTTGTAAATTATATGGACTAAAAAACGCGAAATATATGGACTAAAAAGGGCCAAATATGGACCAAAATATGGATTTAAAACTGTCAAAATATATGTTTTAAACCTTCAAAAATTCCTAAAAAGATTTATATATTCAAAATTTGCTTAAATAAACTTAAGAAATACAATAAACAACCAAAAAAAATTGATTTAAAACTTAAAAATACAAAATTTTTATTGTCATCCGTTGCATAAAAAACTCCTCCAAGTTTGCAAATTTCAAAAAAAAAAAATTCTCGTTTTAAAAAAAAGAAAAGTTTGCAAAAAAATGGTGAAAATATTTATTAAAAATGCCAAAATGACAACAAAAACTCAAATTTTTCGTATTTTTGGAGGTGTAATTTGTAAAATTTCCAAAAAGTCAATTCTTAGGGGGTGTATTTTTCGCTTTTTTTTTTTTTTTGTATTTTTCGTGCGAAAATTTGCCAAAAATGGCTGAAATATGGACTAAAAGGCAAAAATGGCGAAATATGGATTTATTCCTGAAAAGCCCCAAAATTTGGCGGCACCGCCGTGCCTTCCCCTCCCCCGCTCTCTAAAAGTTTAAAATGTTACGAAAAATTGCCAGCTTATTTAAAAAATTACGACGCACTGCCTCAGAAGTATCTATGAGAATTTGTTTAATTGGGTCAACAAATTAATTGTCTTCAGTAATTAATTTCTTCATCATTGGCCGTCGTAATTGGGCAATTAAAAACTAAAGTGGAGCCAAGCGGATTAGAACCATCAGAAGAAAGTACACAACAGAGAACAATAACCACTTGACTATACACAGAATTGTAATAGCATTTATCTTTTGCCCAAAAAACATTTCGAAATTTTATTCACTATTTTGGTGACGGAAAGATTATTTCTGTAAGAATTCATAAATATTGGCTTAACTGATGAAAATTTATGGGCCAATTCATTAACAAAATTAAGTCGACTTACGTCTGGCGAATTTATGAAATGTTCAAATGGGAAAAATGAAATGAAAAATTCAAATTATTTATTTTTAATTTTATTTAAACAATAATAAAGAAATTTATAAATGTGAACACGATGGAGACAGAAGGAATAGCACTGAAAAGAGAAATGAAAAATAGCAAAATAAATCGAAAAATATTCCAAAATGGGAGAAGAAGACAGAAATATGCTCAGTGTAAAATGGCATTTCAATAACATATGCAATTAATTCCAAATTAAATTTAAGCAAAAAAAAAAACAAATAAAAATTTTCATGAAATTTATTCAAAATATTTGTTAGCTTTACCATATTTGCTATAGAAATGCAAACAAAAACCAAAACGAAATAGGAAATGATCTGCCAAAAGCCCGGATTTTGTGCCATCAAAAGATTTATGAAAATGGCGATGAATTGAAAATGCCAAATTTGTCCTTATATTCTTCATCCAGATTTTCTTTTTCTTTACTATTTGCTTTTGCTTTTTCCAATTTTGCCATTTCTATATTGGCATTTTCTTTAGTATTTTCATACATTTTTTTTTCATTTTTTGGTCAAATTCTTGGCGAAGATTGTCTTCCAATTCGTTTAATAGCACATTTTTTGGTCCGTTTTTTGGGCCGTTAATTTTTTCCATAACATTTTGTTTAAATTTACTAAACCAATTTGCCTCCTCTTTAATTTCATAATTCAATTCGATCTCATTTACCAACTCCTCAATCCAATAATAATTGTTATCCCACAATGGGTTTTTATCCTTTGCCCAAAAACATTTCGAAATATTATTCAGTGTTTTGATGACGGAAATTAAATTCATTTGATAATTTGCTTCATAATGAATAAATATTGGCTTCACTGCTGGCAATTTGTATGCCAATTCAGTATTTTTACCTTAAATATATTTTAATAATATTTAAAATAATAATTGCAAATATAAACCTTCAACATAAAGTCGGAATAAATATTCGTATAAAATGTGCACATCAGGGATGGCACGGAATTCCGATTTCCGACTTCCGATTTCCGATTTCCGACATTTTTGGGGTCGGAATTCCGATTTCCGATTTCCGAAAAAATTTTGGACGTCGGAATTCCGACTTCCGATTTCCGAAATTTTTGATAAAAAGTCGGAAATTTTCGGAAATTTTTTTTCAAAAAATTAACAATTTTTTACAATTTTGGTTAATAAATTGCATTGAAATTTTCAAAAATTTCCCGGCGGCGCCTATCGGCACCGCCGCACCCTAAAAATCATATTTTTCTTGAGAAATTTTTGCCTCAAAATCGCTAAATTTAGTCATTTTTGGACAAGATTTGTTAACAATTTGATTAAAAATTATAAAAAATTTTCACCGGCGGCGCCTATCGGCACCGCCGGACCTCGCCCGCCGTGTTTTCAAAAATTTTGAAAAAGCGCGCCGCAAAAAAAAGGTAAAATTTTTGAGAAAATCATTGAATTTTTTAAGGCAAATATTTATTTAAATAGATCAAAAAAATTTTGAACCAGCTTTTATGTACTTGGTTAAGAATTAAAAATTTAGCCTACTATAATATTTAAAAATTTTTTTATTATATTTTATATTTTTTGAAAATTTCCGATTTCCGACTTCCGAATTCCGATTTCCGACGTTTTTGGGGTCGGAATTCCGATTTCCGACTTCCGAAAAATTTTTGGACCTCAGAAATCCGATTTCCGATTTCCGAAAAATTTTGGACCCCCGGAATTCCGATTTCCGAAAATTTTGGGGCCTCGGAATGCCATCCCTGGTGCACATATTTGCGATTCGTTTGGCATTGTGCCGATTTATAACTAATAAATTTAATAATATTGGCACATTGCCAATTCTCGCGCATCAAATACAATGTGCCAAGATGGGCAGCATATTTGTTTTGAAAATGCTCTTTCATTTTCTCAGTTTCGTATAACCCATAAGAGATCATGCGTCTGTCATACCCATGAATATTTCCTTTCTCTTTTTTTCGAATTAAATAATTTGAATATTCTTTAGCCATTTTAAAAAATTTCCCAAAATTTGTCGCTAATCCTTTGACAAATTCTGATAATAGAGCATCTTCAGCCTAAAATTTGGATTTATTTAATTTTCATTGAATGTTAAATCTCACCCATGTCAGTTTATCATCGAATTTTGATTTAACAATTATTTTGTTTTCTTCAAGTTTTTTGTTAAATTTTTGTCGAATTATTCATTCGGCACTTTCATTTGTTTGGCATTCATTCGCTGTGTCAATTGCCAATTGCAAAATCATTTCATTAATTAGTAATTTTGCTTCATAATTCAATCGCTTCTCATTCAGCAATTTTGGTTCAAAAATAATAATGAAAAATTTGCTCAATTTATATTCATAATTGTGTCCTTTGCGAAAATAAAATTGCGAAATTTGTTCAAAACAATTCACTGCATAAATTATTGGCCCATTAATTCCAATTCGTTTTTGAAATACGAATTTTGGCTTTACTATGGGAATTCCGACGTACTCTCCGATTAAATATTCATACAAAATGTCCAAATATTTGCGATATTTTTGGCATTTTGTCCGTTCATATTCTTCAAATTCTTCCCCAATTTTGTCGCATTTCCAGATCTTTTTCATATAATACATAATGCAAAGGTGTGCTTCATATTTTTGCATTGAATATTCACTTATTTTCGTTTCTTGATGACCTTTCATAAATGCAATTAGCATTTCGTCACCGAGCTAATTAATTAAAGTGGATTAGTAAAATTAATTTCCATAATTAATCAAATTACCGATGGATTTGCTTTTGAAGTCGGAATTAAAAAATGATTAGCAATAATTATAAAAGAAATGAATGAGAAAGAATAAACCATTATGTGCTTTCTTAAATAAAATAATGTTCAAAAAAATTAAAAAGCGCCCTAACTATAATTTTCAATTTATTTAGATAAAAGTGAATGTAAAAAAATATTTTTTTATTAAGAAATTGACGAATACCAATAAAATAATTTAATTATAATTATAAAGTAATTATTAAAATGAAAAAATGGTAAATCGCACAGCCTTTAAACAGAGCAAAAAATGTTTTTAAATAATGATCATAAGTAGAATAATCTAATAAGTCTTATTTATTTATTAAAAATTGTTTATTATATTAAATAATAATGCAAAAAATTGATGATAAGTAGGAATTCCAAATCAATTTTTTACTTAATATAATTTGTTATTATTTATTTAATAATGATGCAATATTTCTAAAATGAACAAAATAAAAGACATAAAAAAGTTTATTTAAATTAAAAATTATTTCGAATTTTGAAATGAGATTTCAGACTTTTCCTGAATTGAAGATAAACAAAAAAAGTAAAAAATTCAGGACATTTTATATTTTTTTTTACCTTGTCTTCTCCAATTCAGGAAAAATTAAAAATTTTTAGGACACCTTCTGAATCTTTTGTTCTAAGTCATTAATGTGTTAAATTTTATTCGCTATATATATTTATACAAAAAAGTGATTTGGATTAAGTCTCAATTTTTCTATTCAAAAATTCAAAGTTGTCCGTTATTCAGCAAAATTTACATTTTTCGCAAAGTTTTTGGTAACTTTAAAAATAAAATTAAAAAGTGTTAATAAGCAATAATTGACATGCCTTTTTTAAATTAAATCGTTCCTTTTATTTAAATTGATTATCATTTTAATTGAAAATATGGCGGTTTGTGTCCATTAATTTTCATTTAAGTCACATCTGCAAGCCTGGCCGAGTCGTCTAAAATGCGTCAGTGGAAAATGCGTCAGTGGAAAATGCGACAGTAGAAAATGCGTCAGTGGAAAATGCGTCAGTGGAAAATGCGTCAGTGGAAAATGCGTCAGTGGAAAATGCGTCAGTAGAAAATGCGACAGTAGAAAATGCGTCAGTGGAAAGTGCGTCAGTGGAAAATGCGTCAGTGGAAAATGCGACAGTAGAAAATGCGTCAGTAAAAATTTTAATTTCATAAAAACAAGTTCCTTGTATTTTCGAGAGCATTGCCCACGAATCCGGTATCCATCTCTGCCAATTTCGAACCCCGGACCCGAACTTGAACAAAAAGTCGAAAGTCCAAATTTTTTGAATTTATCATTTTTGATTAAAAAACGGTATGAAAATGATCTCTTATCGAAGGATTGATGTATTTTAGTTTGTTTCCGTGTACTTAAACCGATTTTTAAGAAAAGAACGAATTTCGAAAATTTTAACTTGTCGACTTTTTGTTCGAATTCGGGTCCGGGGTTTGGAATTCAGAACGATCTTCTTATAGAATTTTACTTTTATACTCAATACTTAATGCTACAGAATTTTAATTTAGAATATTTGTATCACTGACGCGTTTTCTACTGACGCATTTTCCACTGACGCATTTTCCACTGACGCATTTTCCAGTCATGGTCTAAGGCGCTGCGCCCAGGTCTCAGTCCTCTTTTCGGAGGGCGCAGGTTCGAACCCTGCGGCATGCACTTATTTTTTTAACATTTTTAAATTAAAAACATTTTTGGCACCAAAAATTAATTAAAAAAATAATTTACATATTTTAATTCAATGCTTTTTATCTGGGCTTTTATTTTCTTTTTCTATAAATACATAAATATTTTTCCCATTTTTATGTATGACCACGTCTATTTGAATTTTCAAAAAAAATTTTTCCAAAAATTTTCAACTTTAAGACTTTGCGCTGTGATTTTTAGTTTTTGTAACACAGTCTAAACATCACAACTCGTGCTGAGACGAACCGAAAACAGTCTCAATAAAATAATCAAATTTCTAATTATACGATTCAAAACGGTGTCCAAAAATAAAAATTCAATTAAAATTTCATTGTGAAAGTCCCTGGCAATATTTAGGTGACACTATGCCAGAATAAAAAAGGGATAGATTGAAATTTTAGGAGCAAAAATTGCTTTAAAACAAAACAAATCACACCGAAATAAAAATTTCAATTTCAAATCATTTATGCAGTCAAAAAGTACATTTGTATAAGGGATAATATTTTGTAAAGTTCAATTTTATCCATATAAAATGCGCTTGTTCATAACCAAAAAAAAACAAAAAATTAAAAAAAAAACTCCTAAAATTCACTCATTATTACCTTTTGGCGCTTATTTAAATTAGTAAATTACGAGCGCTTGGGAACCGCTTCGCGGTTCCAACCGCTCCGTTCTATTTCAAAAAATTTAATTCAGACGATAGTTTTTCACTTTTGAGCTCCTCCTTTCCTTCTTTTCTTTTTCTTTATCTCTCTCTAATCTTTTTTCTCTATCTCTCTCCTTTCTCTCACTCTCCCCTTCTCTCTATCCTTTTCTCTCTTCTTTTCGCACTCTCACTCTGTCTCCCAGTCTCTCTCTTTTTCTCTTTTTTCTCACTCTCTCCTTCTCTCTATCCTCTTTTCTCTTTCTCTCCCAGTCTCTCACTTTCTCTCTCGCTCGCTCTCTCCCAGTCTCTCTCTTCTCTTTTTTCTCTCTCTTTCTCGTCTCTTTTCTCTCTCTCGCCCCTTCTCTCCTCTTTTCTCTCCTTTTTTCTCTCTTCCCGCTTTTCTCTCTCTCTTCGTTTCTCTCACTCTTCTCTCTCTCCATTTTTCTCTATCTATTTTCTTTTCTTTCTCTCTCTCTTTCTCTTTTCTCTCTCACTTATTTAAATTAGTAAATTATTGATTTAATTATGTATAAATATATAATTCTGACTAACTAAATATAGGAATTTGTTTAATTTTTCAATAAAACTTTAATTTCTTCCGGTCTCCAAACAATAATTTTTTCTATAAATTATTACCACCCCCATTCTAACAATGTAGAAAACTTCGAAAAAACGAAACTAAGATAAAAGACGAAACATGAAAAGATCAACATCCCTGGTATAAACCATGATATACTCAATTTTTTAAGTTTCCTGGTTAAAGATATCAATCGAAGTGAAACAAAAACTTTATTCATTTTTTAAAATTACAGCAATATTTAGTTATACAAAATATACAACCACAGAAACTGATGAATATAATCGGTTATAATTTTATTTAATTTTTTTTTAAATAATAAAAATATTAATTTAAAATGAATCGTTTAATTAAATTTTATTCAAATTTTACCCAAAAAAACAACAAATTGAAGCCAAACCAGTATTGAGAAGATAATTTTAAAAAATTTAAAAATCGTAGCCTTTGGCAATTTCCGATTTTAAACAATTTTTATATGAAAAAAAATTAATTGATTATTTGTAACAACTTACATTTGGTAAAAGTTTAATTTTTTTAATTTTTTTTTTTTTTTGCTCAAATTCCCTTCACAGGCAAAAGGCCAACCAAAAACTTGCAAATTGTGGCCAAATTTGAAGAGCCAAACTGAGCTACCACACCCATTGAACTTGATTAAAATAATTGCCCTGCGGGAAGAGAATTTGGCCACAATACCTAAAATTGCTTACAATTATAGATAGCCGTCAAAAACCGATTTTCGGGCTTTTTCGCAATTTTGCTTTTTTGTTTTAAATGCATTTTTCCGCCAAAAAAAATTCATGAATTTCCCAAAATTTCCAAATTGAAAACGAGCAAATAACCCCTCCGAATTCATCTCATGCTATGTATGTATGTCGTAACTCAGAATCTGAATGTTTTCAAATTTTTTATACTTTGTTAAAGAAACATCCTATGTTTTCTGTGTTAACCTGCAAAATTTTCAAAAACCAAAATATATGGCCAAAATTTTGTGAAACCCCGCCCATTCATCAAAATATTACTTAATCTTATTTTTGATCAAAATTTTGCGATTTTCAAATCACTTTTCCAGATCAAAGTCCAAAATAAAATTGTTTTTGTTTATTTACTCCGCAACAATTTACTCAAAATAAATTAATTTTTTCGTTTTGGCCACCTGTTTGGTCATTAAAAGCGCACACAAATGGCCAACTGTTGATCACTTTTTACTCATAATAGCTGTCCTATAATGAAAAACAAAAACAAATCCACATTTTTGGAAGCCAAATCAAAAACAACCAATTGGATATTTACTTGATCACTTTAATTACCCCCCCCCCTTAATTAGTTATTTGCAATCGCTTAGAAATGTCAGCACATTCTTTGCCTAGGTACTGTTACAGATTTTAGTTCAAAATATTTTAGCAAAAACTATTTCAGTAAAAAAAGTGTAGAAAGCAATTATACTGTGCAAAAAATATACGGTATTCGTACAGTAGAACCCCGGTCAGTCTTAGTAAAGTAAATACCGAAAACATGCAAAGTCACAGAAAATGGTAGCTATTTTTGCGAATATAAAACAATCAAAAAAAAATTTGTCAAATTTAGACTCAAAATTTTGACCTAAAAAAGTGTTTATTATTGTAAAATTATTAAAATGAATTGAATTTTGGTGAGCAAATATCCAAAAATTTTAGTGATAAAAATGCTTTCATATTCAATCGTCGCCGCCCTTTTGCTTGTTTTTGGAGTGTCCAATATTGCGTCCGCCGAAACAAAAGGTTGTTCAAATCTTTAAAGTTCCATGATAGAGAAATTCTCGGCAAATTTTATTTGTAAATTTTATCAAAAATTTTCAAAAAAAAAATTTGTAATATTTTTTTGTTTTCTGCTTTGTGTGTGTGGTGATCCCTTGTTTTTTGCTTGAAAATAGGCATTTGAAAATTTATCATGAAACTCCCAGATTTTTTTTTTTGGTACCGACCCAAAAGTCGCACTCGAAACCCTCGGGATTCTGATCCAAGAAATCTTCAAAATTCTTCAGATTCGCTCCATCCCCTGATTTTTTTTGTTCGAGAATTTTAATGACACTTTTTTATCTCGCACGTGTTTATTTTTTTCCCGAGAGATTTTCGGGTTTTTTCATAACTATCTTAGTCTAAAGTCCGCTGTAAATCCATTAAAATAATTTATATATTAAAATTATGTTTTTTTTTTATTAATTTTAGAGCGAAAATTCACGCTCATCAGTGACCCAGAAAAGCTTGTGGTCATTTTTGTGAACGGACCAGCCGAAACATCAGAAGATTTGCCCGAAGATTGGATCCACCTATGGAATGAAGCAGCTTTAAAGGTAAAGAAAGAAACATTTTAATCCAAAATTAAATTAAACTAAATTTACTAAATTTTCAAGATTTCATAAAGCTATTCGAGAGTTTGGTCTGTCTGATTCATTGCTCGAGAAAAATTTCATTTTTGTCTTTTACTATTTATTTCATTTTTTGACCCACATAAGTATTTGTGATTTTTTTTGTAATTATTTAAGCCCGGAACAACTGCGATTTCAGTACCGAGCCGTGATTTTTGCTCTAACTCAAAAAATTCTCATTGAAAAATTCTTGAAAAATTTTTCAAAATTTCTTCTCTTATTTTGTAAGGTAGTCGAGCGGAAAAAATTTGTGCTTTTTTCTTATTTAAATTTTTTTTTGAGTTAATACAAAAATCCCGATTTAGAACCGAAATCCCGGTTTCGGGCTATAGTAATAAGTAATCACAATATTTTTTACTATTTTTTAAAAATAATGTCGCAGTCCCAAAATTTTTGAGAATTTCTTTTAATTTCATATACAAAATTCAAATTCTAGTGCAAATTTTTCGCCCGTGTCTAACTCCAGCATTTAAAATAGAATTCATGAGAAATGGCGTAAAAATTCCTTCAAAAACTGTGTGAATCCCAGAATCCGACTCCAACCGAATACAACCGTATTCCTATCGTAATGCCATTTTCAGGCTGTACAATTCCTTGTACAGTGTAAAATCCGTAATAATTATTAAATATGGAAATGGTAATATAATATAATAATAGGGCCCTACTACTGCTGCATGCGTACGGGAAACGGCGTCAGCAGAGAATCACATGCACTACCATACAAAAATTGATTCCTTATAAATAGTGCAAAATAATTGCGCGTTAATTCGATGGGGTGGAAGGGAGGGAAAACATTGTGCAAGGAGTCACGCACTGTTTCATTATTGCTCTCGTGTCTTTTCCAATCTCTTCAATTCACATGTTCTTTTTCCGCTGACAGCGCTTTTTTAATTAGGGATTTTTAATTAGCGTTAAAAATAGTAATTTTAAAATTTTACCGTAATATGTTACATATACTCTTCATTTTTTCCTTTTTAATTTTACCTTTTGACTTCGTAGAAACTTTTTTTTTTTAAATCATGCATTTTAAAATACAAAAAAAAAAAAAGATTTTTAGGCCTTCATTTTTTGTTTTGTGCCATTTGCCTATTACTTTTTACGATTTTATGGTCCAAAAAATTGGTTTAACAATTTTTTATTAAAATTTTTATATAAAAGTTTTTGTACTGATTGAATATATTTTTTACATTTATTAAAAAATATTTTTATTTAAATTTTTCTATTTAAACAAAATTTTGTGGTTTTTGTTGAACAAAAAACCCGTCTCTACTTATAAATTAATAATTTTAATTAATTACATAATTAATTTTCTGTTCAAAAGGTTGTGCTCGACGGGGCCAGCAATGAGTTGATCAAAATGAACAAAAGTGGTCATGTGGAAATGCCTGATGTGATTGCTGGCGATTTGGAGACCATCAGCAACGACACCAAGCAGTACATTAAGGAGGCGAACAGCGCCATTCAAATGGCACAAATTAAGGACGAGCAAAAGACGGACTTGGAAAAGGCATGGCCCATCAATTGCATGAATTGAATAGTCCAAAGAAAAAAATAGGAAAATGAATTTTTGAAAATTTTGGACAAAATAAAGTAAAATTTACAAAAAAGAAATATTTTTCATATACAAATTTGTATTTAATGGTAAAAATATGAGCATTTGTTCAAATTTCAATAGAAAATGTGTATAAAATTAAAACTTTTATTTCAGATAAATCGTCGACTTTCAAAAATCGAAACAAAAATTAATTATTTTTTTCTTACTAAATTTTTGAGTCCATAGAATTTTATCTTAAATTTTTGAAGACAACTTTTTATAACTCTTGGCATCGAAAATTTCATTATTTTTATCGTCGGCTTATCTCTAAACAATAAAAAAAAATTTTACTAAAATTTTTGAAGCCCATTCAAATTTTGTCTTCAAATTTTTTTGTGCCAAATTTTATCACTTAAGGCATCGAGGGGATAAAAGAATTTGATAATTTAGTTGCTTCTTTAAAAACTTTTGACAATAATATATCATCGAATATTCCGAAATTTTATATATAAAATTTTAAAATTTTACTAAAATGGATTAATTGATTTTATAGGCCATTGATGTTGTTGGTGAAAAGCTTCGCGCGAACAGTGGAAAATTCAGCTCTGGCATTTTGTTGTTGGGCTCTTTGCATGGGCGACTTGACCTGATCATATGCGCACTCCATTCTATGGTAATTATATAATTGGGGAAGAAATTTTTAATTATTTAATTTTGTGAGACTTTTTTTTGGAAATTATCTCCTCAAATTTATAACAATTTCTAGAGCTTGACATTTTTCAAAAAGCCCTTTGCCTGGGTTTGGGATCAATTGTTTACCTGGTCCTGGATTTTCTGGAAAAAACCCAGACAAAGCCTGACCCAGAAAAATTTTGACTTGGACCAGACTACCAAGACCTTGGACAAGCCCTAATTTTTGTCTATTCAAGAAATTGAACTTTTCTCCATCAAAATTCTAAAAAGTTAATAGGAAAATGAATATTCCCATTTTGTGCCTGTTTTTCTGCATTTTTATTTAATCAATATATACTGATCAATTAGTAATTAATTACCGATTTCAACTTTTTCTGCTAATTATTTGAGTTTAAAAATAAAAGTTTTAATAAATTTTATCCCAAACAAAGCTCAACCACGTGCAAAAGCAGCCGGACATTCCGATTATGGCATTGGATGACAAAAATTTCATGGTCATTGCGCCGGCGGGTAACCGAAAAATGGTGCTAATTAAGTTATAAAATTGATAAATTTTACAGGAATCATTAAAATGGAGCTGAGCGGCATTGAATTCACTGGCAAAAGTGGCATTTTCCCAATGGGCCGTCCGGCAAAATTGGTGCAAAATTCTTTTTTTGTTTGTTTTTTTGTGGCCAAATTAAGTTTCAAAAATTTTTTAAGTCAACGAAAGGCTTCAAATGGAATTTGGGCGCAAATGGTGACCGCGAAAACATTCAGTTTGGCAGAAAAGTGAGCTGCTGCAACAACATTCAGGCATGCATTTTCTGCTTTGGGAGCATTTTGGCAATTGCCAAAAATGAAAAATTAAAATTTTATTAAATTAAAAATTTTTGTAATAGTAAGCCAAAATAAAAAAAATATTTAGGCAACAAAAAATTAGAAAATCAAAAAAATAATATGTTTAAATAAAATTGAAATATTCTAAGAATTAAAGATGAAAATATTTAAATAAAATTATAGTAAATTTTGGTGAAATTAAAAAATATTTTTTTGATACAAATCAGTGATGCCGCGGGTTGAGAAAAATTTCGGGTTCGGGTTTCGGGTCGGGCACTCGAAAAATTTCGAGTTCGGGTTTCGGGTTGAGAAAAACTTCGGGTTTCGGGTATCGGGTTTCGGGTCAATTGAAAAATTTTTATAATATACTCAAAATCGATAAGAATTTTTTTATCGAATGAAAAATCATTAAAAATTTTCTGCGTCACGCTTTTTCAATGTAAATTTCTCGAACAAGAAGACTGGCGGTGCCGATAGGCGCCAGGAAAAAATTTGAAAATTTAAGTTAAATTTGGTAACAGATTTTCACCAAAAAATTGCCAAATTTTTGAGCTTTAAGTTGACAAATTTTTGCCTTTAAAAACGTTTTTTACGGCGTTTTTCCAAAAAACTTTTGGGGAACCGGAGGGCCGGCGGTGCCGATAGGCGCCGCCGGGAAAAATTTTGTAGTTTATAATACGATTTGTTTACAGAATGTGTCAAAAAAAGATCAAAGTTTTGGTTAAATTTGCGGTTTTAGGCTGTTTAAAAAAATAAAAAATAATAATTTTTAAGTTTAAATATTTTTTATTAATTTAATTTCAATTGAAATAATGTAAAGAAAATGTAAAAAATATTCTATACCACTGGGGAATTGAACCCGAGCGAAAAATAAAGAAAGGCAAAAGGTATAGCCATTACACCACATTTGAATTTGAACACATGCTGTAAATGAATTATTTTTTCTCAAAAATCTCCTTCTCCAACAATTTCCTTCTCTTTTCTCACCCAGATCCCCATTCTTACCGGTGCATATTTTTTTGCCTATGCCTCGGGTTGAGAAAAATTTCGGGTTCGGGTTTCGGGTTGAGAAAAACCTCGGGTTTCGGGTTTCGGGTCTCGGGTTTCGGGTTCGGGTTGGCATCACTGATACAAATTATAACAATTTTCCCCTATTTTGTCACCATTTTTCACAAAATTCGGCGGGATTGGTATTTTTACAGAATTTTCTCGATGATTAATAATACCCAAAGTTTCATTAGTTTTTTTTATTAATTAATTAATTATTTTCAAGGAACGCGAATTGCTTTTCAACTCCACAGAACCATTTCTTTTCACACTGGAGCTGAAGAAGGCGAATGATGTGCTCAAAAATTGAATGGAAGAACGAAAGAAATAACGCAAAATTGCGATAAATTATCGCATTTAATAAATGAATAGTTTTTTAAGCAATTTTTAATTTGTTTTAAAATTAATAAAAAAAATATATTTTTGGTATTTAAATACAAAAAATTTAGTGCATAATTAAAAATGAAGGAAATTAAGCTTAAGAAAAGTTTAAAAAAATTAATGCTGAAAATTAAAAAAAATTATTTATTATTTTTTAAAATAAAATTTCGTGAAGAAATTCATTTTGGTCTTGAAAAAAGGCTTAAATTTTCATTTTTATTATAATTGATTTTTTTATTTTCAACAATTAAAGATCATTAAAATATAAATTAAGCATTTAAAGTTGTGATTAATTAGTAGGCTGGGGATATTTAGTAGCAAAAAAATTTTTCCTACACCTTTTTTGCCCATTTTTTCGCCATTTTTTTTTTGCCATGATCCGCCGCCTAGGGCTCTATTTCAAGAAATCGGGGACAATTAGATGCGATTTGGAACGGGTTCTTGAAATTTTTTCGAAAGTTTATTTCGTAGGGGATGTTTTTTGTTTTTTCTAAATATTTGTTAAGAAATTTCTCAAAAAAAAGCACTAAAGTAGTGACGAAATGCCAAACTTGTGGCGCAATCAAATTTTTTTGTCCCTATTAAAGTAATATCCTCCATTATCTAAGCTTTATCATTTTTCAGCAACATTTGACAAAATTTAAAGTCATGTAATACTTGTTTTATTTTTGGTAAATTTCTCCAAAATTCATTTTTCCTTCTTCGCTTTCGGCAATGCAAATTGCTTTTTCTCGACGTCATGAATCTTAAATGGGAAAATATTAATTAAAATTCTGTAAAAAATACCAATAAACAGCAAAAAAGGAAAAAGGATTGATTGAATTTTATTTTTTTTTTTTCCTAAAATGATCAGAAATCAACCAAATTTTAAGCGAGTTGGAGGCCAAAAATAAATAAAAAGCATAAAGGAGACACAGAAAATAATGAATGATTTAAAAATTTTTCCAATTAATATTAACACTTAAAAAATGATTTAAATTTTCCAATTATTATGATATTAATTATTTTATCTTATTTTTTGAAAATTTTCATTTCTCATAATTCTATCGAATTTTATTTTTTTATTTTTTTATTTTCAAAAATTTTATTTAAAAATTATTTCTCCGCTCCTTTTAACAAAAATATTTTTTATTATGTATAAAAATAAATAAAAAAAATTGTGAAACTTTACTTGGCAATACTCTCGACAAAACGGGTCGCCAAGCAGCCAAAATGGGAGTGATTTAAAGGTGATCAGACCGACAAAGCAAGTGCCATCGCCCATATCAAAGAGCAGCGTCTTCTATGATTTTGTTGAAAATAATTAATTTTTTTTTTCAATTTCATATTTATGAGAACGGATGTAATTTAAAAAATATATAAACCATTTTTAATTAGAAAACCGGTCGGATCAGACCTAATAATATGATTTTTTCAAACTTATTTTTTTTGAATAAAATTTTATAGTATTTTGATAGTTGCAGTGAAATTTTTTAAGGAAAATGTGATAATTCTTAGAAATTTGCTCATTAACATTAAAAATAAAATGATTTCACGATGCAAGTCAGAGGATTTTTTAATACCGTATTCCCTAAAATAGAGCCGCCAGGGGCTTTATTTTTCCACCCCCCCCCTCCCCAAAAGTGGGCTTTATTTCGAGGGGGGCACTAATTAAGGGGGGGGGGTGGGGCTATTTATCAATCCCATCATAAAATGGGTTTTATTTCAGGGGCGGCTCTAATTCAGGGGCTATATAAGAGGAATACGGTAAACGAAAAAACCAAACAAAAATCTAAGTCAATTTTCGTAATTAGGCAGTTAAATATCCAAAAAAAAACGAAATTTTGTTTCAATAAAACCCATAAAAACTTAAATTGAATCAAAACATGCCTCGTCCACTTTGTATTCCTGGCCATGGAACATGAATATGATGGGTCCAAATTTTTGATCACACGGCATTGTGCCATTTTCCGGGTCAACGCCGTAATGGCGTAAAATGTTGTTGACCTCATCAAACGGACCGATCAGAAAGGAAGTGCCCGAATCGATCACCGCATCACTGGTGCCATTAATAGGTGTGCCGTCGTCCAAAGTCACTTTCTTTAAAACGATTGTTAAAGGAATTATGGATATATTAATCTAATGCTTCAAAAAAGCAAAAAATTGAAAAAAGCAGCAAATTTTGCAAATTTTGGATCAGTTTTCAATCGAATCACATAAGAAACAATAAATTATTTCTTTAAAATGAGAAAATCAATTGCGAAATATTAAAAAAATGCCAATTTTTCTACGAGAAAAAAAATTTGGTGCATAATAGTGAGATAATTTCTCGAAAATTGAAAGGTTGAACAAACAAAGAAAAATGCTCTCTAAATATTTATTAAAATGGATTATACTTAAAAAGATCGACTAAAAAAATCATTTCCAATTATTTATTAATTAAAATTCTTTTTTAGCTTCTCACATTAAAATGCATTAATTAAAAATTTCGACTAAAAAAAAAATATTTCCAATTAATTATTAATTAAAATTATTTTTAGCTTCTCACATCGATGTGGAACTCCCATAAGCCGAATCTGTTGGGTGTAATTGGAATCCAATCGGTGATTGGTGCACAATTTTGATCATCCACATCACCCAAAGTCAAAACTGATAAAAAAAACGAAGTTTCAAATAATTTTATCATATCAGGACTAAATCAATAAAGGAAAAAGCGTCCAAAATTAGGCTTCATTAATTTTTAATGAGCCCCTTAATCGTTAAAAAAAATAGTGGCACTGGTTTTTGGGTACAGTAATGTTAAAACACCATTTTTTAAAAGAATTAAAATGACATCATGCCAAAACACTCGGACTGTGTTTCAGTAATTTTTTATTTAAACACTTTCTTAATAAAATTCATTAAAATCCAATAAGTATTTCCTCAACCATTCACATAGGCATCTAAGAACCACCCATAAATTCCGCAAAACCACAATTAGCCATTTTCAGTAGTCCGAGACCAAGGATTGAACAACAAATAAGCATTCCGGGATCGAGAATTTCTGATCACATTTTTTTTGCCTGTCCCATTCAAAAAGTGCCATGCCACGCCTCACCTCCCCCTAATGTGCCATTCACGGCGCCTTGGGTGGCCAAATACAGTGAGAACAACGGCTTTTTGAACAGGCCCTGTTTGTAGGCCTGGATGAAAAGTGGGTCCACATTTTGATTGATTGTCTTTAGGGCAAGGCCTAAAATGCCGTTGAATGTCGGTGTTTGGGTGTCCTTCTGATTGGCTTGGCCAAAGTAGGCTTGGCACACTCTCAGCCCATCTGTTTCGTTGGAATCGGAGGCAAACTGAAAAACACCGCATTAATTATCAACAATTAGGAGATGTTAATTAAAAAAAATACTGAGAATCCAAACCGCAGTAAATATTCACGCGATAAAAAATTTATCGGTTCATTACCAGAAAACGCCGAAATTTTTTTTTTCAAAATTTTCAAAACCATTTTTCAAAAATCTTTGGAAATTTAGAAAATTAAAAGAAAGAATTATAAAAATTAATTTCAGCGGTTTTGTCAAGAATTTTTTTTAAAAAAAAACAGTAATTCTTAATTCATTTAAAATTTCCTATTTTTCAAAAAATTTCTAATTGTAAATTTAAAAAAAAACAATTTTTACTAAATTTATAAATTTTTCTAACTGTAAAAAATTGAAAGGACATATTTTCCGAATGCACAGTCATAAAATCTTGAGATTTTTTGATCAGGATTTGTAATTTTAACCAATAAATGTATAAGGCTCAGATTATTCCTTAGGTAGGCATTTATCAATTTCTGTCCTATGAATTTTTATTTGTATCCGCAAAATTTTACAAATTATCCAAATTTCTAATTTTTCCATCTCTAACCTGCACCAGGTCTCGGCCAATTAAGCCGGCCGCAAACCCAAGTCCGTACTCAATCGAAAATGTCATGTTCGTCTCTTGGTATGAAGTGGATTTTTGGCTGTCAAATTTGGACAAATTTTGGCACGACCGTGGCACGTCAGTCTCGGCATGCCAAAAGCCGGGAAATTGTGCCGCCGGCGTCGCGGTTGGCACAGGTTGTGTTGCCGTCGTTGTTGTCGTTCCACCGCCACCATTTTGGCCACAACATTCCGGATCGCATTGCGCGTTGCACCATTCCGCGCCGTGCGATGTGCAACCCTTGTAGCACCCTTTTTGGCCACAGGCCGAGTCCACTACCCAAAAATCGCCGGACCCGGTGTCCAATTGCACAGTGAATTCTTGGGGAGGTGTGCCTTGAAAATGGGCAAACTTGGACTTTAATATGGGGTCTCATTTATATAATTTTATTTTAATTGAGCGTATTTGGCGTATGTTGGTTAGAATTTTTCGAAAAAAGAAAGGAAACAATTTCAAAAATTGATATTTTTTTAAAAAATAAGCAAAAATTTTTTTATTTTACCTAAAATGACATAGTGAAAAAATTTGTTTAAAAAGTGAAGTTTGGTAATTTATTCAGAAAAAAACAAATATAATTTAATAATAATTAAATATTTATCTAATACATAAATAAATATTGGCATACTTTTTTTCATTGGCCTTGTCACGTTATTTTTTGCTATATTTTATTTTTAAACCGTCTTTTAATAAATCCAGAAATATTTAAATAAATGTTTAGGAAAGAATTCCAAAATATTTAAGAAAATATTGATAAAAAAAAGAGAAATTGAGAAACAAAAAATAAAAAAAGGCCTACCCAAAATGATGTTTTGACTGTATTTCAAACGCAAAAAAAGTCTATAAAAATAAACATTTGTTAATAGATTTTGTCCAAAAAATCACTAATTTCTGCTATGAATCCCAAAATGCAAAACTAATTATCAAAATATTGGTAAAGTTAAAATATTTTCTTAAATACTTTATTAATTCCAAAATATTTTTTAATTTATGGGTATTGGCATAAAAATGAAATATTTCGCAAAAAATTTAATTTTTTTTTTTTTGTGCATTTCTCATCAGTATTTTAAATGCTTAAAACTTTGATAAAGTGCCCTCCTAGGCATAATGCGGAAAATGGGCAAATTAAAGTGAAAAAGAAAAATAGCACAGAGCTCACAAGCATAGCAAAAAAGTAAAGCGAACAAATAGCACAGGCAAAGATGCCAGAGAACAAACGAAATAGTTCATGAAAAAGATGGCAGAGAAATCATACGCGTGCGCTATGCGTCGCGCTCGTTGTTCACTGACGCCGTTTCCCACCCGCCCGGCGTGGACAGTGTCTGGCATTCCCCACCATTCCCACAGTGTGCCGCGTTTTGCTGTCTGTCGTGACAGAGAAATGCAAAGTTGAGAAACAGTGGAGTAAATATGGAGGTTGATCAGTACGGAAGAGAGAAAAGCGGTGCGTATACGTCGTAAAACCCGAGGTCGTTTGGGTGACAGAGAAAAATGAAGTGGAGAAATAGTTGATGTACGTGTGTGGCCGGCCGGTGCCCTCTGCTGCTGCCACAGAGAAAAAAAGAAACTGAGGAGCAGAGAGAGAGAGGGGGCAGGAATTTGCCACACTGTTGTGTTCAGTCCAGTTGAGAAAGTACGATGAATGGCTACGGCCAATTTGCAAAAATGCCTGGCAATGGCACATCCCACAACAGGACAGGTGGTTGCATTCGGTCGGAGTCGGTGAACGGTTTGCGAGCGCGCAATTTTTTAATTTTATTTAATTTTAAAATTTAATTGGGTTATTGTGTATTTGGATGGCCGGATAAAAAAATCACTTACGCTATAATATATGTACATAAAATGCATTTATGTATATAAAATATTAAAAATATGCATACAGTTTCAAAATTGAGAGTAATTTTTCTTAAATTTAATTTAAAAATTTAAAAATAATTTCGAAGAAAAAATGCAAATAAAATCAAGCTAAAATTTATTAATTTTTGAGAAAACTAGTAAAAAATCAAACATTTAATAAAGAAAATGAGAATGGGTTTATTTAAATATAAATTCAACTTATTAATATTTATTGAAAAATATCCAAATCTTTTACCAAAATATTAGGGAAAACGAGCAGTATTTTCTTAATTATTTCACTTATGAAACCGTAGTGTACTCTTAAAAACCCCAGAAAGTTTATCATTGTATATATTTTTACCAATGTATAATTTCGTGACGTATGTAATGTCGTAAAAATTGAACACGGGCGAACTGTATTCATCCTATAAAATATGAAAAAAAATTTCTAAACTATTTTAAATATTTTTTTTTGAAAAAAATTATTTTTTAGGGACTCAATTTCTAACTTCATTTCATCTGTCCTTTTTTGCCAAATTTCTTTCTATATTATGTGTTTTATGGCTCTTGGAATACATTTAAATACCAAAATATTTCGAATTTAGTAAGAGGTTTTTCTAAAACTTCCCGAAATATTACTAATTATGTTGTTTATTCTCTCGCCTTTGAATTTCGGTTTTTTTTTTTAAATTTTATCTGAAGGCCCCATGTTTTTACTAATAGCCGACGAAAATGAAATTTCAAATTTATTTCACTTCGTAATGTTGCAAGAATTTAGCCCTTCCGTCAGTTGATTTCAACAAATTTTGACGTTTTTGCGTTTTATGCAATGGCATTTGAAGAACGGCATCACCGATACTGTAGGCATAATCAAAAAATACAGTAGCCAAAATTAAATGGAAAAGCGCAAAAAAGTTTTTCATTCCGATTTTTTTTATGGTTGGAATTAAATTTTAAAACAATTCTTTTATAATAAATTCCAGACGAATTATTTTTGTTGGAATTTTTTTTTCATTGTTTAACTTTTTTCGCCACTTTTCTAATTAAAAAATAATAATTACAAATTCCTTTTCGTTAATGTTAATGTGTCATTTGATGCTTAAGTATAAAAAAGAATAACAACAATTTAATGTTTTGTTTGAAATTTAACATTTGAACATTTTTCCGCATTCATTCAAAGCGACAAAATGAATAAATTTTTCTTATTTTAAGTGGGTAAAATGCTAAAAAATATAAATAGTAAAAAGTAATTATGAAACAATTGAAAAAAATGTGAATTCGCTGATTTTTAGTTGGAAAAACCTAAAAAAAAATTTCCAAAAACTGGAAATATGATTCTTTGATTTTTGATGAGAAAGAAATTTAAAAAATGATTAGTTAATTAATGTTAATCCAAAAAAAAATTATGACTTTTCCTGTATTACAAATCAAAGTCAAAAATTACAAAGAGAAATCAGCAGAAAGGCCAATGAATTTGATGGGAAAAAGGAATTATTATGAAAAGGCGACGAAATGAAAGTGCCAAATCGTTAGAAATAAATAAATTGGGAAAAAACGAAAAAACAGAAAAATCAGAAAAGCAATGGATTAAAAAATTTTTAAAAATTCACCAAAAATAATTCTTCTCTTCTTAAATTCATACATATTTTTCATATTTTGCTCAAATTCGGTTCGAAGAATTTCAATGTCCGTTGGTTCGCCATCATTTTTCTCCTCTTTAATTTCAAAATTTAATTCCTTTTCATTTATCAATTTTATTTCATCAGGAGCCTTTTCATCTCTATGCCAAGAATATTTCGAAAAATCATTCAGAGATTTGACAACTTCAATTAAACTGCAAGGATCTTGCCCTTCACTAGTAAATATTGGCTTAACCAATGGTGGCAATTTGTTCGATACCTTCGGGTTTTTAGCTGAATAAATTGGTGCCGGGTCGTTACTCAAAAACCATCAAATGAAAAAAATTTTTGACAGAAAATTATTCCTAACTTCGCCCAAAATTAACAAAATTTTAAAATTTCTTTCGATAGCCCTAAATGTTTTCTATTATCCTGCAAAATTTCAAAAAGTTTTGTTAAGCTTAAATAAAGTTATAACCTGAAAATTCAAAAAATCAAATATTAAGAATTAAAAATTAGTTTGCCTTTGAGCAAAATTATATCAAAAATTTTATATTTTAATGGTTATTTGAGTAACGCCCATTTTGATGGTTTTTGAGTATAGTCGTATCACCAAGTTTAAATTTCAAAATAATGTCAACTTAAACAAACCTTCAACATACAGTCGGAATAAATATTCATATAAAATGTCCAAATAATTTCGATATTTTTGGCATTTTTTCCGTATCTCTTCTTTAAATTCCTCTCCAATTGTCTCTTCCATAAAATTGAAATGTTCTCGATAAATTCTTTGGTCTTCCTTCCGTTTATTTTCAATTAGTTGATCTACAATTTTGTCACATTGCCAATTCTCACTCAAATACAAAAAGCTAAGATGGAATTTGTATTTTAGCGTCAAATACTCTTTCATTTTCTCAGTTTCGTTTAACCCATCTTTGAGCATATATTCATTATGCGCATAGATATTTCCTTCTTCTTGCAATTGACACAAATAATTTGAATATTCTTTTGCCATGCCAAAAAATTTCTCTGAATTTGTCGCTAATCCTTTGACAAATTCCGAAAATAAAGCATCTTCAAGCTAAAATTTGAATTTATATAATTTTTATTGAATATTTATTAAGTCTCACCCATGTCAATTGATCATCGAATTTTGAATCTACAATTATCCAATGCTTGTCATAATTTATTTCATCGGCTTCCCATGGACTGTCTTTTTTTGCCTTTTTCTCCGCTTTTTTGAACATTTCCTCCAAATTTTTGTCATAATTTTGTCGAATTATTCCGTCTAAACTTTCATTTGTTTGGCATTCATTCGCTGTGTCAATTGCCAATTCCAAAATCATTTCATTAATTGGCAATTTTCGTTCATTTTCCAATTTAAATTCATAATTCAATCGGTCTTCATTCAACAAATTTAGTTCAAAACGATAAAGGAACGATGAATTTAATTTATAACTATAATAATAACTCTCTTTCGCATTAAAATAAAAGTTCGAAATTTTGGCCAGACAATTCGCTGCATAAATTATTGGTCCTTCAATTTCAAATTGTTTTCTCTTAAACACAAATTTTGGCTTCACTGTTGGAAATCCGGCGTATTCTCTGCTTAAATATTCATACAAAATGTCCAAATATTTTCGATATTTTTGGCATTCTGTCCGTTCAAATTCATCAAATTCATTTGCAATTTGATCACATTGCCAATTTTTTCTCATAAAATGCATAAAGCCAAGGTGTGCTTCATATCTTTGTTTTGGGTATTCACTTAATTGAATTTCTTGCTGTCCTTTCATAAATGTAATTAGCATTTTGTCCTCAACCTATTAAATTGGATTATTAAATATAACTACGCTATTAATTGACTCACCGATGGATTTGCATTTGAAATATGAAATAAAAAATCGATGTAAAATAACAATAGCAAAAAAATAGGAGAAGCAGAACAAAGCATTGGGTTCTTCTTTATTTAAATATATAAATTATTTTCATGATATTTGAGATAAAAAAAATGGCTTTAATTTAATTGAATTTATGTATAAATTTATTCAAAATATTTGACATTCTAGCCTTTGAAATCCTCAAATAATTTAATGCGGAACCCGCAGGATCTCGCAGAAAAAATCAAATTAGCGGATCCCGCTGCGGGATTGGAACTCCAAAACTTTGCGGGACGTGATCCCGCAGGTATAAATCCCGTAAAATATGTATTTTCCAAAAAATGCGGGATTGTGGACTGGAACCCCGCAAAATCCCACGCGGGTCCCGTCCCGCACCGAGCTCTAGTTATAATTAGAGCTATGTTTTAGATGTTAAAATACTGAAATAAGTAGTAAAATTGTTGACAAAAAGTGCAAAATAAGGCTAAAAACGCCCAAAATAACAAAAAGTTGCGAAAATAGGTGGACCGGCGCGGGATTTTGCGGGATCCCAGTCCGCACTTGCGGGATTTGCGGTATTAACCCCGCGGGATCCCGTCCCGCAAAAAATTTTGAGTCCAAATCCCGAAGCAGGGTCCGCATTGGATTTTTTGAAAATTTCAAAGGGCAGAATGCTAAATATTTTCTGAATAAATTTATTCAAAAAGGTCCTGATTTTACGATTCGTATTTGAAAAATAGAAAAGGTCCTGATTATACGATTCGGCCTGAATTGGACAAAGGCAATATGAAAAATAGAAAAGGTCCTGATTATACGATTCGGCCTGAATTAGAGAAAGGCAATATGAAAAATAGATAAAATGAAAAAAAGAGGAAAAATTTTGTCGGATATTCCTTCTAAATTATTTCCGAATTTGAGAAAGACAATATGAAAAATAGAAAAGGTCCTGATTTTTACGATTCGTATTTGAAAAATAGAAAAGGTCCTGATTATACGATTCGGCCTGAATTGGAGAAAGGCAATATGAAAAATCAAAAAGGCTAGTGAATTTTTCAAAAAGGCTAATAATTTTTAACTTTTTCAATGTAAGTCAAATTTGTGTTTATTTTATTTTAAAAATTACATAAAAAATTAAATATAAATACATTAAGCACCATTAAAAAATTATTTCTCTTTCATATACCTATTTCAAATTGCTTAACATTGAAGTCAACTGTGAAAAATCACAAAAAAAAACAAACTCAAAAAGCTGTGCAATTATTGCTTTCTAAGAAATTGTAATTTTACAAATACATGATTATCTAATTTTATTTAAATTATATTATAAAAGTTTCATTAGATTTTTTAATGGAATAGTGAAGGAAAGGAATATGAAAATTTTAATAAATTATTACTAATGAGTAATTTTCAGAGTCACATTTCCTTTTATTGAAGCTGAAAATCCAAAGTGTTCTGAATTTTTACGATGCGTCCTGAAATGAAGAAAGGCAATATGAAAAATAGATAAAATGAAAAAAAAGAGGAAAAATTTTTGTCGGATATTCCTTCTAAATTATTTCCGAATTTGAGAAAGACAATATGAAAAATAGAAAAGGTCCTGATTTTTACGATTCGTATTTGAAAAATAGAAAAGGTCCTGATTATACGATTCCCCCTGAATTGGACAAAGGCAATATGAAAAATAGAATTAACAGATTTTCGCCAAAAATGAACGATTTTTGCCATTTTTAGGTAATTTATAAGAAAAAAATTGAAATTTTTTATCATTTTTAACAAATTCTCACTTAAAATTGGCAATTTATTAGTCAAATTTTGATAATTTAAGGGATTTTGGGGCCGCCGGTTCGACAGGCTAAGAATGGCCATTTTTTAAACATTTTTCCAAAAATCAGCATAAATCAGCAAATTTTGAAAATTTTGAGTTTTGAACTTAAAAAGTATTGAAAAAGGAGAAACTAATTAGTTAATAAACAACCTAGCAATAAAATTTCTAAGGAATAAAAATTAAACAAAAGAAAATAAATGTATCGCCAGAAATTTGAAAATTTTGGAGTTTTTTGTAGCATTTTTACATAAAAATGGCCATTTTTGAGTTATTTTTCTCAAAATCAGCATAAATCAGCAGACTTTCTCAAAAAAAGCATCAAAAATCGAAGCCCTGCTAATAATTGCAAATAAAATTTTTAATGAGTTTCATTCTTTTTGCAATTTGTAATTGAGTACAAAAGCGAAAAAATGAAGACAAAGTAGTGAAATTAAAATTTTACAATATAATTTTCTTTAATTTATTAAAAAGATCTTTACACAAATTTCAAAAAGCATTTTTTGCCCAAAAATCCGGTCAACCAAAAGATTCTTTTTTTAATTTATTCATTTAAGCAAATTGTATTATTTATAAAACAAAAATTAGGATATAGTATAGTCAACCCCTCGTAAAAAAACGGCACAAATGATATACCAATCGATTCGTCTCGAAGGGATGAATGAAGCACATATTATGCAAGTATAAAAATTTTGGCTTCGATCAGTGATGGCCTTTCTTGAATGCAGCTTTTCTTCTAGAATTTTGTTTTAAAATTACTGGCCAAAATTAAACAGTCCCACTTATTTCCCTTTAATAACAAAAACAATGTAAATTATCAGGTAAATATTTAGCAGATTGGTGAAAATGTTCAGTTAATGTTAGTGTAATAATTAGTGAGAAAAAATGGCGAACATAATAAAAATAATCTTTACAGAGCATTCTAATGGAACAGTTCACAATTAAATTTAAAAGCCAAACTTCGTTTGACAAAAACTTTCTGCAGTTTGTCAAGTGATAATAATTTATTTTTAGAATTTTATATTGCGAAATATGAATTATTTCATCAAGGGATGAATGAAGCACATATTATGCAAGTATAAAAATTTTGGCTTCGATCAGCGTTATGACCTAAGAAATTCTGATCACTGATGAATTTTCCACTTACGCATTTTTTCACTTCCCCATTTTCAGGTACTAAAAAATAAATTTTTAAATTTTTTTTTAGTAAATTTTAGTTTTTTTGGTTATCTTTATGGTTTTGAAAACCATATTTTTTAAATTTTTAATCTTTTTATTTTATATTTTCGCATTTCTTTTTTCCAAAAAGAAGGTAAATAAAGAATTTTTTTAAATAATTTCTAGTAATTTTTTTTTCGTTTTAAAATTTTCTGAATATTTTTTTGTAATTTAAAGATCAGCAGAACAGCCCTGCAACAAAAATGAAAATGGCGACGAATCGAAAATTCCATTAAATTCCTTTTACCGTTCTATTTTTTCTCGAGATTTGGATAATCCTACTGGTGATTACTATTTGAAAATCAATTTTTGTGCAGTTTTTAATGATGTGTAAACTTTCCATTTTTCATTTTATTAATAAGATTATTTAAATTTTCATTTTATTTAAATGATTCCATTTTAACAGTTAATTTTCTTTCAGAAAAACATAATGTCTTTTTCTATAATTCTTTTTATATTACTATTTATCTTTTTTTTAATTAACATTTCAAATGCAATTCGATTGGTGAGTCAATTAAGCAAGGTTAATTAATTGGTTTAATCAATTTTAATTAGGGAGAAGAAAAAATGCTAATTTCTTTTGTGAGAAATGATCAGAAAACTGAAATCAGTGAATATTCAATGCAAAAATATGAGGCACACCTTGGCATTTTGTATTTTATGAGAAAGAATTGGCAATGTGACAAAATTGGGCAGGAATTTAAAGAATTTGAACGGACAGAATGCCAAAAATATCGAAAATATTTGGACATTTTGTACGAATATTTGAACAGAGAATACGTCGGAATTCCAACAGTGAAGCCAACATTTGTATTTAAAAAAGAATTTGAAATTGATGGACCAATAATTTATGCGGTGATTTGTCTCGCCAAAATTTCACAATTTTATTTTATAAAATCAGAGGGTCAAAATGATAGATTAAATAAACTGTTCAATAATCATTTTCAACCTAAATTGTTAAATGAGAAGAGATTGAATTATGAATTAAAATTTGAAAATGAGCTAAAATTACCAATTAATGAAATGATTTTGCAATTGGCAATTGACACAGCGAATGAATGGCAAACAAATGAAACTATCGAGAAAAATTCAACAAAAAATTTGAAGAAAATTTGGAGGAAATGTTGAAAAAGGCAGAAGAAAGGGCTGAGAGAGAAGATGAAATAAATGATGACAAACATAAAATAATTATCAATTCAAAATTCGATGATTCATGGAAATGGGTGAGACCTAAGATTCAATGAATTATATAAATCCAAATTTTAGACAAATGATGCTTTCTTTTCGGAATTTGTCAAAGGATTAGCGACAAATTCAGCGAAATTTGTTAAAATGGCTGAAGAATATTCAAATTATTTAAGTCGAATGAAAGAGAAAGGAAATATTTATCTGAAAGACAGTTATTTTATCTCTTTTGGATTATACGAAATTGAGAAAATGAAAAAGCATTTGCAACAAAAATACGAAGCTAATCTTGGCTTTATGTATTTGATGAGAAAGAATTGGCATTGTGACAAAATTGGGAAGGAATTTAATGAAAAAGAACGGAAAATATCTCAAAAATATCGAAAATATTTTGACATTTTTTATGAATATTTCTTTCGACTCTGTTGAAGGTTTGTTTGAATTTAACTTTATTTTGAAATAATTAGAACCATAATTAAGCTAAAAACTCGAAGAAGTCGAAACAATTGCCACCATTGGTTGGACCAATATTTCTTATTGGAGTTGTACGTCGTCGCAGTTTATTTGATGTTGTCGACTATTTGAATGGAATTTCGAAATGTTTTTGGCAAAAAGGTGAAAATGAATTGAGGAATGCCAATAATTTTTGGCCTATGGATTTGGTAAATATGGATGAATTAAATTATGGAATTAAAGAAAAGATTGAGGAAAAAGCCGCAAAGACTGAGAAAGAAATAAAAATTTTCGAACATCGTAAAGAATTTGATGAATTAATGAAAAATGCATTAGAAAATGCCAAAAAAAATGCCAAAGAAGAAAAGCAGAAATTGGATAGAGCAAAATCAGAAAAAGTATATTTAAAAAAAGAAGAATATAAATATAAATTTGGCATTTTCGATTCGTCGCCATTTTTATAAAAGAATTAATGAAATTTGGCACTTTTATTTCGTCGCCCTTTCATAATTAGTTCATTCATTCCCATCAGATTCACTAGCCTTTCTGTTGATTTACTTTTTTCTCTTTTATGCTTCTCATTCAACATTATTTTTAATGTTTGTGTTTTACTGTTTTGTTTCTCTTTTACTTTGGTCTTTATACGGTATAATAATTAACTATTTTTACTGTAGTGGAAATATAAAGTGTCAATAATTGTTTATTTCTAAAAATTATTTAATTCATTGCTTTTCTGATTATTTCTTTTTTTTCATATTATGGTTCCAAAGTATTTCTTTATTTTTTAATTTTATTCATAATTTAAGAATGGTAATCTGAAATATATGAAAAAAGAAAAATTGCAAAAAAAAAAAAAAAGATACTAAAAGTCTTGTTAAAATGCCAAAAATAAATAGGAATTTGACAAATCATAAAATAAATAAATTTTTTTTTTTTTAAAAAAGGTATAAACAAAAAATTTATTCAAATGAAAAAAATGGGAAAATAAGACAGAATAATTCTCAATGAAAAATGAATTTAAAATGGAAAGCGATCAGCAGATGAAGCATGGATTATGTAAACAATCAAAAATTTTTATGCAAAAGGCGAAGAATTGAAATTGAGAAATTTGTCATCAAACTTTCTTTTTTGGTTTTTGCTTTTCCAATTAGTTTATAAAGAAAATGAAAAGAAAAATTACAAAAAAATTAAAAATAATCGAAATTGCGAAACAAAAAAGACAAAATTATGCTCAATGAAAAATGACATTTTATAGCATTGGGAATAACATATTTCAGAGTACATAAAGGCGAAAATTTTGATTTCCATTTTCGACCTTAATTTAAAATTTTTTAAAATAAATAAAAAATAAAATTAGAAAAAAAAATCGAAAAAGAAAAAAGGGAAAATAAAAGCATAACAATTCTTAATGAAAAGTGAATTGGAAATAGAAAACTCAGAAAAGAAGCCCGGGTTTTGTAAACATCCAAAAAAAAAAACTTTTTTTATGAAAATGGCGACGAATTGAAAGTGCCAAGCTTTTCACTATATTCATCTTCCATAGTTCTTCTTTCTCTATAATCTTTTGCTTTTGTCAATGCTTTTGTTAATTTATTTGTTTCTTCTTTGGCATTTTCTTTTGTATTTTCGGGTATTTTTTCTTTTTTGGTCAAATTCTTCCCAAACATTGGCAATTTAAATTTCATTTTTGTTTTGTTTACCTCGAAATTATGACCAGACAATCTCCGCATAAATTAATGGCCGGCCTTAAATTTTTTCGATACAATACATAGTGCCTAATTTTCCTAATTAATTAACTCACAAATGGATTTGCACTTAAATACACAAATAAATAGTAATTAATTATAAAAAAAGAAATAAAACTTTTATAAAATTATCACTGTTTTAAAGTAATTTATTAATAATTACCATGTTGGAAAATTAACAAAGAATAACAAGTGCAATTCCATTGGTGAGTTAATTCATTAGGGAAATTAATTTTATAATCCATTTTTAATTAATTAGTTTATTGACATTATGCTAATTGCATTTATCAAAGGCCATCCGAGAATTCAAATCAGCCAATATTCAATGCAAAATATGAGGCACATCTTGGAATTATTTATTTTATGAGAAAGAATTGGCACTGTGAAAAAATTGGGGAGGAAATTAAAGAAAAATACGCAAAATATCAAAAATATTGGGATATTTTATACGAATACTTTTTTCGACTTTATATTGCAGGTTTGTTTGAATTTAGAATTTTTCATTTAATAAAATATGTAATAATGATAAAAATTCATTAAGCTAAAAATCCGAAGGTGTCGAAACAAAATTGCCAGCATTGATGAAGCCAATAATTTTTGAAGACAATTTACCCCTGTGTTTAATTGATATTGTCAAAATGCTTAATGATAATTCGAAAAGTCTTTGACAAAAAGATGAAAATGAATTGGAGAATGTTTATTATAACTGGGAGATGAATTTGATAAATGAGGATGAATTAAATTACGAAATAAAAGAGGAGAAAAGTTGGGAAAATTCATTAAAAAAAGAAACGGAAGCAAAAACTGCCAAACTTCGCAAAGAATTTGGTGAAAAAATGAAAATTTTATCGGAAAAAGCCAAGGAAAATGCAAAGGTAGCAAAGCAGAAGCTGGACAAAAATAAAAATTGCAAAACTTCGTAAAAAATTTGAACGAAAAATGCGGAATATATGCGGAAATGCCATGAAAAATGCCAAGGCAACCGTAAAAATTGGAAAAAGCAAAGGAAAATGTGGCAACAAATGATAAGCTGATAAAAGAACTTAATGATGACAAATTTGGCACTTTTATTTCATCGCCATTTTCATGAAAAAAAAAGATTTATTTTTCTACAAAATATTTGGTTTTTTTTTGGTTTCTTTTTATTTTCTTTTTTTTCGAACTCTAAAGATGAAGCTTCTGATTCTTTATTCAATATTTGTTTTATTTATTTATTAAATTCACAAATTTTTCGATACTAGGAAAGGGACGATTTACACCTTTTTTTGAGGCGCATTTTTTCAAAAATTTCTGGGAACATGGGAGGCGACCCGGCGGTGCAATATTTAAAATTTTGAGAATTAATAAAAAAATGTTTGAGAAAAATTTTATTTTTTGAAAAAGTATTCCAAAAAATTAATTTTTTTTTTTAAAACTAAAAATTAATTATCAACCCACATTATTATATTAATGTTTAAATATTAAATAATAAGGGTGAATAATTCTACTCAAACAATTCTTTTGAAATTAATCTATTGAAAATAACTCTTATAAATTAAATTAAATGTAAAAAAATATTTTCAAGCGTCAACAAATAAGTTTTTGGATAATTCAACTCAAATAATTCTACTGATGTATCAAACAACATTATTAATTATTACTTAAATATTAAATAAATAAGGATTAGAACAATTCTGAATGAAGTTTGTTGTATTTGTCAAGGTTTTTTATCTTGATGATATGAACATGGTCAAACACATAGTTTTAATCAGTCGAAAATCCCTTTTTTTACGCAACTTTTCTTAATTAAATACAATACAATAATATTAAATAAGATTAAAAATGTTAATTTAAATTCATTCATTTCTCGGCTCTGAAATCGAAATTCAGCAGAATTATTTAAAAATAAGATTTTGTTTTGAAAATTTTCGAATTTATTTCCGGCGACATTTTTATTCCCGGCGATATTACGACTTCGACTTGCTTATTGTAAATTATTGAATTGGCAATTAAGAGATTGCTTTTTAATTTAGCATAATTATTGTCAATTATTGAATTGGCAATTGAAGGATCACTTTTTGGCATAATTATTGTCAATTATTGAATTGGCAATTGAGAGAACTCTTTTAAGTTGGCATACAATTTGGGATTGCATCATTATTTTTACATATTGTGTGATTTTCGATTTTTCATTAATATTGAAAAAATAGAATTAAATTATTTTATAATAAGGTATAGTTATAGAGATGTTAGCTATTTTTTTATAAAAAAAAATTATTTTTAATTCTCTTGGGTGAAAAGTGAATAATAATTAATGGGTTTTTAATCATTTGAAATTTAATTTTATTTTAGAAAAATATAATGTTTTATTATTTTTTCACAATTTCTTTTATTATTTTTATTCATTATATTTTAATTTATACATCAAATGCAATTCCATTGGTGAGTAAATTTAATATTTAATTTGTCATTATTTTTAAAAGGGAGAGGACGACAAAATGCTAATTGCATTTATGAAAGTTCATCAAGAAACGCTAATGAATGAATATTCAAAACAAAAATATGACGCACACTTTGGCATTATGTATTTTATGAGAATGAATTGGCACTGTGACCAAATAGCGGATGAATTTAAAGAATTTGAACGGACAGAATGCAAAAAATATCGAAAATATTTGGACATTTTGTACGAATATTTGTTTAGAGAGTATGTCGGAATTCCAACAGTGAAGCCAAAATTTGTATTTAAAAAAGAATTTGAAATTAATGGACCAATAATTTATGCGGTGAATTGTCTCGCCAAAATTTCACAATTTTATTTTATAAAATCAGAGGATTTTTATTTTGTAAAACGGTTGGGACAATTTTATGAATATAAATTAAACAAACTTTTCAATCGCAATTTTGAACTAAAATTGTTGAATGAGGAGAGATTGAATTATGAAATAAAATTGCCAATTAATGAAATGATTTTGGAATTGGCAATTGAAACAGCGAATGAATATCCGAACAATGAAAGTTTAGAAGGAATTATTCGACAACAATTAAACAAAAAATTTGATGAAAATTTGGAGGAAATGTTCAAAAAAGCGGAGGAAAGGGCAAAAAGAGTTAATTTATGGAATTCCAATGAAATAAATTATGATAAACATGAAATAATTATGAATTCAAAATTCGATGATAAATTGACATGGGTAGACTTAACATTCAATTAAAATTAAATAAATTAAATTTTAGACTGAAGATGCTTTATTTTCGGAATTTGTCAAAGGATTAGCGACAAATTTTGAGAAATATTTTAAAATGGCAAAAGAATTTTCAAATTATTTAAGTCGAAGGAAAGGGAAAGGAAATTTTTATAGGTATGATGAAAATGGACAAATGATCTCTTTTGGATTATACGACATTGAGAAAATGAAAGAGCATTTGACACAAAAATATGAGGCCTATCTTGGCCTTATGTATTTGATGAAAGAGAATTGGCACTGTGATAAAATTGGGAAGGAATTTGAAGCAAAATGCCAAACGAATAACAATTATTTGCTCATTTTATATGAATATTTGTTCCGGTTATTTGTTGAAGGTTTATGCAATCATTAAATAAATAAAGGATTTTTATGTTTAAGGTAAAAGCGCTGAATTGGCCAACAATAATGATCCAGCAGTTAAGCCAATATTTTTAAATTATTACTGGAATGAGCAAATGAACTTATTTTCCGTCGTCAAAACCCTGAATTTTGATAAATTTATTCGAATTGAATTATGAAATTAAAGAGAAGGAAAATGATGAAATTAAAGAGAAGGAAAATTGGTTTAATAAATTTAAACAAAATATTTTTGAAAAAATAAATGGACCAAAAAATGTGGAAAAAATGCACAATTTAAATTTATCAAACGAATTAGGAGACAACCTTCGAAAAGAATTTGAGCAAAAAATGGAAAAAATGTATGAAAATACGAAAGAAATTGCCAAGGAAGAAAAGGCAAAATTGGAAAAAGCAATAGAAAATGTGGAAAATGATGAAGAAAAAGAAAATCGGGAAAAGGAATATAATGTCAAATTTGACATTTTCAATTCATCGCCATTTTCATAGGTTTTCTGTGTCACAAAATTTGGGGTTTTTGCAGAATAATTAGGCTATAGATAAGTCCATTTTTCATTGAGCATGTTTCTGTCTTTTTTTCCTAATTTGGGTTATTTTTAAATTTCTTTTCAATTTTTCTTTTCATTTCATTATAAATTTGTAAATTTTTTACATGCTTTTTACTCATTTTAATCCAAATTCTCTTTTTAAAATAAAATCAACTTAAATACTGGAAATAAGTCATTTTCAGTTCAATATTAAATTGTAATCTAAAAATCTTGCAAATCATTTGTTAACAGATCAGTAGGGCTAAGAATTTAAGTCACGAAAAAATCTTCAAAAAGTCGCCCACATAATATAGATTAATAAAAAATCTTTTCATAATTAATTAACTCACCGATGGATTTGCAATTGTAAATGGAATTGAAAATTGATGAAAAATAAAAATTAAAAAATGAATTTAAAAAATGGAATAATCATTATTATGTCTTTTTTTTGTAATTTTCGGGGTCGAAAATTTTGGGGTCCCTCGATGACATCATAATCATTTTGTAACCATTGTCCCAATCACCACCCCCTAATCATATATGATATAACCAATTGTTGCCTTGAGGGCGGTCCCTTTAATCCAACTCTTTTCCCCTTCCCCACTCTTCCCCACGATCAGTCTCTGTCCCGACTGCGAATCGTGAAGAGGCGGTCCATCCAATTGCATAAAATACTCTTGAATAAATGATTGTTAACAACACCGCTACCAATTTGGGAATGTTAATGGACCAGCCTGGACCCACAGTATTTATGCATATGAAATAAACAATGACAAACAAAATAAACTTTTTAAATCTTTTTAATCCGCCGTCACTCAACAATGGTAATAAATATTTAAATATCTAAAAAATTTTATTAAAAAATCATTTAATAATAATAAACTTTAAATTTAGTTAGCATTAAAATTTTGCCGACATTTTTTCTCCAAATTTTAAGGAAAAAAACAGAGAAATTTAAAAGATCTCCCAAAAATGAGAATCCTTACAATGTAAGTGATTTTCTTTAGCAGTGAACATTTAAAATTAGGACGATGTATTCGTCGTAAATAATGGGGTGTGCCTTCAAAACATGAATTATTGAATTAACTTTTTAATTTTTTGCAACGGTAGGAGTCCTCAATTCCCCGAATTATGGTCGGGGGGTCGGGGGGCAAAAAAGTCGGTGGTCAGGTCGGGGAATAGGCATAAAAATGTCGGGGGTCGGAGTCGGGGCTTAACCCTAGTTTAGTCTATTAAATAATTAATTATTTTAAAATTTAATGCGAAAAGTAAAAAAAAAGGCCTCCAGAAATCTTTGGATTAAACCATTCTCAAATTTTATGCCGACGCCACCCTCACCACCAAAAGATTCTTTAAAAAATTGTTGACAAAACCTTCAAATTTCAGAAGACAATTTCCAAAAATAATTATTATTAATATGATAATTCAAGACATTGATAAAAAATAAATTATAAATTAATTCACTAACAAAAAATAAATAAATAAAAAAAGGATTTATGAATTGATTCCTTATGGAAAAGATAATTAAAGATAAAAGATTTTTTAAATGAAACTTTTATTAAAAATTGGTAACAACTTTTCAATTTGGTTTTTTTGAAAATAAATAATAAAAAAGATCTATTTTTCCCTTGTCAAGTACAAAATTGGGCCACACGAAGCAGCACTGAAATGCAACAAAATGCTAATAATTTGAATACAATTCCATAAATATGGCATTAATGTCACTGTTAAATGATTTTAGCATTATCTGGCGAATGTTGCAATGATATAACCACCGAAATTTATTAAATGCAGTGTAAACGGAAAATAATTTTTTGTTGAATTGTGCCACGATTGAATTTTTACAGTGCATAAAAACGTAAAAAAAACAATGAGTAAAATAATTTAATAAAAAGTATTAAATATTTAATTTAAATCATAAAACCTTTCCTGCACATAAAAATTTACAGTAGATACAATAGTACTTGCATCTTCGAAAACTGCAATTAAGCAGAGTTTCTGTAAAATTTTAATAAACAAGCAAATTTTTAATTAAAGGAAGAAGCACAAAATAAAGACCATTTTTAAATGACATAAAATATTGACCAGAAAAAAGTGTAAAAATTGACAAAAAATTGCCAAAAATTGATGATTTCAAAAAAATGAATAAAAACGCCAACAATATATTTACGAAACTACGAAAATGACCTGAAAATTTAATGATAATTTGTTGATCAACGATAAAATATAAAGCACATTAATGATAATTGCCAATATATTTACATAAAAGGTCGTCTTACCGAATTGTCAAAACTTGCAAGGATGGTTTACAGCATTCCTGCTACATCAGTCAGCTCGGAAAGGCTGTTCTCAAAAGCTGGACTTATATTTGCCAATTCACTTCGAAATAGGTCAAAAATCAATAAATATGTTTAATTTATTTGCTAATTTAATGCTTTCCTTCAATACTGTTTTCTCTTTTCTTTCTTGACATTTCTTTTCGTTTTTTTATGTATTTTTTCCATTTTTTTCTCAAATTCTTGCCGAAGTTTGTCTTCAAATTCGTTTGATAAATTTAAAATTTTCTTTCCCTTTTTTTGTACGTTGATTTTTCCAAAAACATTTTGTTTCAATTTACTGAACCAATTGGCATCCTCTTTAATTTCATAATTCAATTCGACCGCATTTAACAAAACCAATTTATTGCTATTTATATTGCTCAATGTGTTTTTATCCTTTAGCCAAAAACATTTCGAAAATTCATTCAGTGTTTGGACGACGGAAATTAATTTCGTTTGATTATTTCATTAATTTAAAATAAAACCTTCAACATAAAGTCTGAATAAATATTCATATAAAATGTGCAAATATTTGCGATTCGTTTGGCATATTTTCCGTTCCTTTTCTTCAAATTCCTTCTCAATTTTATCACAATGCCAATTTTCTCGCATCAAATACACAAGGCCAAGGTAAGCTTCATATTTTTGTGTCAAATATTCGTTTATGTACTCAATTTCGTATAAGCCATAAGAGATCATAAGTCTATCATGCCAATAAATATTTGTTTTCTCTTTAATTCGACTTAAATAATTTGAAAATTCTTTTGCCATCCTAAAAAATGTCGCTGAATTTGTCGCCAATCCTTTGACAAATTCCGAAAATAAAGTATCATCAGTCTGAAATTATAATTATAATTATTATTGAATGTTAAGTCTCACCCATGTCCATTTATCATCGAATTTTGATTCCAAAGTTACCAAATACATTTCCTTCAAATATTCATCAAATTTTTTGTTAAATTTATTTTTGAGTGTTTTTCGAATTATTCCGTCCACAATTTCATTTGTTTGCGATTCATTCGCCGTGTCATTTGCCAATTGCAAAATCATTTCATTAATTGACAATTTTGGCTCATTTTCTAATTTTAATTCATAATTCAATCTCTTCTCATTCAACAGTTTTGGTTCAAAATTCCGATTGAAAAGTTTGTTTAATTTATATTCATAAAATTGTCCCAACCGTTTTACAAAATAAAAATCCTCTGATTTTATAAAATAAAATTGCGAAATTTTGATCAGACAATTAACCGCATAAATTATGGGCCCATCAATTTCAAATTCTTTTAAGTACAAATTTTGGCTTCACAGTTGGAATTCTGAAGTATTCTCTGATCAAATATTCGTACAAAATGTCCAAATATTTGCGATATTTTTGGCATTCTGTCCGTTCAAATCCTTTAAATTTCTTTGCAATTTTGTCACAGTGCCAATTCTTTCTCATATAATACACAATGCCAAGGTGTGACTTATATTTTCGCATTGAATATTCACTAATTTGCATTTCTTTGTGACCTTTCATAAATGTAATTAGCATATTGTCATCGACCTAATTAATGAAAATTCTAAATTATTTCCCTAATTAAAAACTCACCAATGTAATTGCATTTGAAAATCGGATTAAAAATTGATATGAAATAATAATAAAAAAAGTAATTATAAAAACATAAGAAAGCACCATTATATCTTACTTTCTTAAATTATAAATTAAAATGAAAATGTATTAATATTTGTAATTTAAATCACTTTTAATATTATTAATTGGATTAAAAATGATGAGAAATAATTATAAAAGAAATTAAAGAGAAAGAATAAAACATTGTTTTATTGTTTGTTTTTTTAATTTTGAAAAATGAAAAATATTTCAAATTCAATTCGCCTTAAAAACGGTGCAATTTTGGCGGATGTTTTGCTAAAAGTAATAAACAATTTTATTTTTCAAGCTGTTTTCAAAAATGAATAACAAAAAATATACAATAATAAAATCAATGCAAATAATTTTTCGCCGAATTTTCACTTAAAAAATCAATTTGCCAATAATTTAATTAAAAAATAAAATGTAAAAATGCAAATTTTAAGAATTAGACGCTGGGAAGTTTTGGTAATTATGTCTCTTTTTATCAACAGATTTTCATAAAAATTTCAATTTGGCAAAAAAAAAATAAATAAAAACGGATGAACCAATCAGTGGGGTCACTTTTTCAATGGTTAAGAAAGGGTTTTATAAAAAAAGAATAGAACATTTTTTTTTAAATGATCAAATGACTTATAAACCAGGAATGGCTCGGAATTCCGGCTTCCGACATTTTTGGGGTCGGAATTCCGACTCCCGAAAATTTTTGGCCCTCGGAATACCGACTTCCGAATTTTTTTGGTGCCAAGGAATTCCATCCCTGTTATAAACCATTAATCTTTTTTTTTAAAAAGATTTAATTTAAAAAAATTGTGAAATTAACTAAAGTAATTATGAAAATGAAAATGGAAAATCATATAGCCTTATAAATGGAGCAAAAATTTGATTTTAAAAACGGATCATAAGTAGAATTATCCAAATTCCTTAATAATGCAATAATAAAAAATTCGGATTGGTCATCATTAGTATTATCCAAATCTACTTAATACAATTATTTATCATTTTATATAATGATGAAATAATTAAAAAATTCGGATTGGTCATCAGTAGGATTATCCAAAGCTACTTAATATAATTATTTATCATTTTATATAATGATGCAATAATTAAAAATTGGGATTGGTCATCAGTAGGATTATCCAAAGCTACTTAATATAATTTTTTTCTTACATTATATAAGATGCAATAATTAAATAATTGGGATTTATCATAAATAAGATTATCTACATAAAGATTTGGATAATTTTTTAATATTACATCTTTAATAATAAAAATAATTAAGAAATTCTGATGATCTAAGAAACAACCCAAAAAAATTTCAAAAATACCCCCTTAAAATTCACAAATTTACCAAGATCGATTCCAAAAAAACAAAAAATTTTGATTTAATAAATATCCTTGTTCGAAATATAATTTCATTTATATTAAAATATAATCAAAATAACATTTTTTGACGAATTTTTTTATGTGTTTTGCTACCTAAAAATGCAAATTTTATTTGCCTATTTTAGGATTTTTGTGCTTATTAAATGCCTATTTTTTGGGTTTTTCTGCCTTTTTAAGTGCCTGTTTCGTGATTTTTTTGCATAAAAATGATTTCTATTCGTTTTTTAATTGGGGGTTTATAGTTTAATTAAAGTTGTTGTTTTTAATTATTTTTAAATTAAGATAGGTTCCACCAATACTGCAGCCATAAATAAAAATAAGGTATTCAAAATTAAATGGGAAATCGTAAAAAAAACTTTTCATTTTCGTGTTTTTTTTTTGGTTGAAATAAAATTAAAATAAAAATTAATTAATAATTCCTGATAAATTATTGTTGGATTTTTTTTCATGCTTTAACTTTTTTCGCCACTTTTTCTATTGAAAATAATATTTTCAAATTCCTATTCGTAAATGTTAAAGTGTCTTTGATGCTTAAACATAAAAACAAGAATAACAATTTCAAAAGCGAAGTGAAAACAGCAGAAGGTAGAAGTGAAATAAGATTTAAATAATTGAAATTTTCATGTGAAATTGAGGATTCATTATCCTCTAGTAATAAAGTTGGCTCTGGGGCCAATCACAATTACGAACGACAAACTACGACAAATTTGGCATTTGTCTCCGAATTTGTCATTACGACAAAAAATTATGCCGTTTGTCGTTTGAATAAGCCGTTTTTCCGTTTGTCGTTTGTCTCTGTCGTGTGAATTGTCATCCAATCACAATTGACAAAATCTACCGTAAATTTGTCGTTTGTCGTCACTTTTTTTAGGATTAACCAACATTTAAGAGGAAGATGAAAAAAATCGAAAAATGGCAAAAAATTATTTTCTAGGGGTTTTTGGGTACGTAGATTCCGAACTAACATTTATTTTGCTCTAATTATAATCCTAAACCTAAATTCGAAAGACCCGAATAAAATGGATGAAAAATCATAGATAAAAATATTGAAATTAAAATCTGATATCGGATTCATGATCAGCGAACGCATTTAGCCCTAGAAACATGTTTTTAATATTTAAATAAAAATTTTTGGATCAAAATAATTTGGTGGATTTTTGGGACACTTCTCAGACGACAAATTTGAGGGGCGGTGTTGAGCGCCCCCCAAATATTTGGCGTTTGTCGCATTTAAAAGCAATTAAAAATTTTTAAAAATTTTATTCAGCTCCCTTTTTGATAGAAAAAGCATCAGGGAGCCTTATTTATCTTGTAAATAAAGTTTGGTGCGTTTCAGATCACTCTCTGTAAAAATACTTATGAATTAATTTTGCAAAAAAAAATAAAATAATTAATGAAAAACTCAGAATTTCTAAAAATTTCGAAAACCAATTATGGACCTTATTTTTTCAGTTTAAGTTAGTCCTCTTACAGAGACGTATGCCTGCAAAATCTGGGATTTTTCTGATCCCTACTCGAAAAATTATGAGTGATTGAAGTTTCACTAAAAAGTTAAGCCTAAACTTTTTGGCATCTTTAAAAAGCAATTAAAAATTTTATTCAGCTCCCTTTTTGATAGAAAAAGCATCAGGGAGCCTTATATATCTTGTAAATAAAGTTTGGTGCGTTTCAGATCACTCTCTGTAAAAATACTTATGAATTAATTTTGCAAAAAAAAAATAAATAATTAATGAAAAACTCAGAATTTCTAAAAATTTCGAAAACCAATTATGGACCATTATTTTTTCAGTTTAAGTTAGTCCTCTTACAGAGAAGTATGCCTGCAAAATCTGGGATTTTTCTGATCCCTACTCGAAAAATTATGAGTGATTGAAGTTTCACTAAAAAGGTAAGCCTAAACTTTTTGGCATATTTAAAAAGCAATTAAAAATTTTTAAAAATTTTATTCATCTCCCTTATTTAATAGAAAAAGCATCAGAGTGCCTTATATAACATGTGTATAAATTTTGGTGCGTTTCAGAGCAGTTTCTGTAAAAATACTTATGAATTAATTTTGCAAAAAAAAAATAAATAATTAATGAAAAACTCAGAATTTCTAAAATTTTGAAAACCAATTATGGACCATATTTTTTCAGTTTAAGTTAGTCCTCTTACAGAGAAGTATGCCTGCAAAATCTGGGATTTTTCTGATCCCTACTCGAAAAATTATGAGTGATTGAAGTTTCACTAAAAAGTTAAGCCTAAACTTTTTGGCATATTTAAAAGGCAATTAAAAAATTTTTAAAAATTTTATTCAGCTCCCTTTTTGATAGAAAAAGCATCAGGGAGCCTTATTTATCTTGTAAATAAAGTTTGGTGCGTTTCAGAGCAGTTTCTGTAAAAATACTTATGAATTAATTTTGCAAAAAAAAATAAATAATTAATGAAAAACTCAGAATTTCTAAAATTTTGAAAACCAATTATGGACCATATTTTTTCAGTTTAAGTTAGTCCTCTTACAGAGAAGTTTGCCTGCAAAATCTGGGATTTTTCTGATCCCTACTCGAAAAATTATGAGTGATTGAAGTTTCACTAAAAAGTTAAGCCTAAACTTTTTGGCATATATAAAAGGCAATTAAAAATTTTTTAAAAATTTTATTCATCTCCTTATTTAATAGAAAAAGCATCAGAGTGCCTTATATAACATGGGTATAAATTTTGGTGCGTTTCAGAGCAGTTTCTGTAAAAATACTTATGAATTAATTTTGCAAAAAAAAATAAATAATTAATGAAAAACTCAGAATTTCTAAAATTTTGAAAACCAATTATGGACCATATTTTTTCAGTTTAAGTTAGTCGTTAGTCCTCTTACAGAGAAGTATGCCTGCAAAATCTGGGATTTTTCTGATCCCTACTCGAAAAATTATGAGTGATTGAAGTTTCACTAAAAAGGTAAGCCTAAACTTTTTCGCATATTTAAAAAGCAATTAAAAATTTTTTAAAAATTTTATTCATCTCCTTATTTAATAGAAAAAGCATCAGAGTGCCTTATATAACATGTGTATAAATTTTGGTGCGTTTCAGAGCAGTTTCTGTAAAAATACTTATGAATTAATTTTGCAAAAAAAAAATAAATAATTAATGAAAAACTCAGAATTTCTAAAATTTTGAAAACCAATTATGGACCTTATTTTTTCAGTTTAAGTTAGTCCTCTTACAGAGAAGTATGCCTGCAAAATCTGGGATTTTTCTGATCCCTACTCGAAAAATTATGAGTGATTGAAGTTTCACTAAAAAGTTAAGCCTAAACTTTTTTGCATATTTAAAAGGCAATTAAAAAATTTTTTAAAATTTTATTCAGCTCCCTTTTGATAGAAAAAGCATCAGGGAGCCTTATTTATCTTGTAAATAAAGTTTGGTGCGTTTCAGATCACTCTCTGTAAAAATACTTATGAATTAATTTTGCAAAAAAAAAATAAATAATTAATGAAAAACTCAGAATTTCTAAAATTTTGAAAACCAATTATGGACCTTATTTTTTCAGTTTAAGTTAGTCGTTAGTCCTCTTACAGAGAAGTTTGCCTGCAAAATCTGGGATTTTTCTGATCCCTACTCGAAAAATTATGAGTGATTGAAGTTTCACTAAAAAGTTAAGCCTAAACTTTTTGGCATATATAAAGGCAATTAAAAATTTTTTAAAAATTTTATTCATCTCCTTATTTAATAGAAAAAGCATCAGAGTGCCTTATATAACATGGGTATAAATTTTGGTGCGTTTCAGAGCAGTTTCTGTAAAAATACTTATGAATTAATTTTGCAAAAAAAAATAAATAATTAATGAAAAACTCAGAATTTCTAAAATTTTGAAAACCAATTATGGACCATATTTTTTCAGTTTAAGTTAGTCGTTAGTCCTCTTACAGAGAAGTATGCCTGCAAAATCTGGGATTTTTCTGATCCCTACTCGAAAAATTATGAGTGATTGAAGTTTCACTAAAAAGGTAAGCCTAAACTTTTTCGCATATTTAAAAAGCAATTAAAAATTTTTTAAAAATTTTATTCATCTCCTTATTTAATAGAAAAAGCATCAGAGTGCCTTATATAACATGGGTATAAATTTTGGTGCGTTTCAGAGCAGTTTCTGTGAAAATACTTATGAATTAATTTTGCAAAAAAAAAATAAATAATTAATGAAAAACTCAGAATTTCTAAAATTTTGAAAACCAATTATGGACCATATTTTTTCAGTTTAAGTTAGTCCTCTTACAGAGAAGTATGCCTGCAAAATCTGGGATTTTTCTGATCCCTACTCGAAAAATTATGAGTGATTGAAGTTTCACTAAAAAGTTAAGCCTAAACTTTTTGGCATATTTAAAAGGCAATTAAAAAATTTTTAAAAATTATATTCAGCTCCCTTTTTGATAGAAAAAGCATCAGGGAGCCTTATTTATCTTGTAAATAAAGTTTGGTGCGTTTCAGAGCAGTTTCTGTAAAAATACTTATGAATTAATTTTGCAAAAAAAAAATAAATAATTAATGAAAAACTCAGAATTTCTAAAATTTTGAAAACCAATTATGGACCATATTTTTTCAGTTTAAGTTAGTCCTCTTACAGAGAAGTTTGCCTGCAAAATCTGGGATTTTTCTGATCCCTACTCGAAAAATTATGAGTGATTGAAGTTTCACTAAAAAGTTAAGCCTAAACTTTTTGGCATATATAAAAGGCAATTAAAAATTTTTTAAAAATTTTATTCATCTCCTTATTTAATAGAAAAAGCATCAGAGTGCCTTATATAACATGGGTATAAATTTTGGTGCGTTTCAGAGCAGTTTCTGTAAAAATACTTATGAATTAATTTTGCAAAAAAAAAATAAATAATTAATGAAAAACTCAGAATTTCTAAAATTTTGAAAACCAATTATGGACCATATTTTTTCAGTTTAAGTTAGTCGTTAGTCCTCTTACAGAGAAGTATGCCTGCAAAATCTGGGATTTTTCTGATCCCTACTCGAAAAATTATGAGTGATTGAAGTTTCACTAAAAAGGTAAGCCTAAACTTTTTCGCATATTTAAAAAGCAATTAAAAATTTTTTAAAAATTTTATTCATCTCCTTATTTAATAGAAAAAGCTTCAGAGTGCCTTATATAACATGTGTATAAATTTTGGTGCGTTTCAGAGCAGTTTCTCTAAAAATACTTATGAATTAATTTTGCAAAAAAAAAATAAATAATTAATGAAAAACTCAGAATTTCTAAAATTTTGAAAACCAATTATGGACCATATTTTTTCAGTTTAAGTTAGTCCTCTTACAGAGAAGTTTGCCTGCAAAATCTGGGATTTTTCTGATCCCTACTCGAAAAATTATGAGTGATTGAAGTTTCACTAAAAAGTTAAGCCTAAACTTTTTGGCATATTTAAAAGGCAATTAAAAAATTTTTAAAAATTATATTCAGCTCCCTTTTTGATAGAAAAAGCATCAGGGAGCCTTATTTATCTTGTAAATAAAGTTTGGTGCGTTTCAGAGCAGTTTCTGTAAAAATACTTATGAATTAATTTTGCAAAAAAAAATAAATAATTAATGAAAAACTCAGAATTTCTAAAATTTTGAAAACCAATTATGGAACATATTTTTTCAGTTTAAGTTAGTCGTTAGTCCTCTTACAGAGAAGTATGCCTGCAAAATCTGGGATTTTTCTGATCCCTACTCGAAAAATTATGAGTGATTGAAGTTTCACTAAAAAGGTAAGCCTAAACTTTTTCGCATATTTAAAAAGCAATTAAAAATTTTTTAAAAATTTTATTCATCTCCTTATTTAATAGAAAAAGCATCAGAGTGCCTTATATAACATGTGTATAAATTTTGGTGCGTTTCAGAGCAGTTTCTGTAAAAATACTTATGAATTAATTTTGCAAAAAAAAAATAAATAATTAATGAAAAACTCAGAATTTCTAAAATTTTGAAAACCAATTATGGACCATATTTTTTCAGTTTAAGTTAGTCCTCTTACAGAGAAGTATGCCTGCAAAATCTGGGATTTTTCTGATCCCTACTCGAAAAATTATGAGTGATTGAAGTTTCACTAAAAAGTTAAGCCTAAACTTTTTGGCATATTTAAAAGGCAATTAAAAAATTTTTAAAAATTTTATTCAGCTCCCTTTTTGATAGAAAAAGCATCAGGGAGCCTTATTTATCTTGTAAATAAAGTTTGGTGCGTTTCAGAGCCCTTTCTGAAAAAATACTTATGAATTAATTTTGCAAAAAAAAATAAATAATTAATGAAAAACTCAGAATTTCTAAAATTTTGAAAACCAATTATGGACCATATTTTTTCAGTTTAAGTTAGTCGTTAGTCCTCTTACAGAGAAGTATGCCTGCAAAATCTGGGATTTTTCTGATCCCTACTCGAAAAATTATGAGTGATTGAAGTTTCACTAAAAAGGTAAGCCTAAACTTTTTCGCATATTTAAAAAGCAATTAAAAATTTTTTAAAAATTTTATTCATCTCCTTATTTAATAGAAAAAGCATCAGAGTGCCTTATATAACATGTGTATAAATTTTGGTGCGTTTCAGAGCAGTTTCTGTAAAAATACTTATGAATTAATTTTGCAAAAAAAAAATAAATAATTAATGAAAAACTCAGAATTTCTAAAATTTTGAAAACCAATTATGGACCATATTTTTTCAGTTTAAGTTAGTCCTCTTACAGAGAAGTTTGCCTGCAAAATCTGGGATTTTTCTGATCCCTACTCGAAAAATTATGAGTGATTGAAGTTTCACTAAAAAGTTAAGCCTAAACTTTTTGGCATATTTAAAAGGCAATTAAAAAATTTTTAAAAATTATATTCAGCTCCCTTTTTGATAGAAAAAGCATCAGGGAGCCTTATTTATCTTGTAAATAAAGTTTGGTGCGTTTCAGAGCAGTTTCTGTAAAAATACTTATGAATTAATTTTGCAAAAAAAAAATAAATAATTAATGAAAAACTCAGAATTTCTAAAATTTTGAAAACCAATTATGGAACATATTTTTTCAGTTTAAGTTAGTCCTCTTACAGAGAAGTTTGCCTGCAAAATCTGGGATTTTTCTGATCCCTACTCGAAAAATTATGAGTGATTGAAGTTTCACTAAAAAGTTAAGCCTAAACTTTTTGGCATATATAAAAGGCAATTAAAAATTTTTTAAAAATTTTATTCATCTCCTTATTTAATAGAAAAAGCATCAGAGTGCCTTATATAACATGGGTATAAATTTTGGTGCGTTTCAGAGCAGTTTCTGTAAAAATACTTATGAATTAATTTTGCAAAAAAAAATAAATAATTAATGAAAAACTCAGAATTTCTAAAATTTTGAAAACCAATTATGAATCATATTTTTTCAGTTTAAGTTAGTCCTCTCACAGAGACGTATGCCTGCAAAATCTGGGATTTTCTGATCCCCTACTCGAAAAATTATGAGTGATTGAAGTTTCACTAAAAAGTTAAGCCTAAACTTTTTGGCATATATAAAAGGCAATTAAAAATTTTTTAAAAATTTTATTCATCTCCTTATTTAATAGAAAAAGCATCAGAGTGCCTTATATAACATGGGTATAAATTTTGGTGCGTTTCAGAGCAGTTTCTGTAAAAATACTTATGAATTAATTTTGCAAAAAAAAATAAATAATTAATGAAAAACTCAGAATTTCTAAAATTTTGAAAACCAATTATGAATCATATTTTTTCAGTTTAAGTTAGTCCTCTCACAGAGACGTATGCCTGCAAAATCTGGGATTTTCTGATCCCCTACTCGAAAAATCATGAGTGATTGAAGTTTCACTAAAAAGTTAAGCCTAAACTTTTTGGCATATTTAAAAGGCAATTAAAAAATTTTTAAAAATTATATTCAGCTCCCTTTTTGATAGAAAAAGCATCAGGGAGCCTTATTTATCTTGTAAATAAAGTTTGGTGCGTTTCAGAGCAGTTTCTGTAAAAATACTTATGAATTAATTTTGCAAAAAAAAAATAAATAATTAATGAAAAACTCAGAATTTCTAAAATTTTGAAAACCAATTATGGACCATATTTTTTCAGTTTAAGTTAGTCCTCTTACAGAGAAGTATGCCTGCAAAATCTGGGATTTTTCTGATCCCTACTCGAAAAATTATGAGTGATTGAAGTTTCACTAAAAAGTTAAGCCTAAACTTTTTGGCATATATAAAAGGCAATTAAAAATTTTTTAAAAATTTTATTCATCTCCTTATTTAATAGAAAAAGCATCAGAGTGCCTTATATAACATGGGTATAAATTTTGGTGCGTTTCAGAGCAGTTTCTGTAAAAATACTTATGAATTAATTTTGCAAAAAAAAATAAATAATTAATGAAAAACTCAGAATTTCTAAAATTTTGAAAACCAATTATGAATCATATTTTTTCAGTTTAAGTTAGTCCTCTCACAGAGACGTATGCCTGCAAAATCTGGGATTTTCTGATCCCCTACTCGAAAAATTATGAGTGATTGAAGTTTCACTAAAAAGTTAAGCCTAAACTTTTTGGCATATTTAAAAGGCAATTAAAAAATTTTTAAAAATTATATTCAGCTCCCTTTTTGATAGAAAAAGCATCAGGGAGCCTTATTTATCTTGTAAATAAAGTTTGGTGCGTTTCAGAGCAGTTTCTGTAAAAATACTTATGAATTAATTTTGCAAAAAAAATAAATAATTAATGAAAAACTCAGAATTTCTAAAAATTTCGAAAACCAATTATGGACCATATTTTTCAGTTTAAGTTAGTCCTCTCACAGAGACGTATGCCTGCAAAATCTGGGATTTTCTGATCCCCTACTCGAAAAATTATGAGTGATTGAAGTTTCACTAAAAAGTTAAGCCTAAACTTTTTGGCATATTTAAAAGGCAATTAAAAAATTTTTAAAAATTATATTCAGCTCCCTTTTTGATAGAAAAAGCATCAGGGAGCCTTATTTATCTTGTAAATAAAGTTTGGTGCGTTTCAGAGCAGTTTCTGTAAAAATACTTATGAATTAATTTTGCAAAAAAAATAAATAATTAATGAAAAACTCAGAATTTCTAAAAATTTCGAAAACCAATTATGGACCATATTTTTCAGTTTAAGTTAGTCCTCTTACAGTCTGGGGTTTTTCTGATCCCTACTCGAAAAATTATGAGTGATTGAAGTTTCACTAAAAAGGTAAGCCTAAACTTTTTCGCATATTTAAAAAGCAATTAAAAATTTTTAAAAATTTTATTCATCTCCTTATTTGATAGAAATAGCATCAGGAAGCCTTATTTATCTTGTAAATAAAGTTTGGTGCGTTTCAGAGCAGTTTCTGTGAAAATACTTATGAATTAATTTTGCAAAAAAAATAAATAATTAATGAAAAACTCAGAATTTCTAAAAATTTCGAAAACCAATTATGGACCATATTTTTCAGTTTAAGTTAGTCCTCTTACAGTCTGGGGTTTTTCTGATCCCTACTCGAAAAATTATGAGTGATTGAAGTTTCACTAAAAAGTTAAGCCTAAACTTTTTGGCATCTTTAAAAAGCAATTAAAAATTTTATTCAGCTCCCTTTTTGATAGAAATAGCATCAGAGAGCCTTATTTATCTTGTAAATAAAGTTTGGTGCGTTTCAGATCACTCTCTGAAAAAATATTATGAATTAATTTTGCAAAAAATAAATAAAAACGAAAGACTCGGATTTTCGAAAATTTTTTAAAGCCAGCTAGCTCGGCGCTCATTTCAGTGTAAGTTAATCCTATACCGGGGAGTATCCCTGCAAAGTTTCGTACGCTTCTGATCAATTAGCAAAAAATTATGAGTGATCGAATTTTCACTAAAAAATTTAAGCCTAAATTTTTTGGCATATTTAAAAGGCAATTAAAAAATTTTTAAAATTTTATTCACCTTTCTTATTGATAGAAAAAGCATCAGAGAGCCTTATTTAACTTGTAAATAAAATTTGGTGCGTTTCAGAGCCCTTTCTGAAAAATATTTATGAATTAATTTTGCAAAAATTGGAACGCAAAATAGGAATATCGAAAAATTTCAAATGCAACAAAATGGGAAGAAAATTTAAACATAATTGCAGCTTCTTCTCAGCTATTACCCTGCAAAGGAAAATATAATATTAACACTTTAAAACAGGGTTCGGATCGAATCAAAATAAGAACTTCAAGGCCAAAAAATAAGATTTTATGGTCAAAATAAGAACATTTCGCAAAATTGCTTCAAATCAATTATTTTTTAAATTTTTTCGATCAAAAATGTATCAAATATTATATTTTTCACCTCCCATGATCATTTTTAACAATTTAGGGGAGAAAATGAGCAAGCATAAATTTTAGTGTATTCAGATCAAAAAAACAGATTTTTAACAATTTTTTTGCGCCGCATTGTTCAAGAAAACTTTTTGGAAATGGGCGAAGGGAGGGGGTCCGGCGGTGCCGATAGGCGCCGCCGGAGAATTTTTTTGTAATTTCGTTCTGATTTGTGAACAGATTTGCATCAAAAAGCCCAATTTTTGCAACCAAGCGACGATTTTTCTTGCCTTTAAAAATGCCTTTTTTGCGGCGCGTTTTTTCAAAAAATTTTGGTTGGTTGGAGAGGTGCACCTGGTGGCGCCGATAGGCGCGGCGCCACCGGGAAATTTTTTTAATAATTTTTAATGCGATTTGTTAACAGATTTTGAAAATAAGAACATTTGGCCATAAATTTCAAAATTATGAATATATTTAAGAAATAAGAACAATAGCCCGAAATAAGGACAAATCTTACAAATAAGGACATTTTTATTTTGTAAGGTTTGGACCCTCCAAATAAAATCTTATAAATAAGGACAGATCCGAACCCTGATTTAAAACCGAAAATCCCACAATGATAAAAAGCATTGCATTGATTTAATCTAATTGTAAAGGTTGAAAAAATTAATAAAATTAATTTAATTTTTTCAAATAATATAGCTTTTTTACCTGATGAACGGCCGCTGAGAATTGTCTCCAGAGTAGACCGCGCGCATTGAGGCACGGTAATAATTAAAAGGAGGAGTGAGCGAATCTTAAAAATGGCAAAAAAGTTAATTTTGTTCTTTCTAAAATTTGCAAAATTTTCTACTTGACTTCGAGAACACATGCGCTTCAAGGTCTTCTGGCGTAAAATTCTCGCGAAGAACCAAGCCCATAGGTTTGGTGCTATGTCGTTATATAAAAACCATCAAAAAGGGCGTTATATAAAAAACCATCAAATGAAAAATGTCAACATAAAACTGTCCATAACTTTTGTCAATGTCAACTAAATTAGACATTCTTTGTATGGTTCGATAGCCTTAACATGTCTCTATTAGATCATCTAAATTTTAAAAAATTTGGCCAAGTTTGAGCAAAGTTATGGCCAAAAGTACCCAAGGCACCGGGTTTTCATACGTTTTTGGCCATAACTTTTTTTAAACCCGATGAAATTTTTTGAAATTTTGCAGGCTAAAAGAGGACACATAGAGTTATCGAATAATAACAATAAAATAAAAAATAAAAATAATTTCTAACAGAAATTTTTTAATTAAAAATAAAATTATTTTGATCACCCAAAATTCTGATCAGAACTTTCTCAAAAACAACAAAATTAAGAAAGCTTGATATCACTCGAAAGCCCTAAGTGTCCTCTATTAGCCTGCAAAATTTCAAAAAATTTCATTGGGTTTAGAAAATGTTATGGCCAGAAACGTATGAAAATCCGATGCCTTGGGTACGTTTGGCCATAACTTTGCTCAAACTTGGCCAAATTTTTTAAAATTTAGATGAGCTAGTAGAGAAATGTTAGAGCTATCGAACAATACCAAGAATGTCTAATTTGGTTGACCTTAACAAAAGTTATGGACAGTTTTATGTTGACATTTTTCATTTGATGGTTTTTTATATAACGCCCTTTTTGATGGTTTTTATATAACGATTCAGCACCATAGGTTTGCCCAAAAGCATGTCTCAAGGAAGCCATAATCGCGTGTTCACAGAAAAATTCGGGTATACAAGTGCATTGGAAGAAGAAAATGTACCCGAAAAAGACGGCACGGCATTTTCGAATTTATAATTTTAAATTGAAGTACGAAATAGTGGCGAATAATGACATAATTTATAGCTAAAAATTGAGCAAAAAGAATTTTTATTCACTAATTGTTGTTGCAAATGAGGACTGGGATTTCTAAGGGCAAAAAAAACCAAAATAGGTACCTAGAAAATATTTTTTTAAATAAAAATTCGTGCCAAGGAAATAATTGTTTAATGTCAATAAAGAAAAAGAGTCCACAAAAGGGAAAAATCCGCTTACATTGAGGACAAAACATTAATTAAAAATGTCCTCAAGAAAGCGCAAAAACAATTAAAACGAGATCACCACCAAAATAAAATATAATATGAAATCAATACAAATAAATAAATAGTGACCAAATCACTTTTAGTTTTAATGAATTAAAGATTCGACTTTAATTTTTCCGGTCTATTTTACAGAAATAGAGTTGGTTTTAATTTTATTTTTAAATTGATTTAATGAGTTTGTTTCAATAAGCTTTTTATCGAGTTGGTTCCAAATTTTAGTTACCCGCCCTGCAAAAGGTATAAATTTTTTGCCTAATTTATATTTCGAGTTAAGTCTATAAAAGGGAATGTTAAAGCGTTTAGAAGGTTTAAATATTTCAAAGGGATTCAGATCTGTTCGGCCATAAATTATTTTATGAGCCATGAACAGATCAGAAAGCTTTCGCCTGCTTTCAAGTGTTGGCAGTTGAAGGTATTCTAATCTTTGTTGGTATGGAATGGGTGGAAGGCTGCATTTGAAAAGAACTCTTTTGGTGAAATATTTTTGACATTTTTCAATTTTTTAAATATTTTTTTGAAGGGATGGATTCCAAACCTCAGGAGCATATTCCAATAACGGTCTAACATAAGTTTTGTCAAAATAATCCAAATCCTAGAAGACTTTGACTTAATAATCCGAAATAAAGAACACATACGTAAATATGCATTCTTTATTATTTGTGCGACATGATTGGAAAATAGCAATTTATTATCAATATTTATGCCCAAATCCCTAATTGTATCCACAACATTTATTATATTTCCATCAATTTTATATATTTCTTTGGGGTTTTTATTCCCCAAGTGAATTACAAAAGTTTTTTGAATTGAGATTCTGATTTGCCATTTATTTGCCCATTCATAGAAATTATGCAATGCTTTATGCATAATTTCTGTGTCGGTTCTTGCTTTATAACAAATATACAATTTAACATCATCAGCATATAATTTAATTCTTACTCCTGATGGCAAAGCATCAGGAAGATCGTTAATATAAATAAAAATAATAAAGGTCCAAGGACAGAGCCGTGGGGGACGCCAGAGCCAACTTTTTTACTGGTGGATAAATCATCCGCAATTTTAACACGAAAAGTCCTATTACTCAAAAAATCCTTTATCCAAATTAAAAGTTTGCCCCTTATACCTATTTTTTCCAATTTGTATAAAAGTAAGTCATGGGGCACTGAGTCAAATGCTTTTTGAAAATCAATATAAATACAGTCATACACTCATTTAAAATGTCTAATAACATACTGTTAAAGGCGGAATATTTTTGATTTATGCTAAAGTGTTCATATTTAACCTTGATGCTATGACTATATTAAAATGTAACACATTCGATGGGCAAAACCAACGAAAATTTATGCTCTTTGGTTTTGGTTTTATTTTAGGAGTAATTAATGTGAAAAATTGTGTTAAATGATCCGAAGAAAATATGCCTCCTTTAACAGTACAATCAGTAATAATTTTTTCATTGGCCGAAAAAATCAAATCTAGCCAGGAGTTAATCCTTGTTGGCTCATTCGTGGCCAAAACATAAGAAAATCTATTGAAAAAGTCACAAAATATTTCACCATATTTACTCATTGAATAGGGATGCCCATTTTTCCATACCAAATCCTTATTCGGTAAATTAAAATCTCCTAAAGTCACTGAATTTTCATTAAAAAATTTTTGCAAAAATTTGAACAAATTTTCTGTTTGTTTAAGTGTTGTTTTGGGTGGTCTATACACCAAAATAAATCTGATGCACTGTAAATTTTGAAGTTGAATAACTAAAATTTCAGAATTAAATTTTGAATCCGAAAATTTTGTAAAAAAATCCAATTTCTTTTCTAATCAGAATACCACAACTGCCTCCACAAGTTTTCGATTTCCTTGATGAAAAAATATAATTGTAATTATCTTTTACCCAAGGGCAAAAATTGATTTCTTCCCCGTCTTTGGTCCAAGTCTCGGTAATTAAAAGAATGTCTATTTTTTCAGTTTCTAAAATAAGTGCTATTTAATATGAAATTATTCAAAAGCATAAGTATTATATGGAAGAAAGTATAAAAAATTTAAGGTTTTAATTTTTTTCATATAATTTATGCTCAATTTTTGCGTTTTTTATAATTCAATTTTTGAATAAGCGATTTATTTAAATTTATAAGAAACTTTAATGCTTTTGACTAGAGTGCGCCGGGACCGGGAATTTTGGGCTTAACCGGGACCGGGACCTTTTTGGGTTGAAAAACCGGGAATTTTTGGCTGGGAAAACCGGGAAAAAACCGGGACTAGTCCCGGTCCCGGTCAAAACCGGGACCTTGGTACTCAGTTGTACTCAATTTTCCGTGTCCAGGTCCCGGTCCCGGCGCACTCTACTTTGACCAATCTATGCATTTAAATTAATAAATTTAAAAACAAAAACTTGATTAATTGTTCATTTATTTTAATTATTTCCATTTTTATAATATACCAAATTTTGCTTTTTATCAAATTATATTTTATGGTAAATGTTTTTTGAATTTTTATGAAAGATACAGTCATGGTCATAAATTTTTAGGGGTGTATTTTTCAGAAATTTTTAAAGTCGATACTTAGGGGTGTAATTTTCGTTTTTATTACATTTTTATTGAGAAATTTTCCAAAAAATGTCGAAATAGTGAGAAAATGCCAAAATAGTGATTTTTAACTATTTTAGTGACAAAACCCCAAATAGTGATTTCTAGTGAACGATAGTGACATCAGAACCGAAAATTTAATGCAGAAATGCGTTTTTTGAGCTCCTTTCTTCAAATCAATTGAGCAAAAAATTTAGTTAAAACCTAAAATTCACAGCCTTAATGATCAGTAAAAGGATAACTGATCGATCACCAAATATTTGAAAGCGTTTGAACATATTAAAACTAGGGTGGTTAGCAGGGATGTGCCAAATTGAAAAATAAAAAGTGAAATGCAAAAAGCGAAATTTGCGAAACTGAAAAATGCGAAATGAAAAAAAGAGAAATGCGAAAAGTTAAATTTTTTTCTAAAATTTTACCAATATCCAAAATCATAAAGGCATAAAAAATTATAATAACGACAAAAAAGGCACAAAAAAATTGGAAAAGGGAATAAAAAATTACATAATAAAAAAGGCACAAAAAATTGGAAAAAGGCATCAGGGTAAAATGTGGGTATTTTGCATATTTTTTGCAAATTTTTACCAAAAAATTATCAATTTTATGCTTAAGCCAAATTTTTAAAGAAAATTACAGAAGAAAGGGAAAACGTTTATTTTAGTCGTTAAAAACCGGCAAAATTTTTAGATTTTTAATACCCCCTCTTCTTTTACGATTGACAATTTTCCTCACAAATCGGTATTAGTCAATCGTAAAAATTTGGAATTTTAATGAACTTTGTTAAAAAATAAGGCAATTTTTCTTTATAAAATTTATTCTCCGAAGTATCATTGAATTTAATTTAATAAATCTTTTAATAATAAATCAAATGCATGCATATTTATTTATCCATTATTAGCTTCTTATTTCATAAACTCCCATAAATGGAAATTCATTAAGACACAAATCCTTTTCATTTTCGCAATTTTTAACTTTGTGTAAACAAAAATTTCTCTAAAATTAGGTCCACACATTCCTTGAGGCCAAAAGTGATGGATTAATGGCTGGGGCGGGAGATTTAGAAAATGCGATCAACACAGGAAATGAACGAATGCTCTAACCAAGTGAAAATGTTTATAAATTGATTTAAAAATTATTTTTTTTTATGGGCAGTAAACGACATAAGTACCGAGGCATTGTTCCCAAACCATATTCATTCTTTCTTCTTTTAGCAGCTGATTTTTCATCGCATTTTCAAGTCGTTGGTTTTTTTAATTCTCTATGTTTGACAATTTAAAAAATTAGGAACTGACCCGGAAGGTGGAGGGGGGGGGGGGGGGGGGGGGGGGGGAAAGGGTCAGGGAGGGAGAGCTGGTCCCGATTTAGTGTTTTTAACAATTTGTGAAAACCATTTGATTGACATCCCCGAATAAATGAAACTGTGCGGACCAAATAGCCAATTTTGGCATAAATTTTGTCGTGGACAAAATGTTTGTTCGAGCAGCCACATCCCGGTGGACAAACAAACCCCGTTTGGCTCAGATATTCCTTAAATTGAAGCAAGTAGGGGGGGGGGGGGGGGGGGAATTTTTAAATTTCGTATGAAATGACAATCTCGATTGGGTAATCTCGGAATTTTTGAAAAATGCATCGGAGTAGCTAGTCATAATTAAAATAGTCTCTATTTGACTGGAATTATAAAAAAAAATTTCCTGTAATATCTTTTTTTATTCCTATTAATTAAATAAATTAAAGAAAAATTAAAAAATCATTCGGGATCTTGTTAAACATCTAATCAGAAGTATGTATCAAATTTTTTAATAATCGCACATTTTTCTGAAGCACTTCAACACTGTTTGTTGTTGTACTTTTCTGCTTTTGCTTGTGTGAAGTGGTTGTTTAACGGATTGGGGGCGCAAGGAGTAGCAGTGACGGAGTTGGCCATCGGTTGAGCTTCCGTCGTATTGCGGGAAATGGCAAGGAAATCTTGAATAGGAAAATAAAATAAATTTTTATTTAAAAATAAAAAACAACATTTATTAAGTGATTTTTGATGGGTTAATTAAGTAAATTTAAAAGAAAATCCATACAACCCTTAAATTCAAAGATTTAAATTCTCAAAAATTTTGTATAATTTTTATTTTTTTCGAAAAATTATGGCACCGATCAAATTGCCAATATCGATGATAGTTTTTGCAAAAATGTGCTAACACAAAAAACTAGATGCATATAGATTTGGTAGGGTTCTGGTCATTTCGTTAAATAAAAGAATCGTTGAAAAGAATCAACAAAAGAGCGCGAAAAATAAACAAGGCGCGCTTAACACTAATGAAAGGCATAAATGCAGCAATTTCAGACAAAATAAAATGGATCAGCTGCGCGCTCTTTTGTTGATTTTTTAAAAGTTTTGGGTGCGGACCCAAAACAAGAAAGTATTAATTAAATAAATAATCAATTTCTAAAAATTAAAAGAAGAGAATTATTTGCTTAAAAATGAATGAAAGAAATTTAAATACTTTTACAAAAAATAAATTATGAATTCGTGGCTTTTTGAAATACGCGAAAAACATAATGCCAAAAACGTATACAACAAACAATCTTTAGTCACTCATTGGCAATCCGTCCTTTTTTGGGCCAGTTTGGCCAACTCCTTCGTGGAGGCACTGCGGCTGGCCGGGCTCATTCATCCCGTCATCTCCATGGGTAAAATGTCAAATTGTCAATTTTAAAAATAATAATAACATAAAAAAGGAAAATAAAATCTTTGGCAAATTTGAGTGCAATTGTACCAAATAAGGCTCTCAGCTGCTTACTGCTAATTTGTGAATTTTTTCAGGCGCCCAGGCCGCGTGTCGTCCAGTGTGCCAGTGCCAAGAACCGTCGTTGAATTGCCAAGTACGAATTTAATAGTAGTACATTTGATTGCTTCTTTTTGTTAGCCCTTAGGGTCAATTATTTAAATTTTTGAGAAAAATGCGCATTCGTGGGAAGCTAGTCCTTATACCTAGCATTGTTCAAACTCGAATCAATTGCAACTCGGTAGAATAGTCAACTCGTACAAAAGGCAAAAGGTACGGTTCTGTTACACTTTATGAGCCCCATCGACTTTTATTAGCCCAAAGGTATTTTATGTGTCCAATCAATTGAGACTACCTGGTTTTATACAATAATGTTGTTCATTTTCGAACAAACCCTATTTTTTTGGTGTCATTCGAAAATATAAACTCTAAAGAAGCTAAAATATATAAAACTCAGCGTTTAGGCAATAGCCAAAAATGATGTGTTTAATTAAATAATTATGATTATTTTATTTGTAACTTTCTTTAAATATTAACATTCTCTTACTTTCTCATATTATATTACCTTGTTAAGACTTTGTGATTTTCGAATAATACCAAAAATTTAGGGTTTGTTCAAACATGAACAAAGTTACTGTGTAAAAACCAGGTATTGTTAATTGGCTGCGCTCATAAAATACCTTTGAATCTCGATTAGACTCACAAAGTGCAATAGAGCCAAAAGTACTATAATAATTTTACAAAAATATATATAGCCTGACGCTTCACTCCAGCAGGCCTAAAGCTTTAGACTACTTTAAGCCTATATACGAGTTGTTTTCCTTTTATACGAGTTGCTGTTGTACAAGTTGTCATCGGCTTCAATATCAGCGCCGGACGAAGCCGGGTGTATATCCCGGCGACTGGACCGTCCCAGAATTTGAGACCTAATTTTTAAAAACAACTATTTGGCCCATTTATGCAGCCGTCGCCGAGTCCGTCTAACAATAAATAGATTTGAACCGGGTTTTTTCCTAAGAAAGACCGTAATTTTGTGCTGCTTAACCGGGTCATGGGATTTGTTCGTTTGTAGTTCAAAATCCGAATTCACTCAGCAAATAAAAAGCTTTATACATATTGTCACAAAATAAAATATTTGCTATACTCTTAAACTTTGTTCTTTTTTAATTAATTTTTTTCCAAGAAATGAATGGCAGAAAAAAATTAATTTGCAGAAAGTTTGGGTGTGTACTTTTTCCAAATTTCCAAGAATTTCCTCGATGTATAAAAATTTTTTAAATGTTTTTGTTATATTTTTGTAAATTTTGCAGAATCTTTTCTTGAAAAACATCATCTTGAGGTGGCGTTCAAAGTTCTAAAGGCAATTCTTGTGATTTTGTGGCCGGGATCAGCAAAAAACAGCGGCAAACTTTTTGGAAAATGGTAACAAAATTTAAATTTTTTGTATTCATTTTATTTAATTTGCATTGAAGGGTTTGGGTGATAAGCTGATTGCTGTTGAACAGAAAAAGTCTAGGGTTCGATTGCATCTCAAGTCTAAAAATTAAAAAAAAAGAAAATTAAAAACCGATATTTCTCTCTTGGATTAAAAAGCCTTTATCTTAAAATACTTAAAATTGGATGATTAAATTACCAGATTTTAATTTTGTAAATTAAAAATTGTTTTAAAAGGTTTTAAATTTAAATGTTGAGAGAGACAGAGGAACAGAAAATGGAGAAAGATGAAGAGAAAGAAGAATATAAAGAAATAAAGAGGAAGGGAAGAGAAAGATGAAAAAATAGTGAGGAAGAGGGACAGAAAGGAGAAGAGAGAGAGAGGGGGGAAGAGAACGAGGAAAAGAGAGGGAGAGAAGAACAAAATAATGATGAAGAGAGAGAGGAACAGAAAGAGAAACGGGAAGAGGAAAAGGGGAAGATGGAAGAAAAAAGAGGAAGAGGAAAGAAAGGGAAGGGGGAACAGAAAGTGACAAACAGAAGAAGAGGGCACAACTAAATTATTCTCCTAATTTCCTTCCTATTAGTAGAATAGATTAGGATAAATCTTTCCCAGGCACTTGAAAAGGGCAATCAATTACACGCCCTCCCTCTTTTTTGTATTTTAATCAAAATCTTATACATAATTGAAAATTTGAAGTCTATAAAATTTATATTTAGTTATATTTAGCTTTTATTTGTTCTATTTGTTGCCTTCAACCTTTGCCTATGGCTTCAACATCGACCGTGAGTTTGATAATTAAATTAATTTAAATTTGTTAAAAAATGATGATTTTTTTTTTAATTTTTTTTTTCATGATTAGGTCAAAGAAAAGCGAGAAAGATGGAAACAGGATTATAAATGCCGAAAAATGGGCCGTCTCCATTGTGAGGTAAATATTTTTTTGAATTGTGCCGCAAAAAAAAACGATTGGACAGAAAAAAGATTGTAAATTTATCAATTAATTTAAAAAAAACATAGAAAATTCTTTTAAAAAAAGATTGATATCGAATCTTTTGAACATTTAAAAATAATAGGCAATTTAACCAAGTTGTTAATTTTTAAAAATTTCTTGAAATTTCGATTTTTTGCCCGTATTATTGAAAATGTTGGTACGCGGACTGGGACAGTTTAGTCTGAGCCAAGTTTAAAGCATCATAACTTTTTTCTTTATTGACCAAATCCAACAAAATTGGTATCATTCGAATGCACTTAACAAGCTCTATCGGCTTCCCAAAAATCACAAAGATATACCGACAAGTAAAAAAAGTTATAAATTAAAAGCTGCAAAAATTCTGACTTTTGGTAGTATTCATGTTGCAACTTTTTTATAAATTCTTTAATCGATTAGAAATAGCATAGCTTTCAACAGCTTCTAAACATGTAGGGCTTTCGAAAAAGGCCAAACTTATAAAAATATTTTTTTTAATTTTAAAATGATCATTTCTGAAAATTCAATTTTATTAATTTTTTTGTCTATAAATAAAAAATATTTAATTTTCTATTTAGACACAAGATTTTTCAAATGTATACATTATAATACCTTAACTTTCAAAACAATTAAAATTAGAATTTTAGAAAAAAATTGCCTGTTCCTGGCGAGATTCCTGTTAAATTAAATAGTCTAATCCGAAATAGGTCTTAAATTCCCGTATTTAAGTACGAAGACGATATACTGGACAGGTGGCACGCAGAAATGGAGAAGCAACGGTCTCGCTCGGCTTCTTATTTAATTGCGCGACGTGAAAAAGCGAAGCTTTTGCCGGCAGCGCCGGTTGTGAAGGTGGCATCAAAAAATTAATTAATTTAAATTATTTTAACTGAGCTATTTTTAATTAATAAAAAAACTAGAAAATCAAATTTCGTTCAACCCGAGCCGAAATTTTGCCCAAATTTTGTTTCAAAAAGTTTACCCTAAAATGAGTCAACCTCAATAAATAAGCAAATTTTTTTTCTGTTTTTAATTATTTAAGACTTCATTATTTTAAATAAAATTTTATACACAAAGTATATAACAAAATAAAATTTTTTTGAAATTTTATGCAGTCATGGTAATATGTTTATTGCGGAGTTTTTATGTTCACTAAAAAAGTCTTTACAGCCCTCCTTCACAGTGTTCAAGACACCCTAAAACAAACTGAAACCGAGAAATTTTTAGAAAAAAATTGCTAGAGGTTTTGGAAAAATTTTTTGTGAAATTTTGAGCATAATTTCAAAAATTTCTTTATTTTAAAAAAGTTATTTTGAGCAAAGTTATGGGTAGTTTTGATCGATTAAATGTTTGAATAAAAAAGTTGTCAAAAATATGCACAATCATATTTATTTCCTAACTGTAAAAGAACTGAAATGCATGAAAAACATATTTTCTGAAAATATAAATTAACAGAATTTTACAATTTTTAGAAAGTTCCTTGCCCGAGTTGTGAACAATCTTTCGACTCAAAAAAATCACTTTCAAATCATAAGAGGGCGTGCAGTGCCCCTGCTCGTGTGACGCATCCCCCTGATCGGATGACCCGTCGACGCGTGCTCAATGTAAGTTTTTGGGTGGTGAAATTTAAGCCATAAAAAATGTTCAGCAATTTTTTTTTTTGCGCTTCAGGGCCGCAATTAAATTTTACGTGAAAAATCTGTTGTGTTTTAAACCATTTTGAGGAATTTTTTCTGATTTAAAAAACGAAAGGTTTTATTTTCCTATTCTTGTCCACTTTTTTATTTAAATTTGGATCGACCAATTAGAATGTAACTAATTATTTATGGAAAAAGGCTCTTACAAAGTTTAGGCCCGAAAATAACATATTTTTTTTACAATTATGAAAATAAAAAAAGTGTTTAATGATTAAACGATTTGTTTAAATAATTGATAAAATTAAAGAAAATTAAAGTAAACTTAAAATTTTAATTATTTGTAAAATTAAATTTATTTAATTTTTTTAAACCCAATTACAGTTAGACGAATCGGATGGCGAGGATCCAGCTGAAGAAGTGCCGCCAGTCGCTGTTGACGTAAGTGACTAATTTTTTAAAATTCTTATACACAGAAATTTTAAAAAACTGCTCTATTTGGAAATTTTTTTTTTTGAAAATTTTTCGATTTTTTTAAAACATGTTTTCATAACGTCGCCCCCTCAAATTCCCCTGTTATTTGTTTTGCAATTTTTAAAAATCTCATTTTTTAAATTTTTCTTTTTTTCTGAACCTCTTTTTTCATGCATATTGGTGGAATTTTAATAAAAAAAATATTTTACAATTTTCAGCCCAAAGAGCGTGAAGAGCGATGGGTGGACCCATTACCAGAAAAGTTGCAATTTCAGCAGCAGGTGAACAAAATTGCCGAGCTGAAATGCAAATACTCGCGCGCCAATGCCAAAGGTGAAAAGCCATGGATTTTAATGATTTTATAAAAAATTGAGAAAAATTAATTTTGAAAAATTGATCAATTTTCATTATTTAAAAATTGAGAAAAACTTTCTTTTAATTTTTAAAAAGCGATTGTTTACTGATTTTTAATAATAATTTAAATGCCAAAAAAGTAAAAAAAATTTCGAAAATTTTTACAAAAAATAATTAATTTTTTTTCAAGCATTTCTTTCCAAAATTATTATTTTTTCAGTGCGCTGGTACAAGGACCGAAAGAAGCTGTTCTCGGACGGTCTCAAGTACACAATTCTGCTCGACAAACAGTCCGTCACGCTGATCATCAACAACCCGGACCCGGACGACAGCGGCAAGTACACATGCAAAGCGAACGGAATGCCCACCAATTCATTTGTCACTGTGGAGGGTATGTTTTGGGCGGGTCGGAGGACAAAACAGGGCCGCAAATCAGTTAGAACTAATCAATCACTATTTTCCAGTAACAATCAACCAAATTCAGTACATATCCCCCAGCTGGGACCGTCCCTGGCCTTTTTTCATACTTTTTGGAATTTTGTTGGCTTTTAAAGAGAGGTTAATCAGAGGAGAACAGTTTTGCCAAGCTATAAAATAGAATGAATTTTAAAAAGATTTCCAAATATTCCCAAATTCTTTTTCAATCAAACTGATCAGAAAAATGCTTACCAAATTTAAGGGCCATCGATCAAATATGTGTTCTTGACACCGTTGCCGAATACCATGGACATTTACCGCACCAAACCAGGCGTATTGACATGCAAATTGAACAGTCCCAGGGCACCGTTGGTTTGGCAAAGGGACGGAAAGCCAATTGACGTGTAAGAAATTTTTTATTAAAATTATTTTAAATTGTAATAATTTTTTTATTTAAAATGATTAAATGATCCAATATTTCAGTGATGATCCGCGCTATCAAATTGAGAATGATGCGGTTGGACGCTTCACATTGACCATCCGTGTTGTTGAACGAATTGATCAAGGGATGTGGACCGCAACTGTCAACAAAGACGTGAACAGGTGGGATTTTGCTGAATTTTTTAATTCACACATTGTAATTTGACACAAAAATTTCAAGTAAATGCCAAGTGTATGTCCAAAAAACAGCTGCCACCAGAAAATTTTTTTTGAATTTCACTAATTTTCTTTTTAATTTGACTGAAATTGCAACAAAAAAAATTTCACTGCATCTTCTTTTTTGGTGGTGACACAAATTTAAAAATATAGCAAAAGAAAATATTGACAATTCAATTTTTCGATTAAATAAAAATCTCGAACGGAAATTGGGTCAGTGGAAAATGCGTCAGCGAATCAGTATTTTTTTAAATTGAGATACGGTAGTAATATTACCTGAAATCATTATTTATTTTTAGGGATTTGTGAAAGTTTTAATTATTTTGACCTTTAAAAAATTAATTGAAAAACAGAACAAAATTATTAGACAATTTTGACCTTTTGTAATACAATACTTAATGCTACAGTAACTTTATTTTAAAAATACTGTATTACTGACACCTTTTCCACTGACGCATTTGCCACGAACCAAAAATGTTACTATTTTTTAAAATTAATTTTCATTTAAATTCTGGTACAAAATTCTCCAGCAAATGCCAAGTGTCTGTGGTGGAGGAGCCCCGTGACTTTGTTGAGACGTTGAAATCGCAGAGTGCAAACGAAAACGAAAATGTCACTTTTGAATGCGTTGTAAACGACGAGGACATCGATGTGGAATGGTTTCATGGCGATGCCAAGATCAAGATGGATGGACGGCATTTTAAGGTGGTAAGAAGGAGGCAATATATTTTGCTAATCAAACAATACATTCATATTTTTGTATTATGAAAGCATACCTGCGCAAGGGAGGGGGGGGGGGGGGGGGGGGGGGGGGGGGGGTCAAAAGAGGAAAAAGGAGAAAAAAGAAGAGGAAAGAAAAAAGTGAAAAAGCGAGAAGAAAGATTAATTTCAAAAAAATGAGTAGGAGTTTAAATTATTTTGGGATTCATTTAATCCTAAAGTCTCTAAATATAGATAGAAAAAACTATCTCGAATTCTTCATTCCAAAATGCCTACCATTTAAATAAAATATTAATTTACATTTAATTTTAGGAAATAATCACAAATAAAATAAATAGTTTTTTTTAACATTTTTTACATTTTTTAAAATTTCTTTCTTTTTTTTTGCCAAATTTCATTTTGTTTTCCTATGTGTGTATTTTATTGATGCTTGTTGTTTTACAGGAAGAACGGGTTGGATGCCATCGTCGTCTGCTGATCACCAATTTACTCATTGAGGACCAAGGGCAATACAAATGCACCACCAAAGACGACAAAACAATGGCCCAACTCATTGTGGACCCGTTGAAGAAATTTGAATGTGAAGCGGGAAAGCAGAAGCAGATCAAAGTGCCGTTTGAAGTGAAGGGCACGCGCCGGGGCGATCCGAAGCCGATTTTGTTGCGCAACGGAAAGCCGGTGGACCTGAGCAAAATGAAGGACCTTGTTGAGGCGAGTTTGAAAAGCGGGGGAAAATCACGAATGCTTAAAAATTTGGAACTATTTTGAAATTTTGCCTATAAACAGTTTTTTTAAGAATTTTTTCAATTACGAAAATGCAATATTTTTTCTGCGCTTTATAAATTTTATTGTGAATTGCTAAGATTTTTTTCAAAAAAAATTTTTTTTTAAATTTCTTATAAATTTTTTTTATATTTCAGTTTTAAAATTGTTACATTGCGTTATACTGCTTGAGCTTGTTGTATATGTTATGTTTTCAGGTGATCATCAACGGCACTGTGGCAAATATTGTGTTCAAGAATCCGCAGAAGAGTGAGGCTGGCAAATGGTCACTGAAATTGGAGAACACTGGCGGAGTGTCGACGGAGGCAGCCTTTGAATTGGTGGTCAAGGGAAAGCCGAAAACGCCCAAGGGGCCGGTGGACACACTGGACGTAACGTCGGACAGTTGCGTAAGTCATTATTTTGTGAATATTTAAAGCCAATTTTTATATAAAAATTTGATTGAACTTGATTAATTTGGAATGAATCCAATTTAATTCATTAATAGCATCAGTTAAGTTAATTGATTAAACTTGAGTAAATTTGGTTTTGAATCCAATTGAATTAGTTAATGAAATCATTAAAAAGAATCTTGAAAAAACAGTTAATGAAAATTTTTGTTAAAAATGTTTAATTTAAATGTCATAAAATTAAGGCATTTTTGCGCGGCGCCAATGAGAAGTCGCAGCAGCTGTTTGACGAGATAGCGGCGGAAATGGTGGGAATAAATTTGAGGGGAAGCGGGGGGGGGGGGGGGGGGGGGTCAAATGTGGGAGGTTCACTAATAGGCATCCCCGGTGAAAATTTTGAAACGAAATGTTATATTATTTTTTTTGAAAAATCAAAATTAGTGAAAACAAAATTTTCTAAAAAATTTTAAACAAAAAATGACTTTTATCAAGATTAAAATAAATAAGCTACTTATGAATTAATTTAAAATTTAAAAAATTTCGCAGAATTTAAATGTGAATATTTTTTATTTTATTTTTTATATAAAATAATTATGTGTTTTAATTAACTTCAAAATTAAAGAGAAATATTTTTAATTAATAAATATATTACAGAATTTAAATTGCAAATACTTTTTATTTATAATTTTTAAATAAAAGTTTTTTAATATATTTGTCATAAATTGAATAAAAACACATTATAATTTAATTGTTTTATTGATTTGTGCAAAAAAAAAATTGAAGTCAAACCTGGCTTGAGTCAGATAAATACATTTTTTCTAATTGAATTTGAAGAAAAAAATTTTTCAAAAAAATATAATATAAATTTTGGTCAAAATATTACTAATTTAATAAATCCGTAAAATTAAGGCACTTCGGCTCGCCAATGATGAGCATGAAACCGAATCATCAGACGTTGATGAAGACGAATATGTGGTCGAAAGCGATGACGACATCCCGGCGGTTGAGGTGGGAATAAATTTGAAAGGGAGGGAGGGGGGTCAAACGAAAAGTTTGCAAGAGAGGGGGTGGCTCTTTTTTTTGTGCTTTTTTCATGGAAAAACTATTAAATTTAAAAAAAAAAGTCTCCGACATTTTTTCACACCATTTCTAGCCAAAATTTTCACCAAAATTAGTATTTGGATCAAATTTTTTTTTTAATTTCTGGACTCCCTTGGTGCCTAAAATTTTTGGGTTTTCAATATATCGACAAAAATGAAAATTAAATATTTAAAAATAAATTTACCTAAAAAATTTTTCAGCCCAAAGAGCGTGAAGAGCGATGGGTGGACCCATTGCCAGCAAAGTTGCAATTTCAGCAGCAGGTGAACAAAATTGCCGAGCTGAAATGCAAATACTCGCGCGCCAATGCCAAAGGTGAAAAGCCATGGATTAAATGATTTATAAAAATTGACAACAATTATTTTTGAAAAATCGATCAGTTCTCATTATTTTAAAATTGAGAAAAACTTTCTTTTAATTTTTAGAAAGCGATTGTTTACTGATTTAATAATAATTTAATGCTAAAAAAGTTTAGTGAATTTTTACAATAATTTTTTTCAAGTATTTCTTTTCAAAATTATTATTTTTTCAGTGCACTGGTACAAGGGCCGCAAGGAGCTGTTCTCGGACGGTCTCAAGTACAAAATTCTGATCGACAAACAGTCCATTACGCTGATCATCAACAACCCGGACCCGGACGACAGCGGCAAGTACTCATGCGAAGCGAACGGAGTGCCCACCAATTCATTTGTCACTGTGGAGGGTATGTTTTGGACGGGGCGGACAAAAAAAAGAGTTAAACATTTTCCACGGACATTTTTTGGTTTTTAATTTAATTTTTAAAATTTACTTTTTTATCAAATTAATACTTTCATTTTATTTAAAATATATATATTTTTTTTTTAAATTGTATATATATTTATAATATAAAATTTATAAAAATTTTTAATTTTTTTTTAAATAATTATTTCATATTAAAGAAAATAAATTATTGCTTTTTTTCAAATTAGATAATTATATTTTTCACATAATTTTATATAGAATATGTTTTATTAAAAGAATGCATTTTGTTTCAGACTCAACAGACCAACAACCATTGTCCTCCACCGCCCGTCGCAGCGAGTCGCGCAGACCGAAAAGTGCCAGAAAGGAAGCCGCAGCATTGACCCCCTTGGACGCCATGCAGTGGTTGGTTAAACAAAAACAAAAAAATGAAAAAAAAGTTTAATCATTTTATTTTTATTGCAGCAAGAATTGACACCTCCACGTCGCAAAAACACGGTGAGAAGATTCGGTGTTTTTTAATTATTTATTGGGAATTTTGAGGAAAAAAATTTTTTTTAAATTTTTTTTTGGAGGGTGGCGAGATCCGATGGTGCCAATAAGCAGGCGCCTCGTGGAAATTTTGAAAATTTGAATGAAATTTGCTAATTGATTTTATTTCAAATTTATTTAATTTTATAATTAAAATGTTTGGAATTTTTTATTTATTTTAAAATTTATTAAATAACATTTAATGAAACTTTTGCTTTTTGTTGAAATAATGAGTTAATATTTTCCAATTTTTTAGGTGCGCTGCGCGGACGAACCGCTGCTGGCCAAGGCGCCATTGAATGTGCCATGGCGGCCCGGCCCACCGAAGCCACTGTACACCACCGACAACGCAATCATGCTCCAATGGACACGACCGTTGCGGGACAGAGGCACACCGATCACTGACTACGAGCTGCAGATACGCGAGCGTGGCACCAAGCTGTGGGAGAAGGCTTCCACTACCAACGCTGCGCTGTGGGAGAAGGAAGCATTTGGCAATGTGCCGGACACACGATTCAAGGTGGGGGCAAACAGGAGCCGTTCGTCCCCCTCCCCCTCGTTTCATCCCACCCCCCCTCCGTAATTTTTTTAAATTTACAATTAGAAATTTAAAGAAAACTTTTATGAGATTTTCAGCAATTTTTTTGCAAAACTGAAAAAATCGTTAGTTTTCCAAACAAAAAAAATTTTTTTGGTGTTTTTTTATAAAAAATTTCTAATATTTCTTGAAAATTTTCAAGGTTTAAATTTTTTTTTTCAAAAACTTTTCCGGGGGTAAATGATACTTGAAATTTGTCTAAAAAAACCACTAAAAATTGTCATCACTAAAGGTGACCCGCGTCGAACCGCAGCACATGTACGAGTTCCGCGTGGCCGCAGTGAACGCGGCGGGCCGAGGCGAGTGGAGCGACAACTCTGTGCCAATTGCTGCCACACAATCCTCCTGTAAGCCGTTGATCACCAAGGGACTGTTTGCATGCGACATGACTGTGCTGGTGGGTGAACAGGCCAAGCTGCTGGTGCCCTACGCAGCGATTTCTTCACGGCGGAAATTCTTATGGAGCAAGAATGGCGAAGCGATGGATCCGCGTCACGACCCACGCGCTAATAAGCATAAAACCGGCGGTAAGTGAACGCGCAATCCTGGCACTTAACTGGGTGGAGGCGCAGAGCCATACATTTAAAAAGGGGGGTGGGGGGTCAACCAAAATTTATTCGAAATGGTCTGGAAGGAGGGGGTCGACGGGGGGGGGGGGGGGGGGGGGGGGGGTCAGCGGCCAATTTTGCGAAATGGTCAAGCCATGAATTTGACGACCTTTTTTCAAACAGATTTTTTTTGCGGCTCGCTTTTAAAAAATTTTTTTTTTTGGAGGGGGACGGCGGTGCGGCTGGGTGCACTTTATTTCCCCCCCCCCCGGTCGTTTCCCCTCCGCCAGTTCCCCCCCGTCGTTTCCCCCCCGCCAGTTCCCCCCCGGGTCGTTTCCCCCCCACGTCGTTTCCCCCCCAAAAAATTGTTTTTAAAAAAATTTTCAAACCTAGAAATTTTTCATAAAAAAATTCTTAGGAATTTTCTTAGTACGAAAATTTCAAGAAAACATTTTTTTTTTAGAAAATTTTTGAAAAACTTAGCAGTTCATCACGAAATTTCTAAAAAACCACTGAAAAATTTCTCAAAAAATTTTTTTTCTTGAAATTTTCGTACTAAGAAAATTCCTAAGAATTTTTTTATGAAAAATTTCTAGCCTGGGGGGGAAACGACGGGGGGGAAACGACACGGGGGGGAAACGACGGGGGGGGGGATCTATTTTTTTTTTATTTTTCATTTTCACATTTTTTTCTCCCATTTTTAGACACTCTCATCCAGCTGTGCTACCCGAAATGCGAACTATCGGACACCGGCACTTATTCCATGGCATTGTGAATGATTTCGGCTCTGCTTCGGTGGACTTGCGCTTGAAGGTGGTCGATCGCCCTGCACTGCCCGAGGGGTCATTGAAGGTGCAAAACATTTGGAATATTTTTGTAAACAGAAAATGATGAGAGGGGCATATTTGTAAAACAATTAGGAATGGTTTTTTTGAATTTTTTTAGAAATTAATTTTAACGGAGTATTTTTGTTTTTACTGTATTTTCTTTTTTTAAAATATTCTTTTAAATATTTAAATGTATTAAAAAATCATGAACAGGAGCGGACCGCGTCCGGTAGCGGAAGGCGACGCGTTGGCAGCACCGCGGAGGACCGGCCGGCACAGGCGGCAGCAGGCGGCTTGCGCTGCGGGCGAAGAGGCACCGGACGAGGTGGACAAAAACGAGGAGAAGCGACAGGACATGGCGGTGGTGACAAAAAGGATGGCAATTTTGGTAAAAAAACAAATTTCAAAGTTATTGTAACCTTTTTTATTTCTATTTTTTAAAGGACCTGAGCACATCCGGCACACCGGCACGGAGCCAAGTGTCTGTGGTGGAGGAGCCATTTGTTGTGCCGTTGAAATCGCAGCGTGCCGCCGAAAAGGAAAATGCCACATTTGAATGCCATGTGAACGACAAGGAAATCGATGTGAAATGGTTCCATGACGGTGCCAAGATCGGGATGGACGGGCGGCACATTAAGGTGGGAAGGAGGGGGCAAATCTCTTGCTAATCAAAGAATACATTCATATTTTTGTGTTGTGAAAGATTAATTTCAAAAATTGAGTAGGAGTTTAAATTACCTATTTTGGGATTCATTTAATCCCAAAAATCCATAAGTATGGGTATTTCCATAATTTAAACCAAAAATAGCGCACAAATTCTTCAATTCAAATGCTTTAAAAAATATTGCTGTATCCGCAGCATTCAAAATTTCATATTTTGTGCATAATGTAAATTGCCCTATTTTCCACGACCCAATCCCCGTCATAAACTTGTCCCTCTGTTCGTCCCATCTCAAGCAAATCCTACCCCTCTCATTTCCAATGTTATCGTGCAATTTCTTCCTATTCACTTCTGTTGCATATGCCATCCATCTCTCTCATCATTCCCTTTGTGTTTTACCTTCATTACCCCTCATCCCATCCAAAGTCCATCCCCATTGTGCCAGTGTATATTTCTCCCTCGGGGGCTGCGATATGTCTGCGGTGGGTCAGTCTGTGCCATTCCTTGCCTTTGGCAATTCTCTCCCAAATAACCAATTGCACTGATTGTGAGCCACCCAAAATGCTCTGAGTTTGTTGTTGACTCAAACTTATTTCTGGTTTTTATCATATAATTATTTGTCAATGCTTTTCCTTCAATAAATCCCTCTCTCTTAAAATGGTAATTTGAAATGGCTTAAAGCCTTAAACCCGGGGACACAACAAATATATTAGAAAAGTCAGAAACAAAACCATTTTTTTAAACAATGTTTTTATTTTATTTATCTAAAATTTTTATTTAATTTATTTTTTGCCAAATATTTCATTTTTTTTTTACTAGGTGTGTATTTTATTGATGCTTCTTGTTTATAGCAACGGGCTGGGTGCCGTCGTCGTCTGCTGATCACCAATGTTCTCATTGAGGACCACGGGGAGTACAAATGCACCACCAAAGACGACGAAACAATGGCCCAACTCATTGTGGACCCCAAATTCGTTAAAAAAAGCGGAGCGCAAGCCGATGACCTGGTTGGACGATGAGTTGTAGTATTAAACTGTTTTTGTTTTTCACTGTTCCTGTTTTATTTGTGCCCATCTCTTTTTTAAACTCTGTGAATTGAAGATAAAATTTTATTTTCCTTTAATTGTCCTATTTTTATGATATCCCATCCTAAAAAATCTATGTAAAATATGGTTCAATTTGCTTTTAAAAATAAAACAAAATTTCTTCGCTAAATTAATCAGAGAAAATAAAATCAAAAAGTCTCGGCTTGGCAGAAAATTAAATTTTGTTAAATTTTTCGTGTGCCAATATACAAAAATTAAAAAAAAAACTTTAGTTTTATTTAGTGATTGGGAAATAAAAACAAAAAACAGTCGTCAATTTTTAAATGTTTTATTTTTAAATATTTTTTTTATTTGCTTTTTCTATACATATTTTCTTGTTAAATCAGAGCAATTCAGAAAATTTGAAAATGTCAGGTACAAATCTAGCTTAATTTGCCTCCCCAATGAATGAAAATTTTCCATTATTTGTGAGGGTGGTGGATTCATTTTGATGAATTATTTCGTTAATTATTTTACTGCATTAATATTTATTTGTTTTTTTTAATTTTCTTTAATTAATGAAATATATTTCTGAGAATTTAAAAAATTTTTTTAATAAAAACAGCCAACCAAGAACGTGACACAGCTGTATTTAAATTGACACATTTCCAACAGAAAAGGCGCCGGCAATTCATTAAATCCAAAAATTTTGAATTTAACTCATTAGCACAACATTTACTGTAACTTCATTAGATGAAATTCTTTTAAAATTGAAAAATAAAAAATTAATTATACTTTATTTTAAAAATTGCGATTTTTTAAAATGAAAATGCAAAAAAAAAATTATTTGATCAATTTTTAACGTCTCAATAATTTGAAAATTACTCAAAACATTTCTGACCGCTTTTCCGACCATTTTGGAGTACCAAATTTTTAAAATTCATTTATTTTAATTAAATTACATTAAAAATATGAGAAAATATCGGGTTTTCCAATGACAAAATTGCCATGCCCAATTAGTCATTCATTTTCGCGAAAACAGCGCATTTTGTTCCAAAATTGGCAAAAACATCTGCCGAACTCGGGACAACCAATCAACCACCACTTTTTTTTTTGTTTAGCTACTAATTACACCATTCATGTGAACCGATAAAAAGGCAATAAATTTTAATTGAAAAAAACATTAATTCAATTTAAAATTGCATAATTTGTGTAATTTTCATGCATATTTATGCTTTTTTATCTAATATTCTCTATTATTGTATAAGGGCTTCACATCAGGGATGGCATTCCGAGGCCCAAAAATTGTTTGGGAATCGGAATTTCGAGGCCCAAACATTTTTGGGAATCGTGAATTCCGAGGCCTAAAAATTTTTCGGAAAATCGGAATCAACATAAGATTAGACAAATAATATATTTATATTGTATATGAATAGGGTAGGGGGGGACCGGTAATTTGGACACCAGAAAATTGGACACCGGAAAATTGGACACCAGAAAATTGGACACCAAGCGGAAAACTGGACACCGCCGGAATTTTGGACACCAAAGGAAAATTGGACAACGGAAAAATGGACACCAAATTTCTCTTTAAAAAATAAACCCAGGAAAAGATTGAAAAATAAATTTGTGTAGGATAAATGGATTAATGAATTAAGTCACTGATCAGGTATTCCAAGTACGATGGTAGATCAATGTGCCAAAAAATGCGCAAAAAAAGGGAACCCGATCAAAAGAAAACGTTTTTTTTGTTATGAATGATGATGGCTTTCTTCTGCTGATGTTACAAATTATTTATTTACATTTTAAAGCA